>CM040239.1:98313396-98514648 GCA_022545495.1 Chrysanthemum lavandulifolium
CTTATCATCAAGCTCGTCATACATCTTAGGTCTGCATCCATTCCGTAGAACAGAGTACCATCTTCATTAGTATCAAGTATGTCTCTAGTCGTTTCAACTCGATATGGTCCTTCATCAATGGATTTGAGAATGTTGACACCATTTTCCTTTCCAAGGCAATACAATCGATTCGTTGAGCCCAAGAGTCGTAATCGGTTACATCAAGCATGGGTGGGCGAGTATATCGAACCGGTGCTTGTACATCCTCGACAACGATGGAGATGACGGTAGGGACGTTGGTAGACATGTTAACAGATTATACGGATTTTATAACTCAATGATTAAACCGGAAATAGATTCTTTCACGGGATTTTACTAAATCAAGAGAAAACCGTAAACAATCACTCAAGTCGCTAGATGATAAAGCTCTAAGTCGCTAGAAACAAATGCACTAAGTCGCTAGAAACAAATGCACTAAGTCGCTACCAATTAATTCGCTAGATGACCAAGTCGCTAGAATCCCAAGTCGCTAATGAGAAAAGCAAGTCGCTAAGTAGTAACTCGCTATGGACCAAGTCGCTAACCAAATTTTGGCGACAATTGCCACACAAGTCGCTAGAAACGCAAGTCGCTAAAGAGCAACTCTCTGCACCAAGTCGCTACCATAAGTCGCTACCCGTAGTGGAGATTCCACTACTTGTACTTTAACTCGCTAGATCTAACTCGCTAGCACCAACACCGTAAGTCGCTACAAAAATATGAAGCAAGTCGCTACCAAGAAACTATTCCGTGAACTAAGTCGCTAGCATGAAAACCATATAAACTTCACTTTTCAATCCAAAACAACCCAACCAAGATGATTCAAGCTTACCAAATGAAAACCTAAACACTTTTGATGATTCTAAACATAAAAGTACCAACAAAATTCAAACTTTAACACAAGAAATCAACCAAATGATGCAAAACCACTAAACTTTTCAAACTCAAAACCACCTAAAACCACTATAAATCCACGGATGTGTAAGATATGATCTAACCATGGCTCTTGATACCAATTGTTAGATATTACTTTTCACATACACATCAAACCATAACACAAAGTAGCATATAGATGGAATTCAGAGAGAAAGTTAGATGTTTAGGAAATTAGTGAGAAAGTGAAGATATTATTATGAGTTCCAACTCTACCTTGGGAGGTAGAGAGTATTTATAGTCTTACATAAATCGCCACACATCGGGCATGGATCAGGCATCATGATGGGTAAAGACCGTCGTCTCCACGGTGTTACTTAACTAAATACTACTTAACTTAAAATAACTACATTACGAGCTTTAACGATTACATATACTTGAGTGACCGACTCTTTAATACCGAATTTCTAATTCCTAACACAAAATATATATACACAAATGTAGTACTTTGGAACATATTTACAATATAATTTATTGATTTTTTTTTATTATTATTATTTTTTTACAAACAGCAAAACACCCCTTTCATGATAGTCCATCTGCCTCGACGTCCCGGTCTAACTCTCGTTTTGTCATTCGTTGATTATCTTTCTTCTCCATCCACGTATCCATCCATGGACGTAGTTGTTTGTAGATATGCTTAACGTAGTTGTTCATGGATAAACCTCCACCCCTCCCCCACCCCCGGCCTTGTCAACTTCTTGTTGCTTTACCACCACATGATCATCTTATTCGTCGCGATACCATGCTTTAGATCCGAATTATTTTTATTAATCGGAATTAGACGACTACGAACTTATGAATTTAGGTGTTTATCATTAGACTCTCTTTTGTATGTTATTGGTTTCCTTTTTGCGTTCTAGTTTGTTGTTCACCTTGTGTTTATAGACTGATTAAAATTATATTCTAACAAAAACAATTGGTTTATTTGTGAATTTTATTGAACTTTACTATTCCAAATGTGCACCTGATTATTCAAAATGGTTCATCTTTTATAATTCATGTAGTGTTCATCTTATTTTTAATCCCTTTGGCATCCATCGGTCTAATAGAATTATTTGGATATGTGTTTACATAGGTTGTTTGTTGGTGTGTTAAAAAGAAAAAAAAATATTAGGATTATATCCTATATATATTTAAAAGTACTACACTTGTGTATTTATCTTTTCAAATTACAATGGTGTGATAAAAAACTCCCTCATCCGAGCTAAAAGTTTAAATTTCAAATCTTTATGGAAAATAAATATTTCTATTTAGAAAAGAAGAATACAAAAGAAAAGTGCTTTTGTTTGCAACACTTTTGCTAATAAGCCAAGCCAACACTTATTATTTTAGTTTCATTTTTAAACTATGTAGTATGTACCTACAAAATTACGTATCTTATCTTATATCTTTAATCTATATATTAAAAATTAGATATTTTAATTTATTAACAGGAAAACATAATGATAATTGCATAGATATACGTAGTAAATAGTAATTTAATTAAGAGGAAGATAGGAGAACTGAAGTGTGTCTTCAGTCGATGGTGCGATACAAATCACGAATTGGATTTTTGGCGTTACCTAAGTTGGCGTTGTTTTGATTCAGAACCCACATGAAAGATATTCAGCAAAGAAATCACAACTCTTTCCTTCTCATGGTTCTCTCATAGAAACAGAAAAGTCCCAAATTGTTATGTCTGAATTTCGGATCCATAGTTCTTTGAGTTTTCAATAAAATAAATGATGCTAAAAATAATGAAAAGGCTTAGTTTATTTTGTATCCCACCTAGACCTAAGAAGCTACTCTCGTTTAAACAAGAAAAGCCAAAGAGCATATATATTTGCGGAATCATGACAAAAAAATTGTATATCACGTCTTTTAATTACCTCTAGGAACTACACCATTATGTTGCTGGGCTCCAAACTAACTATGGTTGCTTTGGAAAACTACTGGTAATACAAAGCATAGAATCTCGTATAAATCCTACCTTTGACCATGGGTCAAAAGGGTGATATCTTTTGCCTCATAAACATTAATATCTCATTAATGTTTCAATAAATTTTGTTTTTCAAAAAGTCATTTGTATAAAACATCTCCAATGCAACAAAGTTTTTCAAAAGCTTTTCACAAACATTTTATATAAATTACCCTTATGTATTTATATTTTTACAAAATGCCCTTGATTGAGAAAATGACCATCTTGATTCTATAAAAGATTTCATATTGAAATTCTTTGTTTACTGTGTTGAACAAGAATCCATGTTAGTTAGTGCTAAAATATCCATGTTTCACCTACGAGACAAAATAAACAAATAAGGACACTTTGTCTTCAGGCACGCGTAGTATTCAATCCAACAATTATGCATTCGAGTGTCTTCAAAGTCCAAATAGAGCCCATTAGTCTTCATATCAATTAAAAGAGTAACAATGAACCCACCATTTTTAGCAACTAGATTTAGCCAATTGCCAAAAGAACAGACCTGATAGTCCAGCTCTCCACGCCAATTTCCAAACATCCCTTATACTTCATAAAATCATTTCCCAAACACTCCTTAAACACCAGATACGAGCCATAATAATAATAAAACCAACTAAAAACAACACTAAGCTCAGCAATACTACATATCAAACTAACTCCATTGCTACTGCTCATCATACAATTCCAAAAAACACAATTACCACTCCAAGAATAGCTCCAAATAAACATAATCCATAATTCTCAACCCGTAAAACTCACCATGGTACTAAACAACAGCAATACAAAACACTCATTATGTTTCTAAAATTGCAGCAATACCTAACCAAATTTATATCAGTCTTGAACAACAAAATAACTACAACACCTCAAATATGAAACTTTAATAATCACATTTATGTGCAACGACACGAAATGAAACTAAAATATCCATGTACAGGCATAAAACAAACAAAACCAAAAAGCAAGTATCTGGTTGTGTGATATGAAAGGGGTAATAAGTGTTACAAACATCTTTTATTGAGGGGTATAAGATGAAAACTCTACAACTATACAATAAATGAAAATAGCTTGTTGATTTTCTATCAAACACTTGGTGTATGGAAAGTCTTTCTCCAAAAAGTTGTTTATAAAGCTTTTCTCCCAATGCTTCAAGTCTTCTAATAGCTTTTCTAAATAGTAATAGCTTCAAGTCTTCTAAAAAGTCTTTGTAAAACTAGTGCATTGCGGATGCTCTTATCTTCAATTCAAAACAACTCTCAGTGTGAACACATTTTTGTTGTCGAATGATTAGCCCTCTGTTGGTCAAGAATCTGAGTCAACTTGAAGACAAAATGGTTTCTTTTGAAAAGTATGAGGTACTGTTACCAATTGTTTATAGTATTAATCGATGCATGATGTGCTGAGCAATGTGGGTATTTCTGCATTAACCATTCCATAAATTTCAACCAAAGCGATATTTACTATGATCAAACTTGCTTTGGTGTTTTCCTTATGGTCAACGTCTTTTTCTTCTAAATTCTGTTTTAGAAGTGTACAATTAAAGAATCATATTTAATTGTAAACAATGTTTTGATGGTATAGGCCATTAAGCTATTGAAGACCGCTTTGACATCTAAAACCGTGCTGACAAATGTCTTCCTTGGCGAAGGTCGTGAAGGTAACAAGCCCTCCAAGATGGTTAAAACTGAAGATAATAATTAGTAAGCGATTGGTTCTCAACTTGTCCCATTTAGCAGCCTATCTTATTTCCTTTGTTCGTTTAAGAAAACAAAAATGACGTGAATTTGTGTTCAATTGGTGAATGTAAACATTTTGAACGAGTGGCATAGCCATGGAAGCTTTGTGATGTTTGCTTGCATTTCTGCTTTTCTGATTAAATAGAAATTTATTTATATAAGTGTATGATGCACGATTGATTATCTATTGAAAATGAACTCTTAGTTGATAGCAATAAAAATTTCATTTTGGCTGAAAAAAAAGTTGTGGAACACTAAATTTGTGTCCCTTGATTTTAGGGTGGTTTTTGTAATATCATCCTGTTCCAAGAAAAACATGGCTAGCCAACTATAGTACGTGATTGATGACCCGAGACTTCTAATGGATGAAATGTTATTTTTTAGGAACAACAATTAATGAAAAGATATTTCACTTGGTGCGCTTTCTAAATAAATAAGTTATTACTCTTTCTGTCACATAATTATAGTTTATATTTCATTTTTGAGATATAAAAAAATTATGCACTTTTGATTTTAATTAATAAAAATATAATTTAATGAGAGAATATTATATTTGAGTAGTTAAAAATTATAGTGATCTCATTTTTATTTAAATATGTAATTTTTGTCTTCTTAAAATAATTTTGAGACGGAAGGAGTAGCTAGGACCTTCCATTACGCACAGGGTCGTCTCATGAATTTATGAAATTTTTGAGGGCTCTGGACGAAATCACATAATGAGACCTTTCGAGAAGGAATGTTATATATAAAGTGTCACCGTTTTTAATATATAATGCAATTAGTTATCTAAATGTTTAGACATATTACTCATTTAAGATATAATCTAAATATTTTTTTTCTTCGTGAAAAATATAATATATATACATGCATATAATTATTAACGGACAAATTTTAAGGCCCCTAGAAATTTTGAGGCCCTGAGAGATCGCTTTCACCTTGCACACCCTCAAAGACAACCATGTTTACGCACAATGTTATATATAGGCCTCCAAGATCTGTAGCCTGCATAGGTTGGTAATGACAATAGAGTGAATACGACTAATTAATATCACTAAACAAACTAATTAGCATAATATTAAACCAAAGACTAGTTTTTATGATGATCACTATTATCACATTCACGTCAACATCATATTATCATTTAGCGCATCACTAAATCCATCACTTTTTATCTTTTATGGTCACCGTCATTAAAAACTCACATTATACAAACATATCCTACAAAATACACCACATACGCTCACAAACAAACCAAACAAATAAAGGAAGGTGATGATGATCAACACTATATGCAAAAAATAAAGGTGGTGGGGGACTTTTTATGAGGATCACGCGTGATGGTCACCATAAGAATGATCCTCACCCCCAGAAACTAGCTTAAGCTCCACCATTTTAACATCTTGATCTGAAGCACAATAATTAAGCCATATAAACTAGAATTATAGTTTCAATGGAAATCATTAATAGATTAATTTTATCGAAATTATATTGATGACATTATGCATACTTGGTGGACATATCACATAAGTTATGCATTTTCTCTATTACATGTATGTAGTATAAGAAAACTTAGTGTATACAAATTACAATAATGTTTTTGAATGGACCTAATTCTTTTACTTGTCACCAAACCATATTCTCATGTTAATGTTACAATGAAGAAACAGAACGGGTCGAGTAGCACTTATATACCAAACATATTTTCAATTGAAACGGGCTTGCTTCTTACATGCTATTTGAATGCTCACGAGTCACGAGTGATCACATAATTGTTGCATATTTTGTTTCACATGCGAATTAACAATCTCAAGTTGAAATGGTTATTTTTATTTTGGTGCTTATCAAATGATAAATCTCAACCATCCATTTAGTTTAATCTAATGGTGATGATTAACCTAAGATTTAATAAATAAACTTAAGTCTATGTTTTGTTTCTTGTCTTTTGTCTTTCTTTTTTATTCACATTTCATTTTTTCTTTTTTTTTTCCTTTTTTTTAATTCACGTTATTCACGTTTTTTTTAATTCACGTTTTTTTCTTCGCTTCATACGTTTTGTCTGTTTTTCATACGTTTTCGTCCATTTTCATACGTTTTCGTCCATTTTCATACATTTTCGTCCATTATTCATACATTTTCGTCCGTTTTCATACGTGTTTTTACGCTTTCGTCTGTTTTCATACATATTTGACCGTTTTCTTACGTTTTCGTCCGTTTCCATACGTTTTCGTCCATTTTTAAATGTTTTCGGCTGTTTTCAGACGTTTCATACGTTTCTGAATATCACAAGTGATATTTTGAATATCACAAATGATATTCTGAATATCACACACTGTGATATTTAGAATATCATTTGTGATATTCTGGATATCATAAGTGATTTTCTGAATATCACAAGTGATTTTCAACTAATGTTTTGTAACATAAATATCACAAGTGATATTCTGAATACCATAAAATATCACTTGTAATAGTCAGAAATAGGGGTGTTCATCGGTTCGGTTTTCGGTTTCATGGGTTGTATGGTTCGGGTTAATCGGTTTGAAAATTTTAAAACCCTAAACCAAAACCAAACCAAACCAATTTTAAAAAGGATAAAACCATACCATACACCAAATTGGAATTCGGTTTGGTTTCGGTTAAAACCAAGAAAACCAAATTCAAGTAAACTTCAAAATATAATCTAAAAGTTACATATAAAACCTAAAAGTTCAAATAAAATTATCAAATCAAAAGGTCTCACAAAATGCTTAAGTAAATCAACAAAACAAAGTTTAAGAAACCAAAGGTTTCATAACTTAACGGAAATAAATGAAAGCGAAATATGGGAGGAGAGGATACGATATATGTGAATTTATAGGAATCAAGTAGGTTAATTTCTCTGGAGTCCTAGATATGCATCAATCCTTGATGTAAGGAGTGGTTAGTTTATAAGATATTTTAAATTATTATGATTTTTGTTAGGAAGATAAACATATAAAATTTGTATATATATATATATATATATATATATATATATATATATATATATATACTTTAAACGTTTTTGTGTGGATAGATATATATTCGGTTTTTTCGGTTTGGTTTGGTTTTGTATTTATCAAACCCAAAACCAAACCAAACACCAATTAAATACTTCGGTTTGGTTTTAAACCAAACCATACACCAATTAAAACTTTCGGTTTGGTTTTAAACCAAACCATACACCAATTAAAACTTTCGGTTCGGTTTTATTCTGTTTCGGTCCGGTTTATATTTCGGTTTGTTCGGTGCCAAACCAAACACTGAACACCCCTAGTCAGAAACGTATGAAAACGGACGAAAACATAAGAAAACGGACAAATACGTATTAAAACGGACGAAAATGTATGAAAGCGTAAAATACGTATGAAAACATACGAAAACGTATGAAAAATGGATGAAAACAAAAGAAAACTGATGAAAACGGACCAAAACATATGGAAACGGACGAAAAACATACGGAAACGGACGAAAAAGACAAAAACATATGAAAACGAAGAAAAAAAAGTGAATTAAAAAAAACGTGAATGAAAAAAGCGAATAAAAAAAAAAAAAAAAAAAAAAAAAAAAAAAAACTTGAATTAAAACAAAATATGTGGAAAAAAATAAAAAAAAAAAAAAGAAAAAAACATGAACTTAGGTTTGCTTTTTAAATTTTAGGTTAATCCTTAGTATTAAATTTAATTAGATGGATAGTAAGAATTTGTATCTTTGTAAACATGAATTTGTAGGAAAGCATAATAAAGTAACTCTGCAGTATTATTAGTGTGATTTACTTTCATTGTTTGTCACTTGAGTCATTTTTTTAGGAAAATGAGTCAACAATTATTTTGCATAAATAGATTGTATTTTTAATAATACTTGTCCAACCGTCTAAATTTAACCCTACTTAGCCGACTTTTTCTACAAGCAAACCATAGGATGGGCGCACTCGTTGTTTAATAAATCCGTCGGTCACCCAAAAAAGCCTTCGACGACCGACTTTGAAGTCGGTCAAAATCAATGTAGAGCATCGGTCGTGAAGTCGGTCGAGGGAAAAAATGTGGGTATCGGTTGAAAATCCAACCGATTTTCAAACACTCCTTACTTCTCCCCACTTTTTAACGTTTAACATTAAAAAAATGAAAAAAATAGAAAAATAAAAATAAAAATAAAAACTTTGTTTTTTAAAAACTTTACCACTTTTCACATCCTATAAATACCAACCTCAAACACACTTCTAAACACATAATTTCAAACACAATTCAACCTCAAACTACTTCTCAACACAAGATTATTATAGTTTGCCGTCTCCCGCATTCCGTTGAAGATATGCAAATGTACGTTGAAAATCAATGCGAAGAAGACGATGAGGCTCGAAAAACCGCTATTATAAACGTTATCAATCTGTTTGAGCAGGCAAGGGAAGAGAAGCAACATGTGAGAGAAAACTACACGAGTTGCAACAACATTACGCTTGAACGAAAAGCTGTGATCGACAAATTTTTGATGGATGAAGCCCACAAAGACGACGACATTGCGACAAGTTGTGGGGTGTGTTCAAAAATACGAACAACATCAAGACTAAAATCAATTGGAGCTATCGGAGAACAAACCGATGGTGTAGGTGCATCAAGTTAAATCGCTAGATTTGTTGGGCAACCTCTGCTAGATGAGGAACTTGATGCACCTACACCATCGGTTTTGTTCTCCCGATAGCTCCAATAACCTCTGCTAGACGAGGAACGTTTGGCTCGCATTGAGGAATTTGCCGGTTATCGGTCTCCCTCGTATGATTCTGCATACGGGGAGCATTCAGATTAAGATTTATGATTTATGTATTTCGTATCGTTTTAATTTTTAATATATTGTAATGTTTTTATTTTAATGAATTTTAAATTTGTTGTTTAAAATGTTTAAATTTAAAAAAATATTTAAAAAAAATCAGTCATCGACTGTGGCAACAGGTCGTGTCTCGTCATGGGAGAGAAAGGCGATGTGACACCTGGTGACATGGGTCACGAGTATGCCCAGACTTACACGATTTTGTTTATCAAAAATAGCTTTAAAGGCTTTAACGAATTTCTTTTTCTTTAAAGCTATCAATAAAGGAATTTAAAAAGTGATAAAGTTTAAAAAATGATCAAAATCACATATTCTTTATAGATATAATGAATTGGGTAGTGGATCAATTACAAAGTGATAAATTTTAAAAGTGTGAAAAGCTGTAACACCCTCAAATTTACGCAGCGGAATGGTATTGAGGAGCGTTACATATGTAGCACACAGCACAAGATAATAAAGAACGTACTCTATATGAGACGTTTTGAAAACAGTACATTCAGGTTTTTGAAATAAAATAGTTCAACATTGTCAAGTTACACTTCATAAACTATAGCAATTATTTTAGTAGTTTCACTGAATGTACTCGAACATAATAAAGTCTAGAAAAGAGTTGCCATGCAAGTGATCACCGTGAGTGGTGCTACATATACTTCCATCTTAGTTACCTGAGAATGACATGCTAAAATTTGTCAACAAATATGTTGGTGAGATCATAGGTTTAAAGTAATTTATTGAACCACAAGATTTGCAAGGTGTGACCAATGTAACCCAATGGCACGAAATAAAGCATTGTACGATCTAAGCTCATGACACCGAAACGTTAACTAAATAAATGCCCGAATACAAGTGCATAACCCACACACTTGTGACTTATTCAAATAATATGCGTCTGTCCGACTCGTACTAATGGTCAGTAGAGCTTATCCTACTATGGACGGGGGTGTCAACCCCAATAGATCTATTCATAGCATTTGCGCTTACTCACAAAAGAGTAACTAACGGTTCATGATAATGGGCATAATAATAGTAATTGGGTTATCGGGACTTAGACCAGTATGCAACAGTAATTTTGTACTTGCGTTCAATCGTAAAAATAAGCATGCATTCTTCCCCAAAAGTATTTGAAAACAAGTAAAATAGGGGCTATGAAACTCACCTTAGTGAAGTAGTCTGCAATTATGTAAATTCAACTAGTTGTAGAGTGGAGTACCGACACGCGACCTATAATGACATGGCAAGTCTTAGCTAGTAATTTAATTGAGTTTAGAGTATTTATATTATTTTTGTTTGTGTGGCAAGTGTTTTCATTTAAGTAGTTTTGGCAAATTATTGGCTATCATTGGCTTTCGGAAGTTCTTAATTATAAACGTATAAAAGTATCACAAACGATAATTCTTTGGTTCGCCGGTAACCGGAAGACGGTGTACGGAAAATATCACATATAAATAGTAAATGTATTTAAATTATAGAAATATCGCTTAAAGTACATATATTCATATATAACTAATATTAGTTAATAAGAAAATTATAAAAGTAATAGTTTTATTATAAAAGTTTAAATAAAAATAAATTATGTTTATAAGTTATAATAGTTTTTAGAAAATTGGGTATGACCCGGATATATGTTTTAATTTTTATGTGACGACTAAGTGTTACAATAATTATTAACTCAGTAGTAGTATAATTAAAACAACCCGTTTAGACCATTATATAAAATACTAACCATTATTTTAAATATTAAGGTCTTAGCTCATTATTTGTTTAATATGTGATTATATAGTATGTTTAATAAGTTTAAAGTATGTTGTCGAGAATATATAAGTTGAGTGAGTTGTGAACCAAAAGAACCGTGACTTGATTAGCATGACTATTCGAGTACATGGTATACTACACCATTTGTTATACACCTAAATTATTTTATATCTCAAATGTTTAAACATATAACACTAAAGGTTTTTATACATGATTTCCTTGTTCAGATTTATCTTAAACGCACCCTTTGTATGAAATGGGCTCGAGGCCCGATTTGAAATCAACCAATTCTTAGTAGTGGCCTGTTGGGCTTGTCATACCCACCTAGGCCCAAACACCCTAGCAAGCCCAAAGACATACTTAGTTTACTGAAAATAATGGTTTTAGTATATCTGTTGTGCAAATCTCAGAATAAAAAAAAAGAGTAAGTTTTGCTTGGTGTGCTGATGATATCAAAAGAAGAAAACACAAGATTGAAAGTCTAGTTCGGCCACACCAAGGCTCGAACTAGAGACCTTCCGGAGTGGCTGTCGCAAGAAGGAAATCAAAACAGAACATAAATGAAATATTAGAGGTGAGGTTGGCCACCTTGTGGCTCGAACTCTAGACCCCTCGGAGTATCGCCAAGAATGGAGCAGTCGACTTGTGAGCAAGACCAAAGAAAACAATACTTACTTATTCCATAATTTTATAACCACAAGAGTAACGGATGTGTTCCTTTTTTTTAACTAGGCGCTAATTCCACATAAACCAAAATAAGCGAAGATTTAATATTAAACACTAGTTCAAGCCAATAAGCCAACTGGTCTTTAGAAAGAATTATACCAGATTTAAGTTAACAGAAAAATATTCCCGCCTTATATTCCAATTGGTTAACGAGAAAGATCAATCGTTTACAAAAAAAAACTATGGATCGACCAAGATATAACATAGCCGATTCATCTTAAAATAACCAAAACACCAAATCTTAACAATAATCAAAATAACATTAACATCAAATACTAGAAAAGAAATCAATTAAAACCTTACAACAGGAAGTAGGATAGATCGGTGAAGAAAACAAATCAAAACGAATCCCACCAAGCCGAATCCAACAGGAACCACCAATACTCCAATACCCTCTTGATTTTTCGATATATGTTAAGGAAGATGTAGTGGTAACTGTGGATCGGAGGTGGGTATAAAAGAAACAAAAACGAATTCTTTGACTCCTTCTTTCCCTGTGTCGATTGTGATGTTACCCATCTTGATGAAAAGTAGTTATCTATCCTTCGCTTCAAAGTGCTTCCGTGACTTCTTGTGGGAAAAAGAGGAAACATGCGATAGTGATAGATCGATCATCCTTGTTTGACTTGCGCGAAGGTCGAGGCGGTTTAGCAGGTAATCACCAAAGAAGATGTAGGGCGATGGTTTTGAGGTGGAGAGCGTGGGTTTGATTTACCAGGAGTAGAAGAAACATTTTCTGAGGAAAGAAAAGAGGGGGCTAATATTGTAGGGTAGGGTTAGGGAGTATTTTATATTTAGTATTATTATTATTATTAAGTGTATTAAGTGCACCCCGTGTTCCGCTGTAACATAACATAAATATCGTATTTTATCTCGAGCGAATGCCCGAGTTATATTTTGGAACCATTTTAATAAGCGTTAGGTAGTATAAAATTTATTAACTCGCATTAATAATTATTCAACTTAAATTGTATATCTTGCCATGTCGATGCAGCGTGGACTCAATTATCGAGATAACCTCTCGTTGTCGGGTTTTGTTCATCAGTAAATAAATAACTTGCATTATTGGGTAAAAATAAATATTTTAGCTACGAGTATTGACCTGGAACGAAATTGGTCTTCACGTTCCCAAGTAAACTCGGGTCCTCTCTGAGAGTTCCATTTAACTTTGACAATAGGAACGCGACTTCGTCTCAATTGTTTAACTTCGCGATCCATGATTTCGATTGGTTCCTCGATGAAGTTTAATTTGTCATCGATTTGTATCTCGTCTAGCGGAATGACTTGAGTTTCGTCCGATAGATATTTCTTTAAGTTTGAGACGTGGAACGTACTGTGTACACTACTGAGCTCTGGTGGTAGCTCAAGCTTGTAGGCTACAGGACCAACTCTAGCAAGAATCTTGAATGGTCCAATGTACCTCGGGTTAAGCTTTCCTCGTTTTCAAAAACGAACAACACCTTTCCATGGCGATACTTTCGGCAATACCTTGTCACCAACTTGGAGTTCCATAGGTTTACGCCTTACATCTGCGTAACTCTTCTGACGATCTCTTGATGTTTGTAAACGTTGCTTGATTTGGACGATCTTATCGGTTGTCTCCTGGATGATTTCCGGTCCAGTAAGTTGAGCTTATCCAACTTCGGCCCAACAAATGGGTGATCGACACTTTCATCCGTAAAGTGCCTCGAATGGTGCGGCCTTAATGCTTGAGTGATAACTATTGTTATATGAGAATTCTACCAAAGGTAGGTGTCTATCCCATGCCTTACCAAAGTCAATCACACATGCTCGCAACATGTCTTCCAAAGTCTATATGGTTCTCTCACTTTGACTGTCGGTTTGAGGGTGGTATGCAGTACTCATATCTAGACGTGTTCCCAAGACGTCCTGAAGCGATTGACAAAATCTAGAAGTAAATCGACCATCTCGGTCAGAAATAATCGAGACTGGCACTCCGTGTCTCGTAACTATTTCCTTGAGGTAGATTTCGGTCAATTTATCCATCTTGTCGGTCTCTTTGATTGGTAGGAACTGAGCAGATTTAGTAAGCCGGTCAACGATTACCCAAATCATATCGTGACCTTTTGATGTCTTTGGTAGCTTAGTGATAAAGTCCATGGTGATTCTTTCCCATTTCCATTGAGGTAGCTCGGGTTGTACCAATAGTCCGGATGGCTTCTGGTTCTCAGCTTTAACCTTTGCGCAGATTAAACATTTGCTGACATAGGTGGCAATATCGGCCTTCATATTCGGCCACCAATAAAGTTTCTTGAGATCTTGGTACATCTTGTCCGAACCTGGGTGAATGGAGTACTTCGACTTATACGATTCGTGCATGATCAAGTCTCGTAATCCTCCACAAAGTGGAATCCAACTTCTGTCCTTGAAGCATAATATCCCATCTGCTCTCTTTATAAAACCGTTGTCACTCTCGGGCATACCGTAGATGTTTTCACTCAGCCGGTTTTCCTCTTTAAGTGCTTCCACCTGAGCTTCAACAATTTTAGACTGGAAGGGTGAACGAATAGTCATTCCCAAGGATCTGAGTCTTAGCGGTTTAATTCGCTCTTTTCTGCTGAGAGCATCTGCTACTACGTTTGCTTTGCCTGGGTGGTAGCGAATCTCACAATCGTAATCGCTGAGCAACTCAATCCATCGTCGTTGTCTCATGTTCAACTCCTTCTGATCAAGAATGTGTTGAAAACTCTTGTGATCCGTGTATACTGTACATTTCGTACCGTACAGATAGTGTCTCCAAATCTTAAGAGCAAATACTACTGCTCCTAATTCTAGATCATGGGTTGTATAATTCTTCTCGTGAACCTTCAGTTGTCGAGAAGCGTAGGCGATGACTTTCTCTCGTTGCATCAACACAGCACCTAAACCCTTGTGTGATGCATCACAGTAGACTACAAAGTCATTGCTCCCATCTGGCAATGCCAAAATTGGAGCGTCGCAGAGTTTCGCATTTTAAGAGTTGAAATCGTCTTTTGATCTTCTCCCATACGAACTTCTTGTTCTTCCGGTTAACTCGATTAAAGATTTAGCAATCTTGAGAAACCTTCAATAAATCGGCGATAATATCCGCAAGACCTAAGAATTGCGAATCTCGTGGTCGAAGTAGGAGCGGCCCAATCCTTGATGGCCTCGATTTTTGCAGGGTCAACGTGAATGCCTTGACTATCAATCACGTGCCCAAGGAATTGCACAGTCTGAATCCAGAAATCACATTTGGAGAATTTTGCATACAATTCCTCCATCTTAAGTAACTCCAGGATAGTTCTTAAGTGCTTCTAGTGTTCTTCTTTGTTGCGGGAGTAAATGAGAATATCATCTATGACACAATCACGAATTTATCCAAGTATGGCTTACACACGCGGGATGAGTGTCTAAATACTCATCATTTTGTCTTCGTAGAATGCCAAAACATCCGAAAACACTCGAAACACATCAAAATGATAAAAATATCACAAACAAGTGTTTTATATGTTTTAAATGCAAAACATCAAAATCGATGAAAACGTATCAAGTTTGCATAATTGGCAGTTTTAGTCCCCCAAGTTTGAAAATATGTCAAAAATAGTCCCTGGTAATTCAAAAACTTGCAAAATATCATTTTAGGTCCTTGATATTCAAAAGTTGTCAAAATAAACCCTTTAAAGTTTAAAAATCACAAATTGACAGCTTTAGTCCCTGAACTTTGGAAAAATGTCAAAAATAGTCCTTGGTTAATTTAAAAAGTGAAAATTATCAACTTTTAACCTTGTTCTATTCATAAATGACAAAAATGGTCCTTATGATAAACTTTTTGAGAATTTACAATATTGGTCCCTCAAGTTTCCAAATTGGCAGTTTTAGTCCTTTAACATTTCAAAAATGGAAATTAACAACAAAGGTCCTTGTACTATTATCATGTGGCAGGTTTAACCCTTGTGAAAGCTTTGGAACATGTGCAAGATCAGTCCTTCAAGATTTGCCAATTGCAAATATGGTCCTTGTTGTTTCACTAAACCAAACCGGACCCTTTATTTAATATAAGCCCAAATCCAAGCCCAACACTTGACCCGGTCCAATTTTTAAATTCAAAAGAAACCGCGGGCACTGTTCATCCTCCTCCTCCTTGCCTGTTTCACCAATACCAGTGGTATTTTACCACTTGATTACCAATCCAGCTCACCCCAAACACCTTTCCACCTCTTCCCTTCCACCTCCACACAAATCCAACCTCAATTAATGCAGATAAACCACTCCTTGAAAAAATGGCGCCAAATTCGACATTTGGCAAAGATGATTATCTGGCCTAATCCAATGGTCAAATTGTGGTGGGAAAGACTCAAGAGTGTCGACAAGGAAGAAACAAGTCAATAAATATCAAGATGGAAGCAAGAGAGATACTATCTAGAGTAACTTTTAATTTTTCATGTCGTTTTAGTGTAAATTTGAATTCCAGTCTCTGTTTTAGCTTGAAAGCTTTGTATCTCAAGTTTTTATTATATAATAAACCCTTTGGAACCATCAATTTCAGTATTTAAGTTCTAATATCAGTTTTCAGTTTTCAAATTTTCAAAGAAATTTCAATATGGTGAATGTGGTTAATCAGTTGTTACTTTGGGATTTAGAAGCTCATATAAGCTCCTTATAAAGCTTATGCAAGCTTTTAGATACTCTTAAAAGCGAGTTATAAGAAAAGTCAAAATTCACAAAAATACTAGATAAATAGCTTAAAAATAAAAACATGGTGCAAGGTATAAAAGGTTGGAGCATGGCCATTTGGATTGCCATAGGTTATAGAGTCTCATGGGAGACTATAGGTTATGGTTTGGTCCCTTGGTTCATTGATTCTCAGTTCAACCACTTGTAAGCTTGTTACTCATTTTTTTTGCATTTCACTGTTTTAACTATTCAGTAGCTTTAATCTTTGTATTTTATTGTTTACTAGTTATATTTAAGTGTATTTAAGCTTTAAAATCAGTTTGTGGTTCTTTTTAATCTATAGTTTATCAAAATCTCATTTTGACAGCTTTAATTAGCACTAGTATAATCTCTTAGTTGCATGTTGTTATTATTGTTGTTTAATGTTCATTTAGTCTTCATGAAGGATATTATAAGGTCTGCAATAAGTTCCCTGAGTTTAATCTATGATTCTCTTTGAAAAAGCTCAACTCAGCCACAAAAAGGAGTGTTTGGTTTATCTTGGTAATCTGTGTTAAAGATAGTACAGACCTGTACTAGTGGTTGTTTCATGTCTCATATGGCCTAAATAACTCAGTTCAAAAAGGAAAATTAGTCTTTGTTAATGAAAAAGTCAAAATCTCTTCTAAAATCATTTCACCGATTCTTTGTTGGATTTTAAAGAGTAGAAATCATCACAAGAGCTTAAAAGTGTTTAACATAGCTTAACATAACTTTATTATACCTTAATATATCATAATTAGTTCATAGGATCAAGTTAAAATTCAGTTTAGTCAATCTTTTATTTCAATCAAAAAGTCAATATCATCACCTGCATCGGTCTTGGTAGCCAAATCATAAGCTCCTATAGAGCTTATTAGTTGTTCATTATCAGTGATTTTTGTTTCTTTGCATAGCTTACCTGGTCTTCTTTAAAGTACAAGTTAATAATCTCAATTTAAAGCTTATTCACTAGGGCTGCATAAGCTTTTCATTTTGTCCAAAAAACTCAGCATTGACTGAGTTTCATCTCAGTGGTTTGACAGGTTGTGAGAAAGCTTCTCATAAGCTCATAATAGCTTTTCATTGTCTGAGTTTTGGTTTATAGGTAGTCAACCGGTCTTTTCCCGCCCAATTAATTCTTTTCACTTTTAGCTTAATTTGTGTACTGTGCAATAGCTTAAAGTAACCTACAAAATCTGTTTTGCTTATTCAAGCTCAAACATCAAATCTGTGGTAACTTGTAATACAGAAGTTCAAGCTTGTTGTTTTTGGTTGAAATAGAGTTGTTTTAGCTTAATATAGCTTCGTATCAAGTTGGTAGCTTTTGGTTAACATTTAGCTTTTTCAAGTGCTTATTAATAAGCGGTTTACATAGCAGATTGCTTATTTCTCTACATAAGACCATGTTTTTCTATTTTCCTAGATTTTCATATTAAAATAGACTTTTCCTGAAATTTTCATTATTTTTCATAACTGTTTGCTATTTTTAGTAATTAAAAGCAGCTTTTAGGTATTTTAAATAGCTTTTAATACTAAAAATTATAAAAACTCAAAAAATGATTTTTCAATTTTCTTAGGTTAAGATAAATATAAAAGTAGTAAAAGTATTTTTCCATAATTTTCTTAGTTTAAAAAGTATTTTTAGCATTTTAATTAGTTTTAAATAGTTTTAAATTAATAATAAATACATAATAAGTCTAAAAATATATTCTTAGTTTTAAAATAAGTTTTATCATATTTTAGATTTTTCCAAGTTATAATTTCATTTTTCTAGGTTAATTTTGTATTTTCTTGTATTTTAGTGCATTTTAAATACTTAATAAATAGTTTTTAATTAATAATAATTAAATAAATAGTTGTAAAAATAATTTTCTTTTTCTAATAATTTTCTTTTATTATTAGGATTCCAAAAGTATAATTTTTATATTTTTAGGTCTTTTATTTCTTTAAAACTCACTTTTTATTTTATACGTAGACGTAATTTTATTTTAAACGTAAGTTTTAAGTTTTAGGTTTTAAACGCTCATCGCCTTTTAAAAATAGTGATAGCGTTTATTTAATAGATTTTATCTTTTAATCTTTTAATTTGCATTTAAGTCGCCTTAATTTGTAGATCTTTTCTTTAGTATAATTATCCATCGAAACCCCACCGATTGCTATCCTTAGTGATCATTCTACCATCCGATTAAGTGTTTTAACACCAATTCATCCTCCGTGGGACTTAACGACCCAGAATCCCCTATATTCCTCTCGATCTAAATTGTATTTGTGTTCGAGCTGTTTTAAGTCTTTTAGACTTGACGGTTTAGCACGAATCAAATTTTAGCGCCACGCCGGGAGGTCAGAAGCGTGTTTCTAGCATTATCGGATCTGCACTTGCACATATACCACAGTTTGTAAAAGTTTTCGTAAAGTTAATATAAATCAAAAGTTCATTAACACTTTTCCTAAAGTGTTAAAACCCAAAACAATATAAAACAACAAAACAATCGTAACGTTTTTCATCTTGTGTTTCTTTTAAGGTGATTCTTAAAGAGATACGATTTGGTTAAACGGACGATACCAAAAATATTTTCCAAAAGTTTTTAAACCCCATCAAGACAAATCATACCTACGTCTTTTCGGTGGTACTTAATTGAATACATAAAATCAACCACCGCAAATCAAGGCAATGACTACCTAACTGGGGTGCGACCATTAATAAGTTCCCGAACATCGATTTAAAACTTGCCTTTGTGTCACTTGTGATTTGGTGTACCTTTTCAAAGAAGCCATTTCATTTGGGATTATTGGTTAAGTTCACTTGTGTTTTGCCTCATTTGTTTTGGAAATTGATTTTTATACTTAGTGCATGCAAGACTGCTCTTCCAGTTCTACAAGTCCACTTTCCGAACTTGGAAACATTCCTCAAGACGTGAGGACGCTTCGGCTCCTTCACCGTGATCGAGGAACGCCTACCACCACCACCACCGTCGAAATGGCGTAAGACAAACCTATGAATGAGCTTCTCCAAGCACCCATCGAGGTTACGGAGATGCCATTGTTGTCCCAAACCATTGTGGTCGATACCTTCGAGCTCAAGACCGGGTTGCTTAATCTAGTAACCCAAAGCCAATTCTATGGTTTTGAGAGGGATGATCCTCATGCACACATTCGATGGTTTAACAAAATTGCATCTACCATCAAGTACAAGAATGTCCCATCCGGCTATCAAGCTTCTTCATTCCCATTTTCTGTAGAGGACAAGCCCGGAATTGGCTTCGAGAAACAACCCCTCGCTCTATAGAGACATGGGAAGATCTAGTTACCAAGTTTGTTAACGAATTCTATCCTCCATCCCGAACCACAAGTCTTAAGAATGAGATAATGAAATTTTCTCGTAGATTTGATGAATCATTCGGGAGGCATGGGATCGTTATAAAGAATTGCTCGCAAGTGTCCACATCATGGTTTTACCGAGTTAATGCAAATGGATACTTTCTATAATGGTGCGAGACCGGTGACCAAGACTCTCTCGAATGCCTCCGCGGAGGTAATTTCCTTAGCAAAACCACCAAAGAAGCCTTACAAATCATTGAAAACAAGTCCTGTGTCCGTTCTTTCCGCACTAAGACATATCAAAATCGCCTAATCTTGGACCTTCTACTTCATCTCCCGTGAGTACATCTAGCACCGATGCTAAGATTGATAAACTCACGATGTCTTTTTCGAGCTTTGGTTCTTGCTAACCAAAAGAAAGTCACATTCACTCAAACACCAACACATGGTGAAGTGAAGAAAGTTGAAGTTTGTGTCACTTGTGGTGGTCCTCATGCATACTACAACCAGATCGCCACCGATGGTAGTCCGTTTGAAGCAAATGCTATAGCGGTACTTCAAATCAAGGAGGTAATCAATACCGCCCTCGAATGAACCAAGTTACCGTGCTAGCAATTATCAGCACCACCGGTTTTAACCGTAATCCTAACCGAATCGAATCAACCTAGAATGAACCAAGGTTATCAAAACCAAGGTAATTTCTATCCTGGATCCAATCAAGGTTTCCAACAACAAGGAACCTTCATCAAAACAATTTCAATCGAGGGAATCAATTTCATGGGAATGTGAATCCTAATCAAGGAATTTTCAACAACAAGGTCATAATCAAAACATCCGACCTCAAAATTTCCTCCTAATCCACCTCCCATCATTACTCCTCCAGACCATCATCCGATGAGTTATCAAGCGGTTTATGAAATCCCAAGATGAGATGAACAGATTGTTGGTCGGTCGATCACGATCTCAAGAAGTCTTTAAATGATCGACCCTCGAGCTCGTGTACTTTACCGAGCAACACGATCGCTAACCCGAGGGGCGATGCTAAGGCGATCACGACCGTAAGTGGTGTTTCATACAATGGACCCGCTATTCCTACTACTTCTCTTCTTCTCTTCCAAAGGTAGTGGAAAGTGAACCTCGACTCATAATGGACCCACGACTCCAATGCCCCTCCTCCCGTGGCAATGAGTCAAGTTACCAAGGAAACAACGGACAAAGTGCATTATTCAAGTCCAAGTAATATCAAGACAAGTCCCACCTTCTGTAGTCCATCCTCAAGTTGTCCGAAACCCAAGTCTAATCCAGAGTTGTTTTGAACCACCGTAGCTCCTGCTGAAAATATCAAATCCAAATCTTCTATTCCATATCCATCACGTTTGAATGAGCAAAAGCTCCGTGAAAAGCTAGTCATCAAATGGATAAATTTTTCCAAATTTTCCAAGAGTTACATTTTGACATAAGCTTTATGGATGCTATCATGCCGATGCCCAAGTTTGCATCAACTCTCAAACACATGTTAAGCAATAAGGAAAAGTCGTTTGAAATGGCTAAGACTCCTCTTAACGAGAACTCGCTGCATAGTTATTCTCAAAAAGCTTCGAGAAAAGCTTGGAGATCCCGGAAATTTCTCTTACCTTGTGTATTCCGGGAATGGTTGAATGCTTTGCCCTAGCGAGATCTTGGTGCAAGCATTAATCTTATGCCATATTCATGTGGAAGAAACTTTCTTCTTAGGAACTCACTCCTACATGCATGACTCTCGAGCTTGCAGATCGTACAATATCCCGTCCTCTTGGCATTGCCGAGGACGATTTGTGAAAGTAGGAAAGTTCCATTTTCCACCGACTTCGTGGTTGTTGATTTTGATGCCGATCATCGGGTTCCTCTCATTGTTGGTCGAGGATTCACGAGAACGGGCCGTGCTCTCATAGATGTATTTGAGCAAGAAATCACATTGCGTGTTGGAAATGAAGTCATCACTTTAACCTTGATCAAACTTGAGGTACTCCGCAAATTATGATTTCGAATCGGTTAACCGAATAGATATCATTGATGTTGCTTCAAGAGTACTGCAAGAAGTTCTTGGTTATGATCATAATTCTTCGAGTGATAATCTCACTCATTCATCTCAACCCATCATCGCCAATTCTACTCCTTCTATCACCCCATTTGAGGAAAGTGACTTCATCTTAGAAGAGATTGAAGCATACTTATCCAAATGATTCTGCTCCATGGGAAATTGATCACGCCCAATTGACATTGAGGAGACATACTTCTCATTGAGAAGTTGCTTAATGATGATCCATCATCCACCCTCACTCTAGTGATTCAATTCTCGATGAGATTAATCAAATGAGATTAACTGAGGAGAGATTCTTCTTGAGAAATTGTTAAATCATGACATTTCTTTTCCTCTCCCTTCCATCAAACTTCATAACAAGGAAGTCAAGTCGGTTGAGAAAATCAAGAATTTCCGAGGTTGAGCTTAAGGACTTACCACCTCATCTCGAGTATGCATTTCTTGAAGGTGATGATAAATTACCCGTCATTATTGCTAGAGATTTGAGTAAAGATGAAAAAGTCGCTCTCATTAAAATCTTGAAGTCACACAAGCAAGCAATTGCTTGGAAACTCTCCGACATAAAGGGTATCAACCCCGAGTTTTGTACTCATAAAATCTTGATGGAGGATGACTTTAAGCCGCTAGCTCAACATCGAGAAGAGTAAATCCAAAATCCATGATGTTATCAAACAAGAGGTTATCAAACTTCTTGATGTCGGATTGATTTACCCGATCTCGATAGTCCTTGGGTTAGCCCAATTCATTGTGTTCCGAAAAGGGTGGCATAACTGTTATCACAAATGAAGATAACGAGTTAATTCCAACTCGTCGGTTACGGATGGCGTGTTTGCATTGACTATCGTAAGTTGAATGACGCCACTCGTAAAGACCATTTTCCTCCGCCTTTATGGACCAAATGCTTGAGAGATTAGCGTGGAATGAATACTATTGTTTCCTTGATGGTTTCTCGGGTACTTTCAGATTCCATTGATCCAAAGGATCAAGATAAAACCACATTCACCGCCCATACGGAACTTTTGCCTATAGACGTATGCCTTTTGGCTTATGTAATGCTCCCGGCACGCTCCAACGTTGTATGATGGCCATTTTCCACGACATGATCGGGAAACAATGGAGGTGTTTATGGATGACTTCTCGGTCATTGGGGATTCGTTTCAATCATGTCTCTCTCATTTAGATAAAATGCTTCAAAGGTGTGAAGACACCAATCTTTGTCTAAAGCGGGAGAAAAGTCACTTTATGGTCAAAGAAGGCATAGTCCTTGGCCATAAGATTTCAAAGAACGGATTGAGGTAGATAGAGCAAAAGTCGATGTTATTGCTAAATTACCTCATCCTACTACCGTTAAAGGTATTAGGAGTTTTTAGGTCATGCCGGTTTCTATCGAGATTCATTCAAGATTTTTCCAAAATCGCCCTACCTATGACCCATCTTCTTGAAAAGGATGCTCCTTTATCTTTTCACCCGAGTGCATCGTAGCTTTTGAAACATTGAAGAAAAAGCTAATCAAGCACCCATTCTCGTTGCTCCCGATCGATTTACCTTTTGAGCTAATGTGCGATGCAAGTGATTTTGCTATCGGCGCGGTCTTAGGGCAACGAAGAAACAAGCATTTTCACCAATTCATTACGCAAGTAAGACTATGACCAAGCTCAAACTCATTACACCACCACGTAAAAAGAGCTATTAGTCGTGGTGTATGCATTTGAAAAGTTTCGGCCATATTTAATCTTGACCAAATGTGTAGTGTATACGGATCACTCGTCTCTAAAATATCTCTTTGCAAAACAAGATGCAAAGCCGAGATTGCTCCGTTGGGTTCTCCTCCTTCAAGAATTTGATATCATTATACGTGATAAAAAAGGAGCCGAGAACTTGGTGCAGATCATCTGTCTGCATTAGAAAACCCTCACCAAGATGTTTTCGAGAAAAGGATATAAATGAAACATTTCCTCTCGAGACACTCAATGCGGTTTCTTTTCGTGGAAACTCTTCTACCCCATGGTTTGTCGACTTTGCAAATTACCATGCGGGTAACTTCATTGTGAAAGGGATGTCGACCCAGCAGAAGAATAAATTCTTCAAGGATGTTAAACACTATTTCGGGACGACCCTTTCTTATTCAAAATCTGTGCGGATCAAGTCATCCGACGGTGTGTTTATGGACAAGAAGCTCTTGACATTCTCAAAGCTTGTCATCTTTGGACCCACCGGGGCCATCATAGTCCAAACTACACCGCCAAAAGGTGTTTGATTCCGGTTCTATTGGCCCACAATCTATAAAGATGCCCACGATTATGTCAAAACATGTGACGCTTGTCGTCATCATGGAAACATATCTCAAAGGAATGAAATGCCACAAAATGCCATTCAAGTTTGTGAGATATTTGACATATGGGGTATTGATTTTATGGGGCCATTTCCTTCGTCTCGTGGTAACAAGTACATACTCGTGGTCGTTGATTATTTGTCGAAATGGGTTGAAGCAAAAGCTTTACCTACAAATGATGCCCGAGTAGTTGTGAAATTTTGAAAGCTCTTTGCCGGTTGGAACTCCTCGTGCAATAATCGGTGATCGTGGTACACATTTTGTAATGACCAATTTGAAAGAGTCATGCAAAAGTATGGTGTTACCCACCGCCTATCTATCGCATACCACCCCAAACAAGTGGGCGGTGGAAGTTTCAAATCGTGGTATTAAAAGAATACTTGAAAGGACGAGAGGTGAAAATCGTGCATCCCGGTCGGATAAACTGGATGACGACTGGCTTTTCGTCACGACTTACAAAACACCAATTGGGTGTACTCCATACAAGCTAGTGTACGGAAAAGCATGTCATCTTCCGATTGAACTAGAGCACAAGGCTTATCGGGCCTTAAAACATGCAAACTTCGATATCTGAGACGGTAGGTGATCACGTAAAAGTTCAAATGAATGAACTAAATGAACTTCGTGATCAAGCTTATGAGAACTCTTTGATCTACAAACAAAAGACAAAGAAGATTCATGACTCTAAAATCAAGAACCGCGTTTTCAACGTTGGTGATCGAGTCCTTCTTTTCAACTCTAGATTGAAGATTTTCTCGGGAAAGCTTAAGTCCACCTGGTCGGTCCATTTACTATCACTAAGGTTTATCCTTATGGCACCATTGAGTTATCTCACCGATGGTCCTAATTTTAAAGTAAATGGTCATCGATTAAAGCATTACTTTGGAGAGGACATTCCATCCGTGGTTGTCCGGATCTACAAACATTCCCCATGAACCAATGAATGCGGGATCGAGTCAAGCTAGTGACTCGGGAATCAAAAATAGTAGCACACACAATATGGGTTTTCACCCATGTTTCATTTTCTTATCCCTTTCTATCACCCTAGTGTGGGGAGTCTACCCACATCGTTGTATATTCTCAATCTTTCTAAAAAAAAAAAAAAAAAAAAAAAAAAAAAAATGTGTATATATCAAAACAAAATAATGGCCGTAGTATTTCCTTTTATGTTCTTTGTTTCGCATAACCGCGGTACTTTGAATATTGAGGGCAATATTCATTTCTTAGTGTGGGGGAATTCTCACGAATTTCATGTAATTATTTCACCCAATCCCGTTTTGGCCAAAAAAAAAAAAAAAAAAAATTTTTTTTTTTTGGAGTAAGTTTTCACTTACTCAAAGAAATGGTAATCATCCGCCATGTCTAACCCACATAAGGATTGGCTAATCCAGAGCAAACGGCTCTTGGTAAAGATATCTCAAATCCGTTTATGGCTTGCAATTTGCCTAAAATTGTATGGTGTTCAACTCACCATATCTTTAAACTAGTGAAAAGTTGGCTAGCCCGCAAGTTTATGGCTTGTGGTAAAGGCGATTGAAAATCCATAATTGGTAATCGGCTCACCAAAGATAATATTGATAATTTATCTAAGAGTTGGCTAGTCCGAAGGGTACGGCTCGTAAAGACAAATCAAATCCGTTGAAAGTCGGTGGTTTGCTCAAAATCACATGGTTATCGGTGTACCATGGTTCTTACTTGAATCGAAACATTTGGCTACTCCGTAAGTAATGGCTTTTGGTAAAGAGATAAAATCCATTAAATTTTCTCAAATCATTGCTAGGGACTAGCAATATCTTAGTGTGGGGATTGATGAGTGTCTAAATACTCATCATTTTTATCTTGTTAGAATGCCAAAACATCCGAAAACACTCGTAAACACATCAAAATGATAAAAATATCACAAACAAGTGTTTTATATGTTTTAAATGCAAAACATCAAAATCGATGAAAACGATATCAAGTTTGCATAATTGGCGCTTTAGTCCCCAAGTTTGAAAATATGTCAAAATAGTCCTCGGTAATTCAAAAACTTGCAAAATATCATTTTAGGTCCTTGATATTCAAAAGTTGTCAAAATAAACCCTTTAAAGTTTAAAATCACAAATTGATGACTTTAGTCCCCGAACTTTGGAAAAATGTCAAAATAGTCCTTGGTTAATTTAAAAGTGAAAATTATCAACTTTTAACCTTGTTCTATTCATAAATGACAAAAATGGTCCTTATGATAAACTTTTTGAGAATTTACAATATTGGTCCCTCAAGTTTCCAAATTGGCAGTTTTAGTCCTTTAACATTTCAAAAATGGAAATTAACAACAAAGGTCCTTGTACTATTATCATGTGGCAGGTTTAACCCTTGTGAAAGCTTTGGAACATGTGCAAGATCAGTCCTTCAAGATTTGCCAAATTGCAAATATGGTCCTTGTTGTTTCACTAAACCAAACCGGACCCTTTATTTAATATAAGCCCAAATCCAAGCCCAACACTTGACCCGGTCCAATTTTTAAATTCAAAAGAAACCGCGGGCACTGTTCATCCTCCTCCTCCTTGCTTGTTTCACCAATACCAGTGGTATTTTACCACTTGATTACCAATCCAGCCCACCCCAAACACCTTTCCACCTCTTCCCTTCCACCTCCACACAAATCCAACCTCAATTAATGCGGATAAACCACTCCTTGAAAAATGGCGCCAAATTCGACATTTGGCAAAGATGATTATCTCGCCTAATCCAATGGTCAAATTGTGGTGGGAAAGACTCAAGAGTGTCGACAAGGAAGAAACAAGTCAATAAATATCAAGATGGAAGCAAGAGAGATACTATCTAGAGTAACTTTTAATTTTTCATGTCGTTTTAGTGTAAATTTGAATTCCAGTCTCTGTTTTAGCTTGAAAGCTTTGTATCTCAAGTTTTTATTATATAATAAACCCTTTGGAACCATCAATTTCAGTATTTAAGTTCTAATATTAGTTTTCAGTTTTCAAATTTTCAAAGAAATTTCAATATGGTGAATGTGGTTAATCAGTTGTTACTTTGGGATTTAGAAGCTCATATAAGCTCCTTATAAAGCTTATGCAAGCTTTTAGATACTCTTAAAAGCAGGTTATAAGAAAAAGTCAAAAATTCACAAAAATACTAGATAAATAGCTTAAAAATAAAAAACATGGTGCAAGGTATAAAAAGGCTGGAGCATGGCCATTTTGGATTGCCATAGGTTATAGAGTCTCATGGGAGACTATAGGTTATGGTTTGGTCCCTTGGTTCATTGATTCTCAGTTCAACCACTTGTAAGCTTGTTACTCATTTTTTTTGCATTTCACTGTTTTAACTATTCAGTAGCTTTAATCTTTGTATTTTATTGTTTACTAGTTATATTTAAGTGTATTTAAGCTTTAAAATCAGTTTGTGGTTCTTTTTAATCTATAGTTTATCAAAATCTCATTTTGACAGTTTAATTAGCACTAGTATAATCTCTTAGTTGCATGTTGTTATTATTGTTGTTTAATGTTCATTTAGTCTTCATGAAGGATATTATAAGGTCTGCAATAAGTTCCCTGAGTTTAATCTATGATTCTCTTTGAAAAAGCTCAACTCAGTCACAAAAAGGAGTGTTTGGTTTATCTTGGTAATCTGTGTTAAAGATAGTATGCACTGTACTTGTGGTTGTTTCATGTCTCATATGGCCTAAATAACTCAGTTCAAAAAGGAAAATTAGTCTTTGTTAATGAAAAAGTCAAAATCTCTTCTAAAATCATTTCACTGATTCACTGTTGGATTTTAAAGAGTAGAAATCATCACAGTAGCTTAAAAGTGTTTAACATAGCTTAACATAACTTTATTATACCTTAATATATCATAATTAGTTCATAGGATCAAGTTAAAATTCAGTTTAGTCAATCTTTTATTTCAATCAAAAAGTCAATATCTGTCCTGTGCATCAGTCTTGGTAGCCAAATCATAAGCTCCTATAGAGCTTATTAGTTGTTCATTATCAGTGATTTTTGTTTCTTTGCATAGCTTACCTGGTCTTCTTTAAAGTACAAGTTAATAATCTCAATTTAAAGCTTATTCACTAGGGCTGCATAAGCTTTTCATTTTGTCCAAAAAACTCAGCATTGACTGAGTTTCATCTCAGTGGTTTGACAGGTTGTGAGAAAGCTTCTCATAAGCTCATAATAGCTTTTCATTGTCTGAGTTTTGGTTTATAGGTAGTCAACCAGGTCTTTTCCCAGTTCCAATTAATTCTTTTCACTTTTAGCTTAATTTGTGTACTGTGCAATAGCTTAAAGTAACCTACAAATCTGTTTTGCTTATTCAAGCTCAAACATCAAATCTGTGGTAACTTGTAATCTGAAGTTCAAGCTTGTTGTTTTGGTTGAAATAGAGTTGTTTTAGCTTAATATAGCTTCACGTATCAAGTTGGTAGCTTTTGGTTATCATTTAGCTTTTTCAAGTGCTTATTAATAAGCAGCTTATATAGCGATTGCTTATTTTTCACACAAGACCATGTTTTTCTATTTTCCTAGATTTTCATATTAAAATAGACTTTTCCTGAAATTTTCATTATTTTTCATAACTGTTTGCTATTTTCTTAATTAAAAGCAGCTTTTAGGTATTTTAAATAGCTTTTAATACTAAAAATTATAAAAAGTCCAAAAAATGATTTTTCAATTTTCTTAGGTTAAGATAAATATAAAAGTAGTAAAAGTATTTTTCCATAATTTTCTTAGTTTAAAAAGTATTTTTAGCATTTTAATTAGTTTTAAATAGTTTTAAATTAATAATAAATACATAATAAGTCTAAAAATATATTCTTAGTTTTAAAATAAGTTTTATCATATTTTAGATTTTTCCAAGTTATAATTTCATTTTTCTAGGTTAATTTTGTATTTTCTTGTATTTTAGTGCATTTTAAATACTTAATAAATAGTTTTTAATTAATAATAATTAATTAAATAGTTGTAAAAATAATTTTCTTTTTCTAATAATTTTCTTTTATTATTAGGATTCCAAAAGTATAATTTTTATCTTTTTAGGCCTTTTATTTCTTTAAAACTCACTTTTTATTTTATACGTAGACATAATTTTATTTTAAACGTAAGTTTTAAGTTTTAGGTTTTAAACGTTCATCGCCTTTAAAAATAGTGATAGCGTTTATTTAATAGATTTTATCTTTTAATCTTTTTAATTTGCATTTAAGTCGCCTTAATTTGTAGATTTTCTCTTTTAGTATAATTATCCATCAGAAACCCTACTGATTGCTATCCTTAGTGATCATTCTACCATCTGATTAAGTGTTTTAACACCAATTCATCCTCCGTGGGACTTAACGACCCAGAATCCCCTATATTCCTCGATCTAAATTGTATTTGTGCTCGAAATGTTTTAAGTCTTTTAGACTGACACAAGTAGGTGGACAAGCTCCATAATGGTGCTCATTACACTTGTCACAGAGAGGAAGATCTCCGGCATACTTGCCCTTGTCATTTGGGACCCGGTGTAAACTTTGCCACTTCTTGGCGTTTGTTACGAGTGAAGTTATTGTTTCCTTGGTTACAGTCCCATTTCCTCTTGTTATCCACAACCTTTTCTTCATGTCCAATACCACTTGATCCATGAGACCATGGGACATCCAATTGTCTCATGAATGTTAGTTGGCTTGAAGCGATTACATTTCCCTTGATGTTCGTGAGGCAATCCTCCTACATAGCGCTCGATCATTCGAGATTCGGGAGTGACCATCTCGGACATAGCAATGCTAACTCTGGAATCTTTGGGTGTAAGCGACAATCTCAACACCTTTCACTTCTAGATTCCACATTACATCTCCATCTTACGCACTTCATTGCAGGCGGTAATCATTGATCGACAATCTTTTGAACTCACCCAAGGCATCGCATCACGCTACATTCGTCCCCGTTGATCGGAGATAAGCATTCCACCAAGTTAAAGCTCCTTCCTTTAGCGTGTAAGACGCATACTTGACCTTACTGCCTTCTTCGTATTCACAAATGCAAAAGATCGTTTCCAACTTCTCAATCCAGTGCATGAGTCCAACTGCTCCTTCTTTTCCGCTGAAACTTTTAGGCCCACAGTTTTTGAATTCCTTGTATGTGCAACCGCGAACTGTGCTCCTAGGCCTGTTAGTATCGTTATTGGAACTTGACCTGGTTACATCAGCGGCAACAAGTACGTCAGCCACCTGCTGAGCTACGAGCTGTTCAAGAAGATTCCTCTGAGCAGGGGCAACATTTTCAACAGGTGTTGTTGGTTGTGCTGGGGTAGCTTGTCGGGCAGGTGCAGCTCGGCGAGCTGATGGGGCCCGTTGAATAGGTGCTGACTCGACGAGCTGGTGTAGTTAGGCAGTGCTGACTCGACAGTTGGATGCGACTCTTCGTGGAGGCATGTTCTAAAATACAAATGAAATGAGCCCGTAATATTGTAACAATACTCCTGGCGTGTATAGTAGAATGGATCGGACGAAACAACTAAGATAAGATGTTAATAGGCGTCGAAAAGATGATAGTAAAGGTTCTAATGGCGAGATAGTGCGGAGATAAGTTGATGAAGGTGATGGTAGGGCGAAGTGCACGGATAAAGCATTCTCGATCTCGAAATCACGGTAATGATGATAAGGTGTAAGGATGAAGGCGTATCTTTGCGGTAACCGGTATAAAATAAAGTTCAATAACTTATATAAGCTAAGTAAGTGAAAGTGCCTAGTAATTGTGTCATGGTATAGTGGTTATAGTCTAGGCCTAAAATGCAACCTAGTTCTCTATAACTTTGGCTCGATGCTGTCAGTAACACCCTCAAATTTCTGCAATGGAATGGTATTGAGGAGGCGTTACATATGTAGCACACAACAAGGATAATAAAGAACGTACTCTATATGAGACGTTTTGAAAAGCAATACATTGTGTTTTTGAAATAAAATAGTTCAACATTGTCAAGTTACACTTCATAAACTAAAGCATTTATTTTAGTAGTTTCACCGAATGTACTCGAACATAATAAAGTCTTGAAAAGAGTTGCCATGCAAGTGATCACCGAAACCCCTTTAAAAACCAAAGGGAAAAAAAAAAGGGGTTTTAATTTTAAATTTTAAAAAAAATAGAAAATTCCCGGGTTTGGAAAAAATTTTTTTAAACCCCAAAAATTTGAAAAAAAAAAAATTTTTTTTAAAAAAAAAAAAAATTTTAAAATTTAAATTTTTGGGTTTTCCCCAAAAAAAAAAAAAAAAAAAAAAAATTTTAAAAAAAAAAATAAATTTTTTAAAAAAAAAAAATTTTTTTTTTTTTTAAAAAAAAAAATTTTAAAAAAATTTTTTTTAAAAATTTAAAAATTTTTTTTTTTTCCAAATTGGTTTTTTTAAAAAAAAAAAAAAAAAAAACCCCTTTTTTTTTTTTTGGGAAATTTTTTATACTACACCATTTGTTATACACCTAAATTATTTTATATCTCAAATGTTTAAACATATAACACTAAAGGTTTTATACATGATTTCCTTGTTCGATTTATCTTAAACGCACCCTTTATATGAAATGGGCTCGAGGTCCGATTTGAAATCAACCAATTCTTAGTAGTGGCCTTGGGCTTGTCATACCCACTAGGCCCAAACACCCTAGCAAGCCCAAAGACATACTTAGTTTCTCGAAAATAATGGTTTTAGTATATCCATTGTGCAAATCTCGAATAAAAAAAATAGTAAGTTTTGCTTGGTAAATATGATATCAAAGAAGAAAACACAAGATTGAAAGTCTAGTTCGGCCACACCAAGGCTCGAACTAGAGACCTTCCGGAGTGGCTGTCGCAAGAAGGAAATCAAAACAGAACATAAATGAAATATTAGAGGTGAGGTTGGCCACCTTGTGGCTCGAACTCTAGACCCCTCGGAGTATCGCCAAGAATGGAGCAGTCGACTTCAGGAGCAAGACCAAAGAAAACAATACTTACTTATTCCATAATTTTTATAACCACAAGAGTAACCAGATGTGTTCCCTTTTTTTTAACTAGGCGCTAATTCCACATAAACCAAAATAAGCAAAGATTTAATATTAAACACTAGTTCAAGCCTGTGGAAACGTAGAGGGGGGGGTGAATATGTTACCGTTTAAAAACTTTAGATCTTTAGTATCAAATCGCTTATGAAGCTTGTTATAATATGAAAGTAACAATTATTGTTTGTGACTAATATAAAGCATGGTAAACCAAGTTGTCACACAATCATGAACATCAAACCACATCACAAACAATAGTATAGTGCAAGTATAAAAGTAAAGAGATAAAGAAAGGAAAGTGCAAACCGAACACGATGATTTATAGTGGTTCGGTCACGGATCTCCTTTTCCGCCTCTACTCCACTCCCGAGTACCCAACTCGAGAGTTACTTCACTAAATCAACAAGCTCCCTTGTCGTGGGAGAAAACCTTACAATCGCTGCACACTTTTTCCGTACAAAGCTAAATACCGGGTTCTAGTTCGAGGTAGAACCAACCTAACGTCGCTTATACAATATTTCCACACTAAGCTAGATGTCGAGTTCTTTTACAAGGGTACAACCACTCCCAATATGTTTTATCGCCCAACATAATAAACCTTGTGTTTTATGGCACAAACACATAAACCATCTAATCTAGTTTGGTGAAAGTGTTGTTATGATGCAATGATGTTTACACTAATGATCCATGACACAAATGTCTAATTGATATGAATAACTACTTCTAAGTGAGCTTCCATTGATAGGAAGCCTTCATGATGAAGATCACAAGTTCCCTAAACTTGTTGTGATAGATCTTCAACTTGTGGTGAGTGGGGATGGCTAGATCTCCACGCTTTCCTTGGTTGATCAAAGAGTATGCTTACAACAAAGATGAATGTTAAAAGCATTATGATCATGATCATTAGGGTGTTTAATGTATGTTACTACATTGTTAATGATTGATCTAAATGTATGCAAGAAGGTGGAGAAGATGTGATTTGAAGTGGTGAAGAAATGGGAAAACAATGGGCTTCTATTTATAGCCAAAAGTGGTCAGGAGCGTCCACGGACCAAGGAGCCCTTTAAAGGGTTCCGTCCTTTATGCAATTTGGTACCGTGGGTGCCTGACAGAAAATCTAAAAAATCTTTCTTCAAATCTTTCCAAGATATTACCAAATCTTACTAAGATCACATTTGATATATTGAGTGTCAATCTAACCAAAATATTCAAGTGATCTTTCAAAGATTTCAAAGATGATGCATGACATGATGTAACATGTATTTCCATTTTTAGATTAAAAGTTTATCAATGTAAACATGTAAATGTATTATGTAACTAGTTAATAAAATGTCTAGTTACCTTTTGTAAGAGTGCTTGTCAAAATAAAATATATTTTGTCAAGTGTTAGTAAACTCTAGTATTTGTATGAAATACTTGTGAATGTAAAATGTAAAATGAGGTTCAAATAGAATGGTTAACCTATTAAAATACTTAGTGACTCTAAACGTATTTTAAACATTCTAAATGATTTGTTAATGGGTTTGATCATAATGCCACATAACAAACATGTACGAACTCGTGTTGTAATATATGAGGACTTGAGTTATCGAGAGGTGTTGAATGTATGTTGAGACAAAGTGTGATTACAAGTAACTTGTACATTTTACGTTATGTATTACAAGTTACATGTTTGTCATCAATCAAAACAAACGAGACTGTATAGATTAAATATCGTAATATTTGCACTAACAATCTCCCCTTTTTGATGATGACAAATATATGTAAACGTAATAGAAAGTAAAATGTAAAGGTTACTTGTATCCTTACTACCTTTACATTACCTTCTCCGCTTACACTCTTCTCCCCTTTGTCGAAACAAAAGGCGTGTCCTTGATTTTAACTTAATTTCTCCCCAAAAGGCGAGCTTGCATCATCCCTAGTGAAGTTAAATCGCCTACTTCAATCCGTCCCTTATTTGGCAAATGGATCCATGGATCAAATAAAGAGGCTTAACCTACATCAAGGTTAGTTTTATGCAACAAAAATTATGAGAAATATATGAAAAAGAAAAAGGCATAGCAATGTTAGCCTATTTTCTCCACTTTTTATCAAGCACAAATGCTTGTTGAAAAGTGAGAATGATGCTAAATGTGCATGCTCCCCTTGACGGTTGCTCCCCTTGTTTGAGGCGTCGGGGTATGATTAAAAATCTACAAAACAAATATTAGTGCAAAAGTATATTCGTGGTTGACGAGTAAGTGATATACAACAAAGTGTGTATAAGATGCATTCAGTAGAATTCTTGTGAAGCTCCCTTGCTCTAGGCGCCAAGATGAACCTTCAAAATAAATATTAGTATAATAGAAGCTTTGTCTTTAGACAAATATGCCATATACAACCAAGTGTATAGATGATGCTATATGAGTTCTTAAAGGATATTCCTCCTTGCTCGAGGTGTCAAGAAGCACCTAAAATAAGAAAAATAATTGATGCAAACTTCATCCTTAGATGAGTAAGTTATATACAATCTAGTGTATATGATGATGAACCTACAATGAAAAACATTAGTGCAATATATTTCATCTTTTGACAAAAATAAGATGTATATATGTGATAAATGATATAATCAAAGATCTCATGAAGTGTAGTCTCCTAATTACAATCATAAGAAAAGTGAGAATATAATATGATAAAATCCTACAAAATAGTTCCTAGAAAGAAGATATGAAGTCTTTCACCGGGTGTGCCACTAGTGGTGCTAGTGTTGGTGTCGGTTTACTAGTAGGATTCATGTGGTGATGGTAGATGACTCGAGATTTACAAAAGCAAGTTTTCGCTAATCCATAGTGGTGATGATTAGTGAAAGTGGTGATTAGGTAGAAAGCTATTAAGGAGTTATAAACTCGTATGTATAGCAAATATAAAAATATGGACTCATGCAATCCTTTCGTCATGTCAAGTGACCAAAGCTAAGAAGAAGAAAAAAATGTGAATGGACATTGCATTTCAATGATGCATAAGGGTTATGATTTGAATGATTTATTGATTCTAACAATCTATTGTTTTGAGCAAGTTCTCATATGCTTCAACCCAAGAGTAATCAATAATGCGCTCTATCTAAGAATATTATAATGAAGATACCAAAAGTATAAAAGTAATAACATGAAGATAAATTCGCTCATTGATTGACACGAATTATAAAATGACCTATTCTAGGTGACAATGGAAAGGTAGTATTAGCATGGTTTTGACCGACATGGATGATTATCACTTTGAAAAGAAGTGAAGACAATATGGAAAATACTAATAATGAAAACCTATATGAGGATGAGAATGACATCATATGAGTGAGAGTTGGATGGACCAACGTGTTGGAGATGGTCGTTTTGATTAATATATCGTTTGCACCGACAAGGACATGCATGATAAGCGAGAAAAGGATAAGATCCTATGATGGTGTTCTAGATAGTGAAGTTGTAAGGTGCTAGTCTAAGGAAAATCCTATATGTGGAGATGAAGACGTTTTGTAAAAACACATGATGCGTTTTTCACTTGATGAGGTATTGGTACGAAAAAGGTTGAACTAGTTGTGGTTTCATGAACCGACTTTTGCTAAGTGGTGTTTACCTATGTGTTGGTATTGTAGAGTCTAAGAGACATAAAATTTGACAAAAGACAATTATGTGAATGGATTTCTCTCCCCCTTAATTGGTGGACATCCAACATAATGTGTAATGTATCAAATAAGGAATGACAACAAAGTGTTTAGGGGGTTATTCGGTTAATGAAAGAGATGAGCTTAGTGAACTTCATCCTTAAAGTCACGTACCTCTTCTTGATTAATACGAGATGATCGTATGATGAGGCATGTGGTTTCCTAATAGGAAGTGAAGAGGATTAGAGTATTGTTATAACTAAATAATGATGGAGGTTATTTTTTTGAAAGCGGAAGCAAAAATGAGATTTGGAAAGAGGTCGGTTGAAAGACAAAAATGAAAAGCCAACCCTCTAGAACTTAATTCTATATGCCTTTAAACTATATGCAAGTGTAGGAGTCCCATAAAGCATAGTACTAATCTACGTAGCAACAAAGGGGATTATGCAAAATGAGCATATAAAACTTAGAACCAATTGAGATAACAAATGATTTGTTATCAACCTACAAAACAAATTTGTTAGTTACAAAAGATGTTAACATGATAGAAATCAAATGATAACATATTATATAAGCAAAACACATTGCACTTTAGTAGACAAGAAATCATCATACAAGATAGCATCAAGACAATCATATTATGCAAGAATACAACTTTATTCAAGACATTTCATTTTGAGATTGTTTTGTCGTTAGACTTAGACGCTAAGCATAATTGGCTTGTAAATTAACACAACAATCTATGTGATTAATTTGTAAGATAAAAGGCTTCTAAAGTTTGTCATACCAAAAGCACTTTGACATATTATATGTGCACATGTAGCAAACAAATAGTGTGACAAGAAGCAAAAGAAACAAGATGAAAGATTCATGCAAGCCATGTTTAAGACATAACAATTTGGAGCATGTATCATTTGGATCACTACACATAGATATAATGAATGCCAACTAATAGCTTTCAAACACAAACTTATCATATCGAATTATCACGTATCAAAATGACATATTATGATTTCATAAGTAACATGTTAATCATGCTAAAACTAATTCAAAAGTAAGTATCATGCAAATAAAGTTTTAGGTTTAAACGCTTAGTAGCATGAAACAAGAATACAAGCATTATAAAGATAAAACCATACTAAGGTTTACACATTTGACTAGTTATCAAACACTAAGATAATGTCAAATCAACTTACCGTATCAAACAAGAACATGTAATCAACATGTAAGTGCAATGCAAGTAGTTTTAAAAGAAAAGTCATATATACTACTTGTTTGATTAGTATTCCTAAGGCGAGGCAAACTATCAATGTTTTAACACTTACTTTAGGCAAGTATAGAATATGATTTTCAAGTTGGAGAATGAATATGAGACTATTACTAGCGGTGCTCAATTAAGGCTAAACACGACCATTTTACGGGTGATTCCACATACCCAACTTCTCTCCGTGAAGCAATTCAACCGTTAGGTCAAATTGAGTTTCTAGTGCAATAGGTTCTCCAAGAGTCATTCTCATGTTAGAAATATGGAACTCCTACTTGCATATTAAAGTGCATAAAGATGATAGTTTACCAATACTTGGCTTAATGTGACTTAACTAATATGCAATATAACTAAGGTGATGAAGACGTCATGTTATACACATGAATTTTAACAATGGTGTGTTTGATAAACAATGTGTTTTAATCTTGTGTTTAGAATCTAAAGTTGTTCAAATTACACAGCTAATTGTATGATCTAATGGATGACATCTTTTATGTTGAGTTGGAGTGTATAATTTAAATGTGAATTGATCATCTAAGACTAGAGAATATGTTAAACTAAGAACGTTCTCAAGAAAGCTCTTTGGTATTTTATTTAACAATAATCTAAGTGAGGTTACCAACTTCAATAGATCTTGTGTATGCTCTAAAGATGTGTAGTTTTAACCTTGGATGTGCACTCGGTTTGAGCAAGGTTAGGTTATGATGTACGCTTGAAAGGAAATATATACAAATAGTATCTTTCAATAAATGAGATTATCCCATGGGATAAAGTTATCATGCTTATGAAAACAAGTATGACAAGATGAATTGGATATGCTAGTTCATAGAACTTGTAGATGTTTGTTTCAAGATCATTTAGCCAATGAGGTGTAATGAAATCTTGTAACACAACTATTTATGTCATAAGAATGATGCATAGGATATACAATATCCTTTTAACAAGATGAAATCTTAACGATGAATCTTAGTCATAATGTTCTTCAAAACATCATGTTTTCCTAAATGAAGATATGAAGCCAAAGTGTTTGAATCGGATAGTCCCATCTAAATAAACTTGGTCTCAAGATTATATTCACTAGATGATGACAAGAGGAATTCACCGAGTTTCTTATGTATACTCCTCAAAAGTCATTGTTGCTTGGGTGTAGGATGTTGGCTTTAGATTGCATTTTAACATATGTTGTTAAAATGCTGATTTGAGGTTTAACGAAATTTATGCGTAAGTTTAACGACTAAGTATTACTAATACTTTGATAATTTGTGAAGGTAGTACTACTTATACCTAGTGGAAATTGACAACAATTACCAAGAGCACCATGCTTATTTGATAGTTGAGGTTCTAGCCATAATGAATTATCTAAGTCCTTATATGTTGGAAAGGATGTTTGAGTTTGTTCAAACGTGCATTTGATTCAAAGACAAGTGTTGGACACAAGGGCTTTTTGAGCAATACACTCAACTAATTCAAATGATGGTAAGGATGGTGAATTGGTTGATCTAGGTGGTAGGTCTTCTAGTGTCTAAATAAGGATGTGGTGATGTAGGGTTTGTTGTGCTATGGAGTACTTAGGTTGAATATTTGTCCATAGATGTTGAACACAAAAATACGGATACTAATTCTTATGGTTTATTGGTTGCTACAACTAGTGGGTGAAGTGCTTGAAGTTTTGGTTATGTTTATGAAGTTTAGGGATGAGGTATAGGTTCACCTTGAAAGGGCACGTTTGATTTAAAGTATACTCTTGAAGTTCATGAGCAATACGGTTAATGGTGCCAAAAGATGGAAGATGGATAGTAGGTGTCAAAGAGGGATAAGTGGCACCTGGTTGTTTGTTTTGGATAAGTGTTTCAACATGTGTTGTTAAAATACTTGGGTGTTGATTTTTCTGGATATGACTTTTAATGACTACAATCGAAGTCGCATATACTTGAATATTTCGGATGAAATACTTAAGTTGTCAATCCTAATTTGTTGAGATTATAAAGCTTAGATTGTGTAAAAAAAAAAAAAAAAAAAAAAAAAAAAAAAAAAAAGAGTTGAATTTTTCGTAAAATTTAAGGCCAAATTGTCATAACTCAAATTTTTCTTACAACCTTAGAATTGAATTTTATATTGAATTTCAAATTTTGAGAGTCAAAATTTTTCAAAATTATTTTTGGAGGAAATTGCAATTCACTATATCGACCTTCCGTGTGCTATATCGACTTTGCACCTTTTCTTCTCTTTGATTCTTCTACAGGGAGTGAAATGGATTCGAACATAAAGATCCATTTGTGGCATTGAAAGAAGGATACATGGCTCGCTCGCATTGAAGCGCCGACATCATCAAATTCCCGATATCCCGCAAATGCAAGGTGAAAGAGTTGATGTACATGAAAGGAATGCTCAAATGGACATTGAGAATGTTGTGATTATCGAATCGCTTGCAGAATGCGGACAATGAGGTTGTAGCATTGAAAAGCAGGATGACAAAGAAGATCCGAAAAGATATCATACTTAACTACGACACCGAACCCAACCGTGACGAAGAACAAATGGTTGAGGAAGATATCTTACCCACCTATGACATCGATACGTAACGGATGGTCGAGGTACAACCCATCGTTGATCATATTCTCGATCGCAAAATGCGACACAACATATCGAGCAACCCGAATTTAGTAATGAAGGAGAGGTTGACAAGTGTGTTGCACAATGTCCGCATAACTATCTCATGTCCGAGCCCTTACTTGTTAACAATTCAATCGAAACGTCAAATCAAACTCTAGAATCAAATCATTCTTCTCAAAGACCATTTCTCGTTTCAAAAGATTTTTCAAAACTTGAGGCTCATTGCATCTCTCTTGAACTTAAACCGCAAAACAATGTTTTAAACTCGAGCCAAAACCAAACCTTTGAATGAACAAAGTAATCGTGTGGATACATTAGTTAAATAAAATGAGCATTTAAAGGCTCAACTTCAAGCAAAGGGCTTGCACATGTTGCTTTACTAAACAAACCGAGAATATTCACCGACAAGAGTGTGGATACTAATTTTGCAAAACTAACAATCTTGGGAAATCGCCTCTACAACCTTTCGTAAAACAATCAGAAGTTAGACAACCAACTTCATTTAAATCAACGCTCAAAATCTTCAAAACCACGGTTTCCTCCCAAGTTGTTGAGAATAATCATTTGATAAAACCACCACCCACATTCTTGGCCTAAGAATAATGCTTTCTTCATAAACATGTTTCATTAAACCTGCTTCGTTATACCTTTCATTAAACCTCAACTTGTGGTCGCTCTTGGCAAATCTAGGATTAGTTCGAACACCGTGTCTAAACCGAGCATTAAAATTAAACATTCATATGATTCAAATGACGATACAAGAACTATGATCTAGAAAAGGCTAGGAAAAGGGCACTTCTTCAAAAGGATGGAATCTTAGGTTCACGACCCAGTGTATCACCTTCGAGTGTATTATTGAACACCACCGTAGTAGCAAACCAAAACCTAAGTTAACTCAACAAACAGTTAGAAATAAACCCGCTGATCTAAATGTAAACTGTCGAAACCTAATAGGTGGATCCATATAGACGCAGACTCTTCCCAAAAGAAGTTTCAACATCCCCTAGATCTAACCTTAGATGGATACCAACGGGTAGGATTTTCAAAACTGCTAGTCTTAGGTGGATTCCTATAGGCAAGATACTAAGTAGTTGCACCAAAACAAGTGGGATACCCACAACACCCATCCCCGAGGGTGAAAGGAAATCATCAAAATAGCATGTTCGGTGTCAAGAAGATAATTGACACTACATCTTTATGCTTCTAACATCCGGAACCCGCTACACTTGGGGATCCATGTTTTCTCTTTCTTGCCCCTTCTATTTTTCTATGCAGTACACAAAGAATGGCTCCTACCGCAAAACAACGAGGACCCGCTTCTCACCGTAAAAAATTCATGATCCATCACCGCTCCACCATTGTACTTAATCATCATGAATTGAAACATTGCTTGCTCCTCGGTTAAAGATTTCGCCAAAAGTCGTGCTTCGGATGTATCGAATGTTTCACCGACAACCGATAATACTCTAATTTCATATACACCAATCTACAACAACAACCGAATCTTCTATAATGTAAGATCAAACTGCTTCAACAACAATGACACGGTGATGATCAACATAATGAACAGAGATGTTTTATCACCGCTGATTCTCACGAGATATTTATGGGACTTCACACTTGTTCGATCAATTGAACATACATGGTTTCACTGTCTCCTTATACATGGTTTCATTGTCTTTAATTCATCATCAACATACGTGGTGTATGATTCGATTCATTGAAAACATCGAGGGGAGAGAGTGTAGGTGGTCATTGCTTCCTTGTTCTTTTACATGTTTCTTTGCGAAACCCAATGCCTTCTTGAATTTCTTCAATTAGGAAAGAAATTAGACGATATGTGGCTCAAACGTCTCACTTTGGTGTTATCGCCTCAATTTCACGGGTGATCTGTGTGAAGTTACCCAAATATGATGTTATGATGCCTCACATACGATCTTGGTATCGAGTTATTGCATATTCACGGTGATTAGTATTCAAAGACCACAACATTGTGGGAAAGTTGTATCATTTCGACTTTCGTGGTTTGTTTAGTGTGATGCGTCTACATACGTGAGAAGATCTTATTGATTTCGCATGTTACCCTCGAACGGATCTTCCGCAATTAGTCGATTTTTTGTGTGGTTTATCGCTCATCTACAAATTCCACGACATCGAAACCTTCAAAAGTTAGAGGAAATGTAGACTTCATCAAAGTTTCAAATCGCTAAAGACAATTGTCATTGGGGAAGCCGATTCAAACTTCTTCACAATGGCTTCGAGTATAACATCTTGGAACCCGTCACAACCGCTTAAACTTCCTCAATCCCCATCATCACCGAACAAAGCCCCCAACTCACTCACAACAAATGGAAAGGTTACTTGCTCCTCTGCTCAGGACGATATTGATGAACGTGCTCTGTGTATCCGCTATTTCACCGCACAACCCGATAATACTCTTATACCGATACACCGCTACAACAACTATTGTTGAAGAAGCACCACCATTGACTCCACCACAACATTGAACAAACCGCTTCCAACAATGATGAACCGTGATGATGTTCTTAATGAAGTACCCCACCGCAGATTTTGATCCAAATCGTTCTTTAACCCGCTTGCTAATGACATCGCCGCACCGATGTCGCGGAATCATCAACAAACCATTTGAATCCTCGAACCGCACAATGTATACCAACATCAACCTCACACATCGATGGACAAAAGACCACCGAAAATATTATTGGCAATCCGAATCAACTAGTCGTTACGAGACAATGTCTTCACATAGATGGTGAACATTGCATTTATGCACTCACCGTCCCGCTAACTGAGCCTAAAACATTAAAGACGCAATGACAAAATACAACCGGATTGAATCCATGCAAGAAGAACTCAACCAATTCAAATGTCTTGAAGTATGGAATCGTTGAAAGACCAATAGGGTCTACGCCATTGGTCTCAAATGGATTTGGAAAACAAATTGATGTCAAGGGAACGAATCCAAACAAGTCACGCCTAGTTGCTAAGGGTTATCGCCGGGAAGAGGAATAGACTTTGAAGAATCTTTTGCTCCGTTGCTCATCTTGAAGTCGCTCGATATTTCTCGCGTCATGCTCATATGAATATGACGGTCTATTAGATGGATGTCAAACCGCATTTCTCAATGGACAACTTAAAGAAACGGTTTATGTCACCAACCGATGGATTCGTTGATCCCGAGTTCCCGAACCATGTCTACAAACTCAACAAAGCTCAGATGGTCTCAAACAAGCTCCTCGGGCATGGTACGATAAGCTATCATCTTTCCTCATTGCTAATAATTTCACCAAAGGTTCGGTTGACCCTACTCTTTTATACAATATCACGGGCACATATCTTAATTGTTCAAATTTATGTGGATGACATCATTTTGGGTCTACACATAAAAAGTACTCAATCGCTTTTGCAAAATTAATGAAGAAAAATTTTGAAATGTCCATGATGGGTGAACTTACGTTCTTTCTAGGACCGCAAGTTCATCAATCATCCCGTGGTATTTTCTTGAGTCACCCAAATATGCCCTTGAATTGTTAAACAAATTTGGAATGAAAACCCGTGACACTTATGCCACACCAATGACTCATACCAAGAAGCTAGACGCCGATGTACATGGGAAACTTGTCGACCCCACCAAATACCGTAGTATTATTGGGTCTCTCATGTATCTAATACTAGCAGACTGATATTGTCTTTGCCGATATCTTTGCTCCCGCTATCGTCACGACCAATCGAAACCCACCTCTCGAGGCTAAAAGAATCCTCCGATACATCAAGGGAACCATTAACTGGGATCCGTATCCAAGGATTCGGTTTTGAACTAATCGCTTTTCAGACGTCGACCACGCATGATGCTTAGATTCACGAAAAGCACTTCGAGCACTACAATTTCTTGGTGATAAATTGGTGTCTTGGCAATCAAAGAAGCAGGATTGTACATCGTTGTCATCAACCGGCGTAATATGTAGCTATGTCCGCATGTTGTGCTCAAGTCATCCGGATGAGAACACAACTCAAAGACTATGGTTACGATTTGATGAATCCCGATGTATCGCGACAATCGAGTGCCATTGTGATCTCGCGCAACTCAATTCAAAGACTCAAATCAAAGCACATCGATCTTCGTTATCATTTCATCAAGGAACATGTGGAAGCAGTACAGCTTGAATTATACTGTGGGCTGAATACCAATTGGCGCATCTTCTCACCAAAGCCTTGCCTCCCGCTAGGTTTAATGAGTTGGTCCACCGGATTGGTATGAGGTGTTTGACTCAAGAGGAATTGGACGACCTCCTAAACAGCCTTAAAATCATCAAACACCAAAATATCTTTTGTAAATAATTTTTCAAAACAAAATACAAAAATATAAAACCCGATAAAACAAAAAAATATTCTTCTAATCTAATTTTCTTTCAACATGGCATGTACATCTCTTCCGTCAACACTATAATCTTTCAAAATTCAAGATTTTTCCGATCAAGTGTTGAGGGGAGAAAATTAATACCAAATTGTTTCAAAACATTCGTGTACTTGCATGTTATTCTATACCGGTTGTTTCTTTTATCAATGATGGTAAAATATTCTCGTTCAATAACACTCCTCGGACTAAAATATATAACCTTTCATAATTTTTTTAAGTCGAGGGGGAGTGTCGACAAAGTTATTTCCTAAAATCTTTTGTTTGGTAACCTAAATTGAAGTTAAATAGCTTTGTATGAAAAAGGAAAAGGTGCAGGGACCAAAACTGTCAAAATGTTAAAGTCTTTTTAATAAAAACACATTCCACCTAACTTTTCCATCACATTTATTACTCCTAACCAACATAATCTACGCATATAATTTGTTCAACAAATCCGAAGTTTTGATCATCAATCTGTAAGTGTTTTTGTGTTGATAACACGTTTCTAAACATTGGTTTTGATTTTCTAACGAATCCAACGGTTAAATTTACGCTTATGGTTGATTGTGTGTTATACGACACGCCGTAAGAACACATGATCATACTTATGTGTTTGAGGTTAAGATAAATGGGTCAAAACGTTTCTTTAACATCAAGGATACTATGCTTATCCTCAAATTCCACCGTAAACACGAATTGATGGTTTTTCAAAATTAGGGTTCTTGATTCGATTTGGGAGTTTTCAAATGTGATTGTTTTTGGTCAAAAAGATTGCTTTGTGAGGTTAATATCATGTTGAATTGATGATATCCAGGCCCTATAACAACCCGTAAACACTAATTAAGTAAAAATTAGAATTTAGGGTTTAATGTTCTTAGGTTTGGGTATTTTTGATTCACGCGTGTTGGATGTTAAACTTGGTTATTAGACTCTCACAACACCTAAGACCTACCGTAAAACGTTTGGTGCAATTTCTATGGCTAGAAATCATATGCGTAATTCTTAAACTCTAGGGTTTTGACTTACGCAGATGACTTTCTACGTAAACTGCTTAACAAGTTTTCATGCCATATCTATTTTAAAAATGAATATATGTGTTAAGATTGATGATATGATGATTTTATTTCGTGCTTGTTGTGCTTAAAACTCGTAATCAAGGTCTTTGTTACTCCACGCATAGGATCACCTTACGCGAGAAAGTTATGCGAAGAGAAATTTTACGCCAGAATCATACGCCGTAAGGTTCTACAATGGGATTACGCGATCCCGTGAAGGATATGCGTGAACAAGGACTCTCACGATAAGGTCTACTTCACGAGTAAGCCTTACGCGTAAGGTTTTTATACGCCACGCCGTAAGCTCCACGCATAAGGTCCTTTTTCCCACGCTGTAATATCTCTTACGATAAGTAAGGATCCCACGATAAGCTTGCGCTCACGCAGATACTTCTCCGCTTACGCATAAGCTACTATTCCAACGCATAAGCCTTGATCAAACCTTCGTTATGAATTGTTACGCGTGCAAACTTGTAAATAAATGGATCATAACGTCACGAAACCAATAATGTCACTAATAAACTTAATCGCCTAATATGTTGTGTTAAATAAGTGATAACATAAACTTTAAAACTTAAAGTTAACTAACTCACGAAACTTATCATGACGACATTGGACTATTGAACAAACAAGTGACTTTGGACTCAGAACAATCTTTGACATCAGATATTCAATAATTAGACAATAAAAACCTTCCGTTGACTAATATTATGTCTTTCGATATGTTGGTTCTTTGGCTAATGTTATTTCGGATCACGACATGGTCGCTCAAATGAATGTGGATGCACCAAGTTCTCACAATTGTCGACATCTTCCCTAATGGCTATCCGAGAAAGATTGGAAAGAACAACCTTAGGGTTGACTTTGAAACCCTCACATGCTCGTAATCTTCTTGTCTCATTGTCAGTGGATATTTTAAAGAATCATCCCTACCGTAACATGCTCTCACACTGCCACAAGATCAAGATCTACATTCAACAATTCGAATTCAATGCAAAGGATCAAGGGTCGAGTGCAAGCGATCGTGACTATCAATCACAAACAAGTCACCATCACTCATGCAGACTTACGGGTTGTTCTTCTCATTCCGTAAATCGTGCCAACCGACTTCTATGCCACACCCACAGAGGAGACAGCTTCAATTCTTGATTGATATTGGCTATGATGAAGCTTCGTGAATTATCTCTAAGCATTCTCATGTAGAGCTTAAGAACATTCCTCAACCGTGGAGAACCTCTACATCATCATCACCAAATCGGTCTCTAGTCGCGACAGTGGCTATGAGGATCCCAAGCTCATGGAACCGCAAATCTTCCGGTCATTAATCAACAAGAAGGACATCGAAATTGAAGCTCGATATTGGATGACATGATGACGTTTTAAAAAGCTTGGCTCAAAGATTCCTTATGTCGATATACAAAATCGTTGATCCGAGAGCACTTGGACTTTATCCCGATATCCCCAAGAGGCTCAATGACCCCGACAATCACGACATGTTGACTAAGCCTATCCTATCACCGTAATCAAGGAATCACAACGAAGAAACAGTGTTGTGTTACCCGATCACCCATCGACCGACGAAATCAAGAAGCTTGAAACGCATAAAAGGTATCGTAGTAGAAGAGAAGGCAAAGTTGGTCATCTCGATGAAAAGCCTTCGAACACCCACCGGAGAACCGTAAGAGGAAGTGTTGGAAGTGCAAGAAGCACAGAGAGTCAAAGAAGGTCCCAAAGAGAAACCTACTCCAAAGAAGAAAGTTCCTCTCGTGAAGTCGCTTCTATTCCTACACCGAACCACCAAGAAAGCTACCGGACGAAAGCTCAAGATACACAATCGATGAGGAGGTCCACTACTCAATCAACCCAACCACCTCCTTCAAGAGCAAAACCTCCTAGTCCTCCAAACCGACCTAGGAAAGGGAAGACTCATGTACTTGTGCCATATGAAGAAAGCTCGAAAGTGATGAAGAGCAATCGATAAATCCTAAAGGAAGAAGTTTAAAATCGTTAGACACCTTCAAAAGCTAAAGAATTTGAACAAGATCAAATGCGTGGCCTTGAGGGTCGAGTGGTGTTGTCCACTCTTCACCATATCCCGATGCGGTTAATCGACCCGATAAGGAACTAGTGCCACCACTCTTGTGCAATGTAAAAGCTTGTGGAGGAATCTATTGATTATAACATTGAGGAACCGAAAAGGACAAGTCGAGAAAGAAAAGATTGATGAAGAAGCCCGTGCTCGACGGAAGTAAAGCTAACTGGACAAGATAACGAAGAGAATTATGATGATTATCTTCTCAACATTCCAATTGCTCCAAGGAGGATACTTATGCACCTCCAAAGGACCCCGAGCCTCCTCATGTCTCCTCATCATCGATTCATCATCTCATTCTTCACCACCACCATCTAAAAGATCAACCAAATCAACATCCAAATCGGTGAAGAAGCCAACTCGATCTTGGATTTCTCATGCTCATAAAAGAATTGGGAATGTCACAAACAAGTCGAAAGAAAGACATGCTCTACAGAAGATAAATTTCTACCGATCGACATGATATTCATGATGATATCGACAAGATGCAAGTTGAAAGGAAGTATGTCCGTAAGCTCATGAAAGATGATCTCCAAGGAAAATGGATGAGATGATCACAGGATACACTCACAAGTTCCTTCTTGACGCCGTTCCTAAACCGACAAAGGAGATGTATACCAAACAACTTTATCCGAATCTTTTACATCCGCCAAGCAAACCATGAAATCAACTCCAATGAATGTGAATATCAATCCCGCTTGAACCCATAATCTTTTCGGATGATTAATTGGTGAACCGCTAGTAGCTCAAATGTCTAAACGCTCGCAACGCTTGCCTCCACGAAGGCTAAATTGTTTGAAGCATTGCTAGAATACCAACTAAAGTCAACATACGAGAAGAAGTTGTAAGGCCTAAACGCTCAAGAGACGACGAAGAAAAAGATAAGGATAAGGATAACGAGCCCAAACGTCAAGAAGTCCGATGCATCATCTTCTATGCAACCTCCACCCCAATGGACTACAAGACTACAAAGGTCTCCTCCTCGGTCTTCTACCGATAAACCTCAGATTCTTTCGAATTACCACCCGAGACTCAAAAAACCGATGATCATTTTGAGTATACGGTGGTAACGATGAGGAAGTCCGTGAGCCCCTACAACAACCCACCTCTCCCAAACATGCTAAGAAACCGTAATCCTCATCTAGGCCAAAGAAGAAAAAAAGAAGGCGCCCATGGTCGACGCCTTATCATGGCTAGACGAGGATGAAATGAGGAATTTGAATGGTTCTCAAGCTTGTTGATTCCACTCCCTACCCAAATCAAGGTCAAGAGGTTCCGACGGCAAGACATTGGAGCATGCAAAGATATTGCAAGAAAATTCCGTGAAAAGATGACTAAACCGAGTTGAAGCGAATCAAAATGAAGCATTTCAACTTCTCAAAGATACCTCGGAAAGTGCTATCGAATTTGAATATCACCCGATAATATAGCACGAGCCATGTCTAACAACATGGATTGGCTCAACCCGTACAAACATCGACTTCACCAAATGGGACAACCTCCATATTACACCGACCGGTCTAAACCTCTACCAACAATTGGTCAAACAGATGAACCTAGGATTCCATTCAGATATTTCTTCAACAAATACTTGGAATTTCTTCTACACGGTGGCGATGGCTCAAGGAAATACGCTACATCTTTGACACTTCCATTCCCAAAGACCCATATACTCAAACCAGATAGTTATCGAGGAAAGAGCTAATCACTTGTTCTCCAACAAAGTGGAAGCATACGACCAAGATGCAATGTACGGATTCATCATTGGCCGGAACGCCAAGAATCTACTACGTGTCGCCAGTTCAAGTCTCAACATGCGTTGTTCAAGATTAAGAGTATCGCTGCCATCATACACGCTTGATATTTCACCAAATGGGACTACACCTTTCTCAAGAAGATTATGGTCAAAAGCAAGATGACTAAAGGGATTATGCATTTTCAAGTCGACTTTGAGAATTTGTCTATCAACGATATTGAAGACATGTACCTTGCCAAAGCACGGGTCGCATGAGACAATTTTCAATCAAGTACAACGTGAATTCATCAAGTCACCGCTCATCTTCATCGACGATAGTCATCAAAGAACGGTAGAGGATCTCCACTTTGCAGCTTGAATCTTATCGCACCGTGTCAACTTCACCACCACGCCTGATCTTCCCGACATCAACCACTTCCACAATTCACGCCATCAAAGAAACCATTCGCGTCGCTTATCGCAGTGAACTTCAACGCAATTGGTCGATGGCGTGTAGTGATCTTCACAAGTTTGGGGATCACACTTTGAAGATGGTTAGGGACGGATTGGCTTATCGGTTGAAGGATATACATCTAAAGATCGGGTCTCCTAAGCGATGGAATTCTCAAGATCAAGGGATGTGAGGAGGATCATCAAAATGATTGATGAAAGGTTGTATAGAAGGGATCGCCTGTAACATTGGAAAGCTTTGTTGGTGGTCGACCCAGATTAACATCACCGCTATCAACGCCTGCTCGCACTCGCAACATCACCGACTTCCCGTACCCTTGAACCGCTTTTCATTATAAATTTGATGTGTGATTATATATGTTTATGGCTTGTGCACACATTACAAAGTTGTACAACCCGTAATTGTCAAGAAAGGACCCCGTGGTACGCTTCACACAATCCTTATAAAAGGAGCGAAAGCTTTACTTTTGAGTAAAGCCTATCAAACCTTTCATTTTCAAGGTCTTGCTCAAAAGAACAAGTACTTCCTCGTATGATTTTCAAAACCTCAACCGCTTATATCACTTGTTGAGGGGAGTATTTGAATTTAAACTTTGTTCACAAATTGTTCATAGTGGTCATCTTCCCGCAACACTCGAAATGGTCATATTTATTTCAACCTTTCAAAAATAACATTTATATATGCCATTTTTGAGGGGAGAAAATTTTGTGATAAGAAATATGTTGTGATATTGCTATTGAATCATCGTGTGCAAAGACTTAACCCATGAATTGACGGATCTCGAAAAGCTTGTACATTGAAAAGATTTGTCTTCCAAAGACTTATCCAAGTAAATTGTACCTATTCGAGAAGCTCTTGATAGACATGAACTTTGACGGGTTTGACAACCTTTCGAGGTTTGTCCACACCTTCAAGGTAGTAATTAGAGCTAGTTGTCACCTAAAAGTCGACAATGTACCTCTTTAACTATGCAACGAACCGTGTCCCTGGGAATTGTCTATCTTGAGTCGATCAATTCAAAAGTGCGAGTTTTCCTCACCGTGCAAATTTCTATAAAACTCTTAAGCACATGTGGAGGGGAGTATTTCAAAATCTAAAACTCTTGAAGTGTTCAAACATGTTTTTCATTCACAAACACTTTGAGAGATTTTCTTGAAAATTGGTTTTTTATGGCAACATAGGTTAGTCATGGAGTTATAAGTGACTAAGGTTAGGAATAATCGTCCTATGATCCGCCAGAGTTTGAGGGATCTACCCAAGGACATCACAAATAGCTAGTACTTAGAAGTCCTTAGGTACGATTATAAAAGGAGAAATGAGAATCGGAGAAAGAAGGAGTTGAAGAATTAAAAGAAATGCAAAGAAAAGGGTGAAAAGAAATAGCCTCCAAATTATTCAACTTAGGGAAGACACCGGTTCAATTCATATACTACTTGGTTGTCACTTAGTGACGCCGGTATTGAAGATTAAAATCATATGGACCCAAAGGACGCATGCACTAAACCTTCTTAGCCACTCAAGTTTCTCTCTGTAAGCTTGTTTCATTCTCACAAGGAACCCTACGTAAACTATTGGCTTTCTGAGATCGCTAGTATTGAAGAAGGAGACCTCTCCCTAGTCTCCGCTCAGAAAACCAAAACGCACTATTGAGTCTAGAGCCACGAGATTCATCAAAAGATCTCTTAGGTATACTTGACATTTCATCGCTTGATGTTCAACAATAAGAACATCAGTGGTACGTTATCGAGTCCTTCCCATCTTAGCAACTGTCGAGAACATTTATGAGAGGTTCAAACCGTGATCCTCGGTGATTGAATGGAAACCCCGCCGTGGTCAACATCAAATGCCTCGACAGCAGTCACTTGTAACTCCCGTGGATTACGCTTAGTGTGTCTCAAACGGTCTACAGTCAGAGGTGATGCTTCTGTACCTCAATGACTATCCGAATCAGATGTACTTCAAGACATCGCGTTATCTCACTGTGGGACTCCAGCTCAGAACGGCCTTTGTAAGAATTAGAGTTGTGTTTTCACACTATGTTGTTAACACTCTCAAAGTTCAAACTTGTAAGCGCCGGAATCCGCTTATTACTAACCGCTTTCATGTTTTCCTTCTTATGGAAGCTCTGGAGCGGAATGATCGTGCAGATTCCTCACATGCTCATGCCAACATCATCACTAATGGAAGTTCTATCCAAAAGCAACACAATGGCCAAATGATTCTTCGTCAAACCAAAGAATCTACAAAGTTAAAGACTTAAAGAACTTCATCAAGATCAAAACCAACGCCAAAGAGCGTGTGAGCATGTTGAAGAATGACATGGAGACATCAGAAGCAAAGGAAGGCACTGAGGCGCACTTGATGCGCATAACAACATACTATCACTTTCATCACAAAGAACAATGATCAAAGAACAAAGTTAAAGATGACGCCAAAGCATAACTGCTCAAAGAAAACTATCTCTACACCGGGAGATTGTTCGAATCAAGGCATTTCTTCTCACAAGAAAGAAGAATGTCGAAGACGCCAAAGCTACTATTACATCAACGCTTCACTGCTTTTTCATCACCAACACTTGAGGGGAGATTGTTGGAATCACCCTAAACCTTAATTCAAGTGTTAGTTACTCATATGTAATAGGTAGCTTATTATGGCCTTTATGTTTGTTTAAGGTCTAGCTTATGTAGAAGGCCCATAAGCTTAGGCCCATGTCCAATAAGGAAAATGGAAGGAGTGGGAGTGTTGCCCTAGCTCCTTGCCTATAAATAGTCTTGTATAACCTCACTGAGGGTTGGTTGTTCAATTTATTCCTTTCACTCATGCCCTACGTAACAACCTTTAGTATATCGTGTGTGTGTTTGGTTTATTGTTCAATCGCTTTATCTCTTTCTATTAAGCTTGTGTTGTAAAACTAGTGACCTAATGATTGAACTCAAGGATAACAAGACTTGATAATATGTATTTAACATATGTGAGTTATGACTCATGTAAATACTTATCGCTCAAGGATGACACATTATTTTCATGTTAACCAGTGAGGCAATACATGTAGATACAAAACAATATCTATAGTCATATGTTAGACTTGTGTATGATATCTTTGCAAATAATGAGTCCAGTTTATTAGTCTCGGTAAGTCATCTAAGTCATCCGTAAACGGGTGAGAGATGTTGGTGGTGTTGCACAAAGTTTGATAGGTACAAGCTTTGGAGACTTTGGTAGTGAAGTTGGTTTGGATGATGGTGGGTGATTTTGGTGGTGGAGTTGGAGTACTCAAGTTTAGAAAGTTCACATCTTGAATGGGTGATGAGATGTCGAGAGGTAATGAGTCCGAGGATGAAGAGCTCAAGTTAATGAAGCAACAAGATTGAATGCTAATCCTAGTGGTTTTCTTAAGTGGCTTATTTGAGGTTAAGGATTTAGTCATTTTGACTTTGTTTTAAGAAATGCTAAGCTTGAGGAAAAGTAATGTGAAGGTGTGAAATGATCATCTTAAATGTGTCGATTTATGGAACTAAGGATTCATGGATTTGATGTTAATCCATACAAAGATGGTAGTTTCTAATGAGATGGAAGTGTCTAAAATCATGTTAAACATCCTAAGTTAATCCATTGAGGATGTGTTGAGTGAGGTATGAAAGATATGCATTAACAACTATCCTAGAAACGTAAGTTTGGTAAATTAGATTATGGATTTAGTAAAATTCAATAACTTACCTATAGGATTCACTGACCATTTCTTTACACAAATTGAAACCCTTAAATTGGTGTCACCGTCCGCTGTGCATGTGTATGGCGGTACTAAATCCATAACAGACGGAACCAAATTATGGTGCCGCTCGTCCGTGGAGACCGTAAATCTTTACAAACCCATTTTTAGGTGTTTGGGACTTTTTCAAACCCCGAATTTTTCTCAAAACATATGGCATTAACTATTTCTAGTTAGGAACAGTCAATAATGCATACACAAACATAATGGAGCATTGATTTTGAACAGTACAACAATTTTCACATATAAGTGAAAATGGGTAAAATTTGATAACACCTGTGCTATCCCCCGCATGAACCGTTAGCATACATCAATGTTTTAAGTTAGTTTATCATCCCACGAAGCAAGAACACATAAATGACATCATACAACATTGTTTTGTCCTTGTACCAAACACTCTCTTAAAACTCTATTTTCAAAGTACTTGACTAATTTACTTAGTACTTATTGCTAAGTGAGTTATGACGTTTCATAAGTTATGCGAGATGTTAGTATAACCTATGCAAGAGAAATGATCTAAGTCTATAAGTGATGGTAAAACAATTTTCCAACTTAGTGCACAAAATATAGCAAATGTCCTATTGTGCATAAACAAGAAATCGTCAAGCAAGCGAATAAATAACATGGCAAGATTGACACTTATATTATGCAAACAAACAAGTGAAAACAACAATTTTAAAATAAGCAAGCAGCATATATGCAAACAACATAAACAAGTGGTCATTTAGCATAGTATGACAAGAAAACACTTTTCGTCATTTGGCTTAAATATGACGATGTATACCAAGCTTGATTTGTTTCCTTTAAACATATTACCAAATTAATTAGTTTCAAAAGAAGTTGTATCAAAGTTCTAAGAATACCAACTTAAATTGTTTGATTCAAAAATTTGAGTTTTATGTTAAAGTTTAAACTTAATATTTTAGACATACTGTAGTATTTGGTCTATTTTACTTATTTAAAATTAGACTCAGGCCATGAAGGTATTTTTAAGTGAAAGTAGACTCAATTCCCTTTAAAATGATAGGTGGCTCGACCAGACGGACTTACGTGTTAATTAGTTATGATTTTTTTGTTGCCCAAAATCAGACATCTATGCATGCACGGATTCCACGGAACCAAATAAAGGGATCCGCCCTTTATAAGATTTGGTGTCGTGGTCCTCTCGAGGCATTCACCAAAACTAATATTTGACATAGAGAAAACGTGCTACTTACTAGATTTTATAGTAAACATATAATACACATATTTAACAACATATCTACTTATGTAACTTATCTTAAACATTTACTGAGGTGATTTTTCAACTAGATTAATAGTTATCCCAAACACCTTTTAAAATCATATTTCTTCAGAATTTTCTATAAGCACATAATACAATATTTACTAGTTCTTTCAACAAACTTTTATTTTATTTTTCAAGAAAACCTTCAAGCTTGTATACAAAGTTACATTTAACAACAAAATTTCTAAGTATAACAAGCAAAGCATTTTTCATATTATTTTTCTCTTCAATGGTAATTTGATACATGGATCGTACTCTATTTTAAAACCATTTGTTTTGAAAATACGAGCCACGTGGCTCGTACCAATTGTGGAAACGAGGGGGGTGAATACGCTGTCGCTTAAAAACTTTAGATCTTTAGTATCAAATCGCTATGAAGCTTGTTATAATATGAAAGTACCAATTATTGTTTGTGACTAATATAAAGCATGATAAACCAAGTTGTCACACAATCATGAACATCAAACCACATCACAAACAATAGTATAGTGCAAGTATAAAAGTAAAGAGATAAAGAAAGGAAAGTGCAAACCAACACGATGATTTATAGTGGTTCGTCACGGATCTCCTTTCCGCCTCTACTCCACCCCCGAGTACCCAACTCGAGAGTTACTTCACTAAATCAACAAGCTCCCTTGTCATGAGAAAACCTTACAATCGCCGCTACACTTTTTCTCGTACAAAGCTAAATACCGGGTTCCAGTTCGAGGTAGAAACAACCTAACGTCGCTTATACAATATTTCCGACACTAAGCTAGATGTCAGTTCTTTACAAGGGTACAACCACTCCCAATATGTTTTATGGCCCAACATAATAAACCTTGTGTTTTATGGCACAAACACATAAACCATCTAATCTAGTTTGGTGAAAGTGTTGTTATGATGCAATGATGTTTACACTAATGATCCATGACACAAATGTCTAATGGATATGAATAACTACTTCTAAGTGAGCTTCAATTGATAGGAAGCCCTCATGATGAAGATCACAAGTTCCCTAAACTTGTTGTGATAGATCTTCAACTTGTGGTGAGTGGGGATGGCTAGATCTCCACGCTTTCCTTGGTTGATCAAAGAGTATGCTTACAACAAAGATGAATGTTAGAAGCATTATGATCATGATCATTAGGGTGTTTAATGTATGTTACTACATTGTTAATGATTGATCTAAATGTATGCAAGAAGGTGGAGAAGATGTGATTTGAGTGGTGAAGAAATGGAAAACATGGTGATGCAAGAAAAATCAAGTTCTCTCACGCAAGCGTAAGAAAACTTAAAACAGCTTTCAAGACTAAATCAATGAAGATCCGAGAGTATAGGGTCTCCCGGTCGTTATGTCCCAAATGAGCTATGCAATGGATTATCAAACGAAAAGTGATCGCGAGATTCGAATGGAAAAGGATTTTGTAATTATTATAACTAAGGAGAAGGACATAAACTACAAGGGCTAAAATGAAAATTAAAGGAGATTAAAAGATAAAATCTATTAAATAAACGCTATCACTATTTTTAAAGTGATGAACGCTTAAAACCTAAAACTTACGCTTAAATACAAATAACGAACGTACAAAAATAAAACGTGAAACTTACACAATATTAAGCCTAAAAATATGGAAAATACATTTTACAAACCTAATGATAAAAGAAAATTTATAGAAAAGAAAATTATTTTATAACTATTTAATTAATTATTATTAATTAAAACTATTTTAACTATTTAATAATTACCTAAAATACAAGAAATTAGGAAATAAGGATAGAAAAATAAAATTATGAAATGGAAAAGTCTAAAATATCAAACTAGAATTTTCAAAACTATTTTTGTATTTTTTCGATTAATTTCCTATTTTCTATGAATTTAATACTAGTAAAATCTAATTTAAATTGTGAAAATACCAAATTAAAGAAGAAAAATAAGGAAAATTCTTTTTATGCTTTTATATTTATCTTAATCTATTAAAATTGAAAACTATTTTTAGAACCTTTCTCGCTTAAATGCAATTAAAGCTAATTAAAATCATTAAAAACCGATTTTATTTAAGAAAATACCAAACAAGAATTAAAATTATGAAAATTTCAGGAAATTCTAAAATAATAATCTAAAGCTGAGAAAAAGGGAAAAGATGGGCTTATGTGGGAGAATCAAGTCGCTATGTAAATGAACCTAAATAAGTTTGTTAAAATTTAGCAAATAAGCACTAGGTACATCAACCGATCAAATAAGCTAAATTATAGTGAAACTACTCTAAGGCAACTGTCTATAGCTAATCCTAATCGCTAAAGCATTGAATACTAAAAACTTAGCTAATCGACTTTCGAGCAAAAGCATCTAATCGACCCTAAGTTTAAGTAGCTCAACTGCTTATCCAATAAGCTTAAGGAAAACAAGATGAGATCAAGCCTACCCAACAGAGAATACTTGTACCAATTTTAGCAAATATGAACTAGTATTCAAGAAGCTAGAGACCAAATATAAACTGACCAAAATGGACAGTGGTCGCAACAAAGAAAATGTATAAGCAGGAAGCAAGTTTGAGCTTATAAACTGCTTATCCAATTAGCAAATGAGAAAACCAGATAAGTGGTCTTAAAGACCACCTAGCCTACTCCTAATGTGCCAAATATCAGACCCTAGTTACTTGAAATGGAAACTGCACAGAAGCTGCAAGTTTGGAGAAACACTGATTTTTTGGACAGATTTGACTTTATGACAGATTTGATGTTTGACTTTTATGAGATTCTGAGCTACTGATTTTGAATGAAACTGATGTGAATAGATTAAATACAACTAAAGTAGGCTAGCTTATCACTAAATCTACCTAAATTCAAAAGCTGTCCTACTGATTTTAACTGATGAAGAAACAAGAACAGATTAAAATGAAACTTTGACTTATGATGAATGCAGGCACAAAACAAGTACATACAAGACTAGTAATCACTATAACAAACTTAACCCAACTGATCTACCTCATTCTTTCTACCTCTAAAGCAGCTTAAAAGCCTAAACCAAACACCCTTATCTCTACGCTTTGCAAAGAAATTAAACCAACCGATTAACTAGCTATTGAAATAGATCAAATGGAGTTTAACTACTCTACATACCATTAAATAAACAAGACTAAACCAGATTTAAGCACGATACATGTATAGAGCCAATTATGCAAAATGGATTGAAAAGGACAAGTGACATTCAAATTTACATGGGTCCAAATTTGGATTGTGCTAAAACTAGAACTATAACCACACTAATTGCTACAATTCCAACCCAAGTAAACTCTCTGATCATCCCAATATCCATTTCCAATACCTAAACCGACCTTGTTTGACTTTATTTGACCAAAGTCTAAATTTGTCGGAAACTTAAATGAGAGCTTATCAATGGCTTTTGCAAGCTTAAACAAACTTATTTGAACATGAAAATAGATTGTTTCAAGCTTTTGAATGATACTTTGAGAAGGAAATTTTCAACAAGGAACATTAAATTTGGAAATTATATGAAAACTAGAATTTATGCATCAAAAGTGGCTTACAATGGTATCTTAACTTAAAGGAATACAAATGAACCGAAATTACAACATTGTAATTAAACTAAGACATGGATTAAAAAAACGACATAAGAAGAATTTTTTATAAAACTAACTACCACTATGCCCGCTTCTTCTTCTCTTTATACCCAATTCCTCTTCTCTCACCTTCTCGAAAAGTTCCCACCAACAACTGGACCATAGGATGAGTAGAAGCAATCCCGCCCTTTAAATGTTTTTGGCGCCAATTCTAGTTTAAGCCACCGAAGGGAAGGTGTTAGGTACAAAGGTTGCATTAAATGCACCTTGGAGGGTTGTGTTTGAGGGGAAGTAGGGTGATGATGGTTGAGTGTGCAAGGAGAAGCGTGTTCGTGATGATAGTAATGGCGCACCCGTGAGGTTTCGAGGAAGGGTGAGTCAACAAGGCATTTGACCGGTATTTTAATAACAGGAGGTCCAAAGGTAAGTGGGTTCAAAAGCTTGATGGCGGGGGTTCAAAAGCTTGTGACAAGTGGTCTAAGGAGCAAGGGTTAATAACCACAAGGACTTAGCTCGCCATTTCGAAATTGTAGGGACCTAGGTCGCCAATTCACAAAGTTGTTTCAAGGGCTGAAAATGACAATCTTACAAAGTACAAGGACCAAACTTGCCATTTTCACATTTTCCGTGGACTAATTTCGCCAATTTTGAAACTCAAGGACCATTCTTGTAATTTTCTCAAACTTTTGATATTTTCACCAAAGGACTAAATTTGACAAGTTATGATTTTAAAAGGACCTTTGGTGACTTTTCTTTGAAATTTTGACTCGTGGACTAGTTTTGACAATTTTAGAAACTTGGGGGATCAAACTGCTAATTATGCAAACTTTGCTCATTTTTCATCGATTTTAAACATTTTGCATCCGAAACATATAAAATGTAATTTTGGAATATTTTCGGTGTTTGATGCATTTCGAGCATTTTTAGACTTTTTGCGCTCGATTGATTAAAAATGATGAGTATTTACACACTCATCAAATGGGCTTCTATTTATAGCCAAAAGTGGTCAGGAGCGTCCACGGACCAAGGATCCCTTTAAAGGGTTCCGTCCTTTATGCAATTTGGTACCGTGGGTGCTCGATGTAAAATCTAAAAATATTTCTTCAAATCTTTCCAATATATTACTAAATCTTACTAAGATCACATTTGATATATCGAGTGTCAATCTAACCAAAATATTCAAGTGATCTTCAAGGATTTCAAAGATGATGCATGACATGATGTAACATGTATTTTCATTTTAGATTAAAAGTTTATCAAGGTAAACATGTAAAATGTATTATGTAACTAGTTAATAAAATGTCTAGTTACCTTTTGTAAAGAGTGCTTGTCAAAATAAAATATATTTTGTCAAGTGTTAGTAAACTCTAGTATTTGTATGAAATACTTGTGAATGCAAAATGTAAAATGAGGTTCAAATAGAATGGTTAACCTATTAAAATACTTAGTGACTCTAAACGTATTTTAAACATTCTAAATGATTTGTTAATGGGTTTGATCATAATGCCACATAACAAACATGTACGAACTCGTGTTGTAACATATGAGGACTTGAGTCATCGAGAGGTGTTGAATGTATGTTGAGACAAAGTGTGATTACAAGTAACTTGTACATTTTACGTTATGTATTACAAGTTACATGTTTGTCATCAATCAAAACAAACGAGACTGTATAGATTAAATATCGTAATATTTGCACTAACAAAGCCAACAAGCCAACTGGTCTTTAGAAAGAATTATACCAGATTTAAGTTAACAGAAAAATATTCCCCATCTTATATTCCAATTGGTTAACGAGAAAGATCAGTTAGTTAAAAAAAACTATGGATCGACCAGGATATAACATAGCCGATTCATCTTAAAATAACCAAAACACCAAATCTTAACAATAATCAAAATAACATTAACATCAAACACTAGAAAAGAAATCAATTAAAACCTTACAACAGGAAGTAGGAAGATCGGTGAAGAAAACAAATCAAAATGAATCCCACCAAGCCGAATCCAACAGGAACCACCAATACTCCAATACCCTCTTGATTTTTCGATATATGTTAAGGAAGATGTATTGGTAACTGTGGATCGGAGGTGGGTATAAAAGAAACAAAAACGAATGCTTTGACTCCTTCTTTCCCTGTGTCGATTGTGACGTTACCCATCTTGATGAAAAGTAGTTATCTATCCTTCTCTTCAAAGTGCTTCCGTGACTTCTTGTGGGAAAAAGAGGAAACATGCGATAGTGATAGATCGATCATCCTTGTTTGACTTGCGTGAAAGTCGAGGCGGTTTAGCAGGTAATCACCAAAGAAGATGTAGGGCGATGGTTTTGAGGTGGAGAGCGTGGGTTTGATTTACCAGGAGTAGAAGAAACATTTTCTGAGGAAAGAGAGGGGGCGGCTAATATTGTAGGGTAGGGTTAGGGAGTATTTTATATTTAGTATTATTATTATTATTAAGTGTATTAAGTGCACCCCGTGTTCCGCTGTAACATAACATAAATATTGTATTTTATCTCGAACGATTGCCCGAGTTATATTTTTGGAACCGTTTTAATAAACGTTAGGTAGTATAAAATTTATTAACTCGCATTAATAATTATTCGACTTAAATTGTATATACTGCCATGTCGGTACACGTGTGGACTCAATTATCGAGATAACCTCTCGTTGTCGGGTTTTGTTCATCAGAAAATATCAGTAAATAAATAACTTGCATTATTTGGTAAAAATAAATATTTTAGCTACGAGTATTGACCTGGAAATTACGGGTTGCGATAAAAGTCACTCATCATATGACATGTGTCTCCCCACCTATTTTATTCAAAAAATTCGTCTAATGGTAAAATAGTAATTTTACCTGTTTTTTGCTTTTCCACCTCAAATTTCAAACGCACATATCTCTTAAACGACAAACTTTTATAAAAAAAACCAATTTCACCATAATTCTTAAAATTTAATCCTCTTTAATTTGGTATAAATCTTGTTAAATATTTCAAATTTGTTAAACATATCAAATGGGTCTTGATTTTCTTGATATTTTTGTCATTTTAGACCCTTTTTTACCTTCAAAATTGACGAATCTTGAAATACTTGAAACACGAAAGTTGTAGACTTTGGTTCACTCTTTACCCAAAATTTTGAATCACTCAAATACGATATGTTATCAGTGAGATATCGCACGTTAAAGATGACCTTTTAGTTATATTTATTGCAAACAAAGTGTTTGATGAAATGTCTGGCTTAGATTTTTGTACCACAACGCATTATTAATCATTATATTAATGTAAGATTCAAAAAGTTTCTTTAATCGTTATTTTAAAAAATATATATATATGTTATGTTCATCAGTTAGTCTTTGTTCATCAAGTTAGTCTTTGTTAATCAGTTAATCTTATTCATCATTTAATATTGTTCACCAGTTGATCTTGTTCAAAACTGATGAACAATATTCACTGATGAACAAGACATATTTATTACTAAAAAGAGTTGATCATCAATTTATCACAACGTTCATCGGTTTTTTTTTTTTTTTTTTTTTTCATCACTTATATCACAATGTTCATAAGTTAGATTATGTAGCCCATCAGTTTTCTAACAAAAAAAATCATAATGTTTATCAGTTGTCTAAAAGAAATCACATTGTTTATCAGTTCATCAATTACTTGTTCATCAAATAATATTGTTCATCAATAAAAAGAGATGTTCATCAGTTCTCTTGAATTTTGTTCATCAGTTTATCGGTTTTTCAAAAAAAATCATAATGTTCATCAGTTATGGTCACAATATTTATCAGTTTATCATTTGGTTGTTCATCAGTTAAAAAAAAACAAAAATAACAAAAGATGTATTTTGGTATAGCAATTAGTGCATTTGAAGGCACTTTTATAAGAAAAATCTCTTTTAAGCATTTTATCAAACACTTTGTGTGCACTAAATATGACTATGATGTCATCGTTAATGTGCAATATCTCACTCATATTATATCGAAATTAAGTGATTTAAACTTCTGGGTAAAGGTTAGCCAAAAAGTTACAACTTTCGTGTAAGTTTTGCATAATTATGCCTTTAAACTAGAAAAAATTAGAGCAAAAAATGACGAAAATTTCAAGAAAATCAACACGCACTTAAAAAGTTGAAAAAACCTGCGATTTATATATCAGTATTTATACCAAATTAAATAGAATTAAATTTAAAAAATTATGGTGAAATCGGTTTTTAATAAAATTTTGTCGTTTGAAAGTTATTTACGTTTGAAGTTTTGGGGTGGAATAATAAAATGAGTTAAAATGACCAAAATGCCCTCTAACCGAATTTAATAAGAAAAAACGAAGGGATTGGATGAGGGACACATGACACTCAATGATATGCTTTTTAGACTTTATAATTTTTTCACTTTGTAAGAGATCCCAACTCGAATTGATCTCCGTCATTCATTTTTCATTAAGAGTTTTCACCTTTTTAAAAACTAAAATATCTTGCAAACAATAAATCGTTAAATGATGAAAAATACACCATCGAAACGAGATTTTTTGTCTTTCAGTAGACGGTCACTTCAATATACTTTCGTTGACCTTTTTTTCGAGTTTTGTTTTGATATTAAAATTTGCGTCTCAAGAAATCACATGTGATTTGCTATTTTCAAATCACACAGACATAAATTTTAACACTTACAAAAAATGCTGAAAAAAAATCCTCGAAAGTATATAGAAGTGCCCCTCTATATATAGATGATTTAATTCTCGCAACGATAGTATGTGTAGGATCATTATTTTATTGTGTTGATGATTCGGTGGTCTTGGATGATCAAAATACATATTTGCCATTAGAGAGAAAGTTAGAGAGTTGGGTGTTTTCTTGGTAGAGAGTTACTTCACAAATTATAGAGTATTAGATTGAAGCACCACCCTTCCATGGATGGAAGGGTATTTATACTACAGACTCAACGACCTCCTATCGGCCGTGGATCGTGGATACGATGGGTAAAGACCCGTCCTTCCTCCACGGTGTTGCACTAAGCTATACTACGCTACAAACTAATAAATAAACTACTAAATAACGTAAATAACGATATGTCTACGAGCTAACTTATGCTAGATAATATTAGGGGTGACCGACTCTTCACTATGGAATTTTCTAATTCCTAACAGTATGATTCTTTTCCCTTAACGATTAACGGTTTTCTAAATATATATTTTTTTAAGTGAAAGTTTATTTTTTTGTTTTGATCAAAAAATTAGATAACTATGATTGATTTATTAGATATTTATAGAATATTGGATATACATTGAACTTTTTTCATCCATAAAGAAGGTTCTTTCGTGAATAGGGTAAGCGGACTTACATGGTAGTGTATGATGCTAGGAATAGAGAGTTGTGCAAGATAAAACTTTTTGATCCTAGCAATACACTGCCATAGGAAAAAGGTTGGATTCCCATTGGACTAAATCTACATGTGCTAATGATCCATGTAATTTGTTTAAGTCATGACATTCTAAGTGAGGATGTTGTTGCTTGCTTGTTCATTGGCTTATCAGTTATGCAGGAAATGTAGTTAGTTCAGAAGTGTCTATCCAATAGTGAGTTTGGGATAGCTATAACCCACATGATGATACAATAGATTCTATAGATCATTCAAAATGAAAGAGGATGTAGTTTATGATCTATGGAGAAATTATTGTTAAGGAAGTGTAGTCATGAGGTTATAGTTTGGTGAATAAAATGGTGAATTTGGTCTGTTTAGATCAGTAGCAGTATAGTATAGCTGAGCAGTTTGATAAGATGTAGTTTGTATCTCTATTTGCATTTTTGTTTCATGCTCAGTTTGTATGTTGTTAAAGGATAGTTGGGTATGTACAACTTATCCTAGTTATTTGCTTGGATAGCTTTGAGTTTTAATATATATTCACCATTTTCACCGGGGATAAAAGGTAGGGTACATTGGGTATGACCATTACCTTTACCTTTAATCTTCATCTTTTACACCATTGCATGTGCGTGTGACACGAGTGAGCCAAGGAGAAAAATGGGAGTGAGTAGTAAGGGTGCTCACCACTCGGTTTCGTGCAAGTTATTATCATTAATGTGATTTGTGAGTGTGTGTGGGCTATTTTGTAAGATATGTTTGGGAGGTTAGAGGAGTGCTGACCATTGCACTAGATTCAGATCTTCATCTGTGAAAATAACAAAGGTTTTTGTTAGTTTGTCCAAGTGTACATCCAACTCATATCCAAATCAGCTATTAAAAAAAAAATGTGTATAGTTTTGGACAAGTATTACTTAACATCAGACAAATTTGAAAGTTTTGTTACTTAGATTGTGTAATAAAAAGTTTGTTACCTAACTCGGTATAAAACTGTAGGTTCGTTAGTAATTTATAGCTTTAACCAAATAATAAGACTTAAAGGACCTTAGGCTAGGCTGGGAATGGATCCGGTGAGAAAAATTATTGAGATGAGAAGAATGAGAAAAAATACTAGCCACGTATTTTAAATAATGAAGGAGAACTAATAAAGAGATGCATCTATTTTTGTAAATGCAACTCAAATTTGTGGCTGTAACTTTTTCTCATCTTTCTTATCCTAATTATATTTCTCATTTGATTCTAGGCTGTAACTTTTTCTCACTCATACACTTTTATGTGTCACCAAAAGTGGGCATGCTTTCATTTGATTACATACTATGCACACGAAAAAATCACATGATTTAATTGTTTCTGATTCGAATTAAGACTTTATATAATTATATTATCCTTCGCATGAATCATAAGAAAATCACATTTTAAATTATTTTAGTGTGATTGACTTCCATTTTTCTCACTTGCGTCATTTTTATATGTATAAGTCCTCTCTAACAGATTTCGGTAATTCCTAAAATATGTACAGTAGTACTAATTGCAGAATGTATAACATTAGAGAAACTTAGAATGATTCTATTAACTATTTTTTTGGCACTTATATCAGTATCTTAAATGCTAATATTTTAATTTAAATTATAGTATATCTTTATTTGGATACAAATCAGGACTAAAACAGTTAAGATACGTACGTGGGTTATACATAAATATAGCCGCCAAGGTCTCTCTCTTGTTTTTCAATTGTAGCTAGGGTTTCATATCATATATATTATTCTGGTTTTGGTACACATCATTTGATACATTATGGCTCATTCAAACGTGACGTTGAAACTTCTAATAGACAAAAAGGGAGAAAGAGTATTGTTTGCAGAAGCCGGTAAGGATTTCGTCGATTTCCTTTTTAGTGTCTTAACTTTACCGATAGGTAGAGTTTTGGGACTTTTAGGTGAGAACGAAGACATGGTAAGTGGCTTGACTAAGCTTTATAAAAGTGTTGAGGATTTCGACAAGGATTACATAATCTCTAACAATGATAAGGGTGCTGTCTTACAACCTAGATCTTTCCTTCCTTTCAGCTCTCCCCGAGTCAGTTTGTTGCCAGTCGACGGATGGTCCATTAAAACTTATCATTACAAGTGTAAGAAATGCAACGTCACTTCCACCTCTTCTCGTTCTTGTTGCTATTCGGACATGTCTCAGTTTGAGGTAGAGGGAGGAATCGTAAAGGGATTGGTAACATACATGGTGATGGATGACCTCGCTGTTTCTCCTATATCTACAATCTCCAGCATTGCTTTGTTCCACAAGTATAACATAAAGGATGTGGGTGCATTAGAGGAAAGGGTTGTAAATTTCGGCAGGGATGAGGTAAACTCGAATGATTCTATCATGCTTTTGTTAATTATTTTAATATATGCTCATTGTAATTGACTAAAGTATGTCCTTGTTGATTTTGATGATAAGTTATAAATATCAATACAAAATAATTGATAGCAACAAAACATGAATATGGGCATCAACTTAGTTCAGGTTAATAATTTCTTCCTCTTCTGCATTTCCCTAGTCTATATAACTTCTTTTTGGATGATAACCACAAAAAAATGTATCTAACTTAATTGTCTATTTTTTTATTTTTGTAATTAAAACACAAATCTTTTCAAATTTCGACTTTTGTGTGTATTTTGTGATCATTTTACTCATCGCTTCTTTGCCACCTTGTTAACATCGAATGATAAAATGCTCATTGTAAATAAACAAAATGCACACACAAGTGTCGAAATTTGAAAGGTTCGTGTTTTAATAGCAAAAAAAAAAGGCCGCACAAAACAACAAAATGGACAAGTTGGATACATTTTTTTTGTTTATCATCCCTTTCTTTTTTCACCAAGCTGCTATAATAGATGATCCATTGTTAGAGCATCTACAATATAATGGTAGGTTCATGAAAATGTTTAAAACTCGCCAAAAGCTTTATCGTATAGTTCATCCATGGTGAGTTGTTATTCCATGCTTATATGTCATAAAATTGTTCATAATCCTAAACCTCTTCAGAATTTAATGCATACGTGTGATGTTGGTCCCTAACGTGTAAAATGAGTCGATATGAAAATGCAAACAATGATAAACTTTGAATAACTAAATCGTCTAACTTCTGAAATGTTTCATTACATTGAGTATATATACTAATCGAATGGGCATGATCCAAACGACACAACGGTTCAAGTGTGTAACCGTTTATAACCGTTTTTTGGCGGTTAAATAACTACTTCTTCATAACCGTTTTTCGGTTATAAAACTAACTATAACCGCTTGGCGGTTGAGATCTTTATAACGAGCAACTTTGGTCCTTCGAGTTTGAAGCAATGGCGAGATTATAGTTTACAATCTCCTCCTTAATCTTGATCGTTGCTTCGTCCTAAGTCTTGAACTCCGAGCATTTATCGCATAGTCACGAACTTGAGTCTTGGTAAAGCTTTTGTTAAGATATATGCTCTTTGTAGTTCTCCACTTACGTGTTCCACTTTGATATGACCATTCTCTACGCATTCACGAATGAAATGATAGTGAATGTCTATGTGCTTGTTCCTTCCATGAAAAACTGGGTTCTTTACGAGTGCTATAGCTGATATGTTGTCAACTCTAAGCGTTATCTTTGTTTCTTCCAATCCAGTTAATTCACTAAGTAAACGTTTTAGCCATAAGGCTTGACATGCTGCTGCAGTAGCCGCCATGAATTCTTATTCACATGATGAGAGCAGTACTGTCGGTTGCTTCTGAGTACACCAAGTGATAGGTGACTCTCCAAAGTAAAATACTATTCCAAAGAGTTCCTTTCCTTGATCCGTATTGATTCCATAACTACTATCGTCAGATTGTGTAATCTTGCGACCGCTTTCTTTCTTGTATATTATGCCATGCTCTTTTGTTCCTTTGATGTATCGATTACTTGTTTCATCGCCTTGGTGATGATCCTTGGTCTTGCATAAATCACCGAGTAGTCCGACCGAGTAACTAAGACCGGTCTTGTATGTAGTAAGTATCCGAGACTTCTAATTAGCCGGTAATAAGTTGCGTCAACTAGGTTTCCATCTTCCGCCTTGACCAACTTAGTGCCGGATCCATCGGTGTCTTCGTATCATTATTATCCGTCATGCTTGTCTCTTTTAAGATCTTGTTAATGTATCCGGTTTGCTTGATCGTAATCTCTCCTCACGCTCTGTAACTTCTATCCCAAGGTAATATACTAGCAACCCTAAGTCGCTCATTTCAAATTTATCTTCCATCTGGGATTTGAACAAGTCTACTTCCTTCTTTGGAGTGCCCGTGATTATCAAATCATCTACATATACTCCAACGATAAGTGTAGAAGTCTTGCTTCTCTTTGTGTAGACTGCCTGTTCGAGATTACATTTCTTAAAGTCTAATGACTTCAAGGTTTGGTCAAGCTTCACGTTCCTAGCTCAAGGTGCTTGTCTTAAGCCATACAATGCTTTAGTTAGCTTGTAGACTTTTTGTAGGTTTCCTTGTTGAATGAAACCTTCAGGTTGTGTAACATAGACTTCTTCCTTCAATTCTCCATGTAAAAATGCTGATTTTACATCTAAGTGGTGTACTTGCCATCCATGATATCTCGCTAGTGCTAATATCAATCGAATCTCTCTATCCTAGCAACCGTGCAAACACCTCATCGAAGTCTATTCCTTGTTCTTGTACATAACCTTTTGCTACTAATCTTGCTTTATACTTTATGATCCTTCCTTGTGCATCTCTCTTGGTTTTATAAACCCACTTGAGTCCTATTGCCTTCTGATTTTCGGGCAATGTGGTAAGGGTCCATGTGTTGTTTTTGTTAATTGAATCTAATTCAATTTCCATGGCCTCAATCCACTTCTCATCTTTTGATGCTTCCTTGTAATTACGGGGTTCTTCTTCTGTGAAAAATAAGCTTGGTGCTTCTACTTCACGTGCAGTTTGGTAGATTTCCGTAATATCTTTTAAACCTTGTATAGGTCTATGATCAAATCTAGGATCTGAGCTCTCTAATGAGCTAATAGTAGCTCCTTCTTCATTTTCTGAGTTAGGGTTGTAAGTGTATGATGGTGGTGTGATTGGTGAGGGTGGATCTGGTATAGGTTCTTGTTCTTGATACGTGTTATCAGTGTTTTCTATGTTGACTGGTGTAGGATTATCATAGTCAACTCCATCTATTAAAAAGCTAGTCCAAAATGTATCCTCTGTACTTGTATCCTCTTCATTCTTATTCCAATCCCACGGTTTCGTTTCCATAAACTTCACATCCCTACTAACATGTTTCTTCTTTCCTATTGGATCATATAGCCTACATGCTTTAGATCCTTCTTCAACTCCTAAGTAAATCATTGGAATGCTTCTATCATTCAGCTTCTTCAAGTGAGGTATCGTTATCTTAGCATAAGTTGTGCATCCGAACATTCTTAGGTATTCTAGGTTCGGTTTTCTGTTGTAGAGGGCTTCATATGGTGTTTTATCTTCCAGGGCCTTCGTAGGTACCCTGTTGAGTATGTAAATGGCGTGCCTTACTGCTTCCGCCCAAAAAGTTAAGGGTAACTTCATCACTTTCATCATACTCCTAGTAGTTGATAACACTATCCTATTTCTCCTCTCTACTACACCATTTTGTTGCGGTGAATATGGTGTTGTCAATTGTCTTTCTATTCCATTTTCCTTACGATTTGGTGAATTCATGTGATGTAAATTCACCTCCTCTATCGATTCTTAGCATCTTTATTTTCAACTTCAACTTTGATTCAATCTGCCTAAATTCCTTGAATGTCTGTGAATGCTTGATCTTTCGAGTTTAGAAAGTAAGCCCACATGAAACGTGTGCATCATCTACTAATAAGAAGATGAGCTTCTTTCGAGAATGTGTTCTTGGACTTATGGGACCACAAAGATCTCCATATACTAAGTCCAACGGGTTCTTTGATCCGAATTTAGCTTGGTTTGGAAAGGGTGTTCGATGTGTTTTCTAATAAACATGCATCATGATTTGTCTGCATGATTTATTCTCGGTATTCCATCCACTATACCTTTTCTTGTCATCTTGTCTATCGCATCAAAGTTCGGTGACCTAATCTAGCATGCCATAACCATGCTTGGTCATCTACGTTTGCTAAGAGACATATAGGTGCTACTATATGTAATCTAATACTGTAAAGTCGACTCTTAGATTGTTATACTTTCATCAACAACTTCTTATTCTTATCATACAAAGTCAGTAAGTTTCCATCCATGATGATCTTGCAACCTATTTCTGTAAGTTGTCCTAGACTAAGTATGTTACTCTTGCGGTTTGGAATGTAGTAAACATCCGAAATCATCTTCTGTTGTAGGTTTCTACATCCTAATAATATTGAACATCTACCCTTTATCTCCACATACGATCCATCTCCAAAACGAACTCGTCCAGTGATGTTTTCGTCAATATCCTTAAAATGGCCTTTGGTGCCCATCATATGGTTACTTGCACTATTATCTAAATACCACATGCTAGCATCTGTTGTAGCATATTTTCGAGGGTGTACTTGTTCTTCATTTAACAAGATTTCTTTAGTTTCGTGTGTAGCCATTAGTAATGATGGTTCATCGTCTTCTAAGATAAGGTTTGATTCTTCCTGAGTTGTTAGTGGACTTCTACAATTTCTCTTGAAATGTTTGGTTTTCCCGCAATTGAAACATTTCAAGTTCTTTTTATCCCACTCACCTTTATTCTTATTGTGAGTTGAGTTTCCTCCATTCGAGTTATCTCTATTTCCCTTATTCTGCCAATTTCCTCGTGAATAGTTTGATCTACCTCTAAATTTGGTAAACCGTTTCTTATTTCTAGAGTGTTCGCCTTGTGCGAATAATAGGTTATCTTGGCTTTCTCCTTGTCCTCCCTTTCAGAGTTTTATTCTCTCCTCGAATGCCTTAAGTTTTCCAGCGATCTCATCTAACGTAATGTCATCGAGATCATTTGTCTGTTCTATGGATGCTACTATTTGAATGAACCTATCCGTGTGGAATCTAATAGTTTTCGTACTAAAAGTGATTCATCCAATGCTTTTCCTAATTCTTTAGCCTTCGTGGCGTAGCTGTTCAGTTTAGTCGCAAATGCATCCACCGTTTCATCCTCCTTCATCCGGTGGTCCAAATCAATCATCAATGATTGTAACCGTGCTTGTTGCACTTTCTCTTCCAACGTGTCTCTTTTCAATGAATCCCATAATTCTTTTGCTGTTTTGCAACTTGCTACTTGTAAGATCACATCTTCGGTCAATGCTTGATATAAGAAGGCGGTTGTTGCCTTATCCTTCTTATCATTTACTTGTGCGTTTTCCTTAGGTTCTATTGCTTCCCATAAACCTTGTGCTTCTAGTATCACCTTAATTTGTATAGTCCAAACTGTGTAGTTTGTGGTTTTGAGTTTAGGGCATTGATATTGTGTCATAGGGGTTACGGGTTTGGTGTAGTGTTCTCGCCACCGCATCGTCACCGTGCATTTTGATGGTACTTGTGATCTTCACTTTCTACTTTCTATGGGGATTCTAACTAAGTATGGTATTCTTAATACTAAGGGAACATAAATAGTTATCCGGGAATCTAATAGTACGGGATCAATATATAGTTCTCGGGATTTCCTAGTAATGTAAAATAACGATCTATACTATTTAAAGTATGAGAGAGAAATCCAAAGTTTTAATTTGTGACCTCGTTGTTGTGTTTCAAACACAGTCGTATTCCCACTTGTGTCGGTACTTGAGTTTAATACCAACCACCTTCTTTCTTTCCCACTTTCACTAAACCAATTCGCTTACACCTTTGTTGATGTTGTCGAATAGTTTCCTTTAATGACCACACTTTCTCCACGTTGTTTCTTCTCTTTTCCTTTTGTGTCGACTTGTAAATAACGTGCCCTAGAACTTCTTGGTCTCGGCTTTCTTCTTGGTAACAACAAGGTTTTGTTGTTATGACATCAATTCGAACACAAAGTAACCACAAAATAGCTTTCGGTATTTTAAGTAAAACAAGTCGATTACTTGTTTTCTTCTTTACCACTACGATGGTAGTATCCTTCGTTGCTTGTCCGCGTTCCACAATACCCTTCTCTTCTTTCTTTGTTCCACACCGAATGTTTCACAATAAAATACCTTTCGGTATTTCCAACAACAAAACACAATTGATCAGGTCGTGTTTCTTGTTATTATCTTTGTATTGCTAGCGTCTTCTTCCAAAAAAAAAAGAATCCTAGATTGCTTTCCTTTTAACCGGTCTAAATTTCTCCAAGCAACTTCCTTTTCTCTTCTTGTATATGTCGTGTATATACAAGGTATCCTAACGCGTCTTCTTTTTCTTCTTCTTGTCACGTTACGAGTTGTAACAAGGTATCCTTCTTCTTTTTCTTCTTGTTGTCGTGTGTAAAATACCAACAAGGTAATCCTTTCTTCTTCTGTTGCTGCGTACAAGGACTCACAACAGGTATCCGACACCACAAGGATTGGGTGTCCTCTCGTTTGCAGTTTCGACACAAAGATAAGTCGTATACTACTTATCTTATGTTCTAGTTATCCAAATAACGTCCCTTGATATTGAACGTCACATCTTCTTTTCTGAAACAAAATTTCAGCGTGTTTTTCTTCTTCCTGAACCAAATAACAGCGCTTGTGTTTTCTGTTTTGGTTCCCTTCTTCTTCTCGTTAAGATTTCTGGTTTGGTGTGTCTCGTTAACAGGATTTGGTGATGTTTGATTGGTGTAACGAGATGTATAACAAAGGCTCTTGATGCCAAATGTTGGTCCCTAACGTGTAAAATGAGTCGATATGAAAATGCAAACAATGATAAACTTTGAATAACTAAATCGTCTAACTTCTGAAATGTTTCATTACATCGAGTATATATATTAATCGAATGGGCATGATCCAAATGACACAACGGTTCAAGTGTGTAACCGTTTATAACCGTTTTTTGGCGGTTAAATAAATGCTTCTTCATAACCGTTTTTCGGTTATAAAACTAACTAAAACTAACTATAACCGCTTGGCGGTTGAGATCTTTATAATGAGCAACTTTGGTCCTTCGAGTTTGAAGCAATGGCGAGATTATAGTTTACATGTGATGCAAGATAATCATAAAGTTTTAAAAGTTTATGGATAATGAACTTAGGTGTATAAAACTAAAAGAGTTGTATTTTCATAATGTGGTATTACATGACACACTTATAAAGCTTTATAAAAAAGTTTTAGCATTGTTACTTTGATGCCATTAGAAAGAACATTTCTTATAGTTACGGCCTTACGGGTTAAAGCATCGACAGTATATGCTAGATTTAAGAAAAATGACTAAGTTTATCTTTTAGCTTATTATCTTACATATTAAGTTTGTACTTGTTATATGCCTTTGTTCAATCAACTTGATCAAAACTTGATCTTTGTTTTTTTCAACCTATATGATTGAAATCACTTGAGTCAATGTTGACCCATTGACAGTGTTTTGAGAGGTTTACCAATTGTTCATATGACATGAGTCACATGACATATAAAATCCATAAAATCTGGACAAGATTTATGATAAATTGATAATGATGCTCTTAATTAAGCCAAATGACATGTCAAGGTTCCTAGCGTGGGCACACAACAATTCTGGTTTAATGTAGTTTATTTGTTTCAATGTTTTATAAGTGTTCGTAGGAAGAACTTTGGATTGTTAGAGTCCTTTTTTTTCGGTTTGAGGTTTAAATGCTTAATTGCTAGTTTCACAAAGGTGAATAAACTTAAAAATGTGATCCGAGAAAGTTAGAGAAGGTAAATTGATTGTCGATACAAAATCCTACAATTTTCTTGTTAAATGTCTTTGAATAGATCTGTGCTAATGTTTGTTAGATAATTGCTTGTTTAATATTAATATTTTCTTCATGAACAAACAATCGTCTACCACAATTACTTCAAGCACGTAAGTGTCTAAACGGTGTATTTGTTGCAGGGCTTGCAACTATTGAAGCATTCTTTGAGCTCTAGCACAGTGTTGACAAATGTTTTCCTTGGCAAAAAGTGATTTTGAAGTGGCCATGAAAGATGGAAATCTGCAAGAGGTAGAAGAATATTTGGTAAGTGAATAAGCAATGGCTGTGGACTTGTTGGAATTGACATCGCGTGAGTTTGTGCTTTTGTTTCGTTATAGACTGAATTTATGGTTGAACTCGACATGTGTTTTTTATGTTAATCTCAACTTTTGTCATGACTCATGAATATGATTGTATGTCCACGGTTGTTCATGTCAGCTCAACAATAGCTCCGAGCAGTGTTTGGATTATAGGCTTAAGTTTTTTTTTTTTTTTTTTTTTTTTTCTAACTAGTAAAATAGTTATAAAAAAAGTTAATATAAACACTCATCATTGTGTTTTATAAAAAAACTGACGTTTTGATTTTTAACCTACAGTTTTAATCCTAAACAATGTTATTGCAATCATTAGACTTGGAAGATATAAAACTATCATATGAGAAAAGGTTAAAATATGATAATTGATTTGATTGATTCACACCCACACTAATGTTAAAGTCCGTTTGGTTTGTAAATGGATTTAGGATTGATTCGGATTGATTTGGATTTGAGTTTGGATTTTGATAGAAAAATATTTTATTATATATAAATAAATTTAATTTATAAACTAACTATTTGAATAAAAAAATAATAACTTATTTAAAAATAGAAAAAATTTAAATAATTAAATAGACAAGTACCACATTTGTGGCTAAAAAATCAAAGGAGCGTTGAATTTTGTACGATAGTCAACAAAAACGGTAGTATCTATATCTATCCTATATATCCTATATAAAATGGAAAAATGGTCAAAGTGGAAAAAGTGAAAAATGTTGAAAGTTGAATGTTGAAAACATGGTCAATGGAGAGAGAAATAAATAATATAACTAATACTCTTATTAAAACACCCATTACTTAAAAGACAATAATTTATTCACATTGTACACCCAATTAAAAGCACATCTACCAAATTAAAACAATCAATTGAAACCGATATCGGGTTGACCCGTTGAAACCGATATCGGGTTGACCCGCTGAAACCGATACCGGTTGACCGTGACTCTTCAAACCCCGTGGTGACCGGTTTAATTTGACATTTTTTGACCCAACCTATCGGTTTGACTTCGGTTTAAATCGACATTTTTTATCGGAACGGTTCAACCAGTTGAACCACCGGGAAATCGGGTTTCAAATTTGACAAAATTATATGAGAAATGATGAAGTAGTTATGGAACCCGTGACAATTTTTTTTTTAAATAAGAGACCAAGAATTGTAGTTTTGGTTTATTTTGCTTTGACATATAATTTATTTTAAAAATGTTGCTCTTGCACCATTTAAGGACTAAAGATATACGAATCGTCGTTTAAAAGTTAATATATCTTGTAATAGCCCTTTGTCCGACATATCAATAATGTTATGTAAGTTTATTAAAATCACAAAAATAAATAGTATTGTTATCTTTAGCGATAATTATTTGTACCTCAAACAAATAGCTTTGAACAATGCGTAAATATCTATACAAATTGATAGTACAAAATAATCTTATATGGTGATATCCAATTTGCAAAGTTACAATTTTAAAGCCACACACCAAACGATAAACGCTACACATGTAAAAAAAATAGTTATCATCGCCTAAATTATCGACAAAAAGAAAAAACGGTCACACGTTGGCTATACCTCTAAACTACAATATAATATCGCTAACTACATAATACCGTTTTTAGAATGCTTGAATCTATTATTACTAAAAATCTTAATAACTTAAAACAATCCTATTAGAAAATATACTCACACTTAGATCGACTCCACATAATTTTTTAAAACTATATATTTATCTTTGCTATGCAACCACGCATCGAATTGTAGTTATTCGAAAACGATTCTCTAATGCTACAAATACAGCTTTGTTGAAATAAACTTATGAGTCGTCAAAACTTTGCGTAAAACTAGACATCGCCGCTGCCAGTACGCAGACTCGTCTAGTTGTTAGAAAAGAAAGGAAAATGGTAATCCTTTATTCAAAGGAATTATTTAACCCAAAACTTAAAACAAACACTTGTATTCAAAATTAATTGCAATCTTTGATTCTATGGTGCCTAAACAAACGGCTTCTAAATAGTTGTACAATATTTACACAATACTTGGTCAACATGATGCACACAACACGTTTAAAACTTTTTTAACAAATCATGAGATTATACATATAGTTAAAACAATGAAGAAAATATATATAATGAAATCAAATTTCATTGTATTTGAATTAAAGGTATCAAGTGTAGCTCACTCTGTAAATATTCAACCATCGTGTCTTGTATCATAGGCTAAAAAGCGGTTAGCAATAAGAATGAAGCAATAGTTGTAAACATGAGTTATGAAGCGATGACACAATTAACGTTCGACGCGTCTTAAATAGGAAGTGAAAAATTAGCTTTTATAAAATTAATCAAATTTCACTGCTCTTTTGCTAAACGACTATTAAAATTCAAAATGATCATTATTCACCGCCACGCCCCACAAAAAAAAAAAAAAAAAAAAGTGCAACACCACTCTGCATCAAACATACCCGTAATTTTCTTATATAATAACAAGAAATGCATATCGTTTTCGTGTTTGACAAAAATGTATCCACTTCCTCTTTTTCAAAGTTGAAAAATTATTAAAAATGTTTGTCAGTTTATCTTTTAACAGAAGGGATTAAGCTGCAGAATAGCAACAAACTTTTTCAAATATACCGATTTGATACGTGAACTATTTTATATTCCACGTAATGTAATGAACTTTCATGTTTTGTGTCGGTTTGCACCAACTTTTACCTATTACCGGATAAAAAGTTTGAAAACCATAAAAAAATATATAATAAAATAAAAAATAAAAAATACGTGGCATATTTAACACTTGAGTAAATTGCATGGATCGTCATTCTAGTTTGTCCCAAATTACACCCATAGTCCTTAGACTTAACTTCCGTTAATTTGCTCCGTTAAAATTACAAAAAAATTATAAACTTTTTTTAAACGTTTTCTTACTTTTTCATCCATTTTCATACGTTTTTATCCATTTTATATGTTTTCGTCCGTTTTTATATGTTTTCATCCGTTTTTATACGTTTTCGTTCGTTTTAAGACGTTTTCGTTCGTTTTTATACACCTTTGTCCGTTTTTATACGTTTTCTTACCTCTTTATCCGTTTTCGTCCGTTTTATACGTTTTCGTCCGTTTTTATACGTTTTCATTTGTTTTTATACGTTTTCGTCCATTCTTATACGTTTCATCCGTTTTTATCCGTCTTCATCCGTTTATATACATTTTTTTCTATTTTTATACGTTTTTATCCATTTTTTCATTCGATTTATACATTTCCGTTTGCTTTATACGTTTTTATACGTTTTGATCCGTTTTTATATGTCCGTTTTTATACGTTTTCATATGTTTTCATCCGTTTTTCTTACATTTTCATACGTTTTTATCCGTTTTTGTACGTTCTTATATGTTTTGTATGTTTTTATACGTTTAAGTACCTTGTTATACATTTTTATGCATTTTTACATAATTTGTACGTTTTCATACGTTTTTATCCGTTATTAATCACTTTTATCCGTTTTCATATGGATAAAAACGTACCAAAACGGCCGAAAATGTATAAAAACGGATAAAGACGTATGAAAACGTAATAAAACGTATAAAAAAAAAAGAAAAAAAAAACTTTGTTTATCAATCAAGTTTTCTGCAAAAAAGAAAAAAAAAATGGAACTATATATCAATTCCTAACTTTGCTATTGTACTATCAAAATAATAAAGAAAAGAGTTAACTACATTTTTGGTCCTTTGCTGGATATTTCACTTTCAGTCTAAATTTTTTAAAGTTTAGGGTTCAGTCCAAAATGAAATTTTCGTTGCGGATTTGGTCTAAATTTCCGTTGACTGTTAATTTGACCAGTTAGATAATATGAAATGACTAAAATACCCTCATATTGATAATGTAAAGTTATTAAAATACCATCTTTTACAATATTTGTTTTTCTATTATTATTCTTATCATTATTTTTATTATTACAAACATCCATTCATTTTCATTTACAATTATCACTTACACACACCTAAACCCTCATTTCACTATCAGCACCACCCACCCAAATCCGTCATCACACTACTCACCAGAATCCGACGTCATGCTACTCACCAGAATCTGGCATCACACCATCCAGATTAAACCATCGAACCCGCCAAGACTAGATATCAAATAAACACCACTAAATACAATAATCAGTTATCAAATATTGGTATTACCAAACAGATTTATTCAATGCTAAACACAAAAACCCTCAAATTCAATTGAAAAGATTTCACAATGTCTTCTTAAGACACAAAAACTAAACAAATTTACAAAATAACAATGACGATAAATCCCTAAATTTAATGCTAAACAAAAAACCCAAATCATCATCACTTTTATTAAAAGATGCAAATCATGGTACATTCAGTGACATTAAATTATTTCATCAAATCCAATGTCATTGATCTCATCTTCAAACCCATTCACAAACCTATCTCAATTCTCTCAAACAAACTTTAACTTTTTTTTTTAACAAACATCATCTTCTTCTATTACTCTACCCACCACAAACCAAAATCATCAAAACCTAAATTAAAACCAAATGAACCAAAATCAAAACCATCTTTCAAACACCTAGATTTTTCAACTTTCCAAAGTTCATCTCGCTGTATTTTTCTAGATACAAAACCCTACATTTCAAATAACCAAAATCCAGATCTTCATATATAAAAAAACCATATTCTCGACGACAAATATTAACAAAACCGACTCAAAACGCGAAAAGGATAACACCCATCAATTAATTCCATCAATCACATAACTTCAAATGAAATACCAAATGGACATTGTTTGTACATATATAAAATAACCATGCATATATCTATAATCGGAAGCCCATAGCCGGATCTTGAGTTTGGACGGTAGATTTGGACAGTGGATGTGATAATAACGACAATGTTATTGGCCTACAGAAGTGGTAGCTGTACTCGATGGTGTTTTGGACGTGGTGTTGGTTGGCTGGAGGTTGGGGTGGCTGCCGGTTTGGCGACTGTGTGTGTCTGTGTTTGTGTAAAGAGAGATGGTAATTGTTTATTTTGTGAGGTGGTGGTGGGGATTTTAGGTCGGTCCCGTCGCGACTGGGACGACCAGGACAACGCGCCACGTCGCCTTTCTCTCCAAATGACCCTGACAACCGGATGCCCCAATGACCACCCAAGGATTTTTTTTTTTTTTTTCAAACATTTTAACATTAAATTTAAATTTCATTCAAGCAAAATCCATAAACTCCACAAACTCACTAAAACTTCTTCCTCGTCGAAAGACGAAGAAGAACCGAATAAATGCTCGAATGACGACATATTATAAATTGTGTTTCGTGAGTATTTCGTTATACAAGTACTTGAATTATTACTAATTTCATTTCACTAAAAAAAAACACATTTTGATCCAAAATCCAATTTGACAACCACAAAACAGCAAAGACTTTCTATAAAAACAAATTTAAATACACCTAGTCACCCATTTTCCCAACTCATCATTCTCTCCGTCCACATTTCATTATTCAGGTTAGTATCCTATTCTGGCCATCTTTTTAATCCCATTTTTTTTTATACAAAATTGAATTATAAAGATTGTTAATGTTAGTGAATTAAAAAGTGAGAAAATGTGAGAAAATGTGGACTTTAAGATCGGTTGGTTTTACAACCGATATCTCACTTTTGAAAGCACAACCGATGTTGCGACCCAAGTGCCACACTCGAGCAAACCGATGTGAACATCGGTTGAGGGTGCAAAAATTCGGTGCCCAACCGATTTGAAGACCTCCCACTGCGACAAGCCTTATGTTGGGCTATTGAGAATTATTTGTGGATAGAGTTGGTAGAGATAAAGTGATAAAGAATGAAAATGATTGTTTTAACCGATGGGGTGTAACTTATTTTTTAAAATGAAAAGACGAAAATACCCCCATATATAACGGTCAATGTAAGTCAAACGAATGGTGTTATTAAAGTTGTCTGAACCTGCAACGAAAGCTTCATTTTGGACAGAACCTGAAACTTTTTAAAAATTTGGACTGAAAATGAAATATCCGACAAACCACAAGGACCAAAACTGTAGTTCTTGCGAAATTTAAGCCCAATAAAGGTAATTTTTGCGAAATTTTCAATCATATGCTGACAGTAGCAATATATAAACGTTTAAGTGTAAAAGTTACTCTTATTGCATTAAAATGAAAGTTAACACGATCTTTAATCATTCCAATAACATGATACAGTTAGGCAAGAGTTCAAGTAAACAACACTTTAAAGTAAAATAGGTAGGAGATCATAATAACCATTGGATGCATTGACTTTGACTAGATCCATGGTTCATAAACTTAATGGCAATATGGTAAATATGATGCGGATTTTAATTTTGAATTTCCTTGCTTGAGGGTTAGTTGGTAATTTTATACACCATGTGTATGGAACCGTTGTTGACGGTTTTTAAATTTAGCTTAAGAATATGGGTTTTAATTTCTCATCCTTTTAAAAGAGAGAATACAACAACATTCTTGGATAAAATTTGGATATGGAAAACGATTGTACTAAACGTCAACCATATGCATTTGGAATTTTTTATTTTTATTTTTAATTTGCGTACAATATAGTTTATCTATCTCTTTTTATTGGAAAATATTATGGTCTCATGGGTTTTGAGGTTTTTATCTGAATATAAATGAATTACACATTCATGTTTTTTAATGATGACGATAATAAGGATTATAGAAGATGATCCATGATGATATTGATGCTATAATTGATGACGATAATGATGTTTAATTCGACGATGACATTGATGCTATAATTCATGATGCTATTTAATTCGGCGATGACAGTGAACGGTGATGATGATGTTGAATTGGTTGATGATGATGCTAAGATTGACGGTAGCGATGCTAAAGATCGATCACAATGATGCTAAATATGAAAGACGATGATCATCATCATGATTGGCGATGGTAAAAACACAGATGTAATGTATATATGTAATTTATGATGCAAACATCAGTTCAAATATAAGGTTGTAAAAATGAAATGATCCAAATTATAGTGCAAAAAGATCATGATAAAATCAGTATTCAGATATGATATATTGATTAAATGATAAAGAAGAAAAAAAATATATTGCATCCTATAAAATCGATGGAAGATGCAGATTCAGTCAATCTTAAGATTGGATATGCCTATTATGCCCTTGAGAGACTTGTCAATGTGGCAAATCCTTATGGTCTCCTACGTTTTTTTTTTTTTAATCTTAAGAAGTTGTTTTCCATGAACTAATCCCATACAGTTATTAGTAATTGACTTATAGTTCAATATAATTTAGGGATAATAACCACACAAAAAAAAATGCATACTATATGTCAGTTTTTATTGTTCTATGTAGGCTTCTTTGTTTTTGCTATTAAAACACAAATAATTCAAATTTTGACATTTGTGTATATTTTATTCATGTACAACGACCATTTTACCTTTTGATGTTAACAAAGTGGTTAAAAATATGCTGGTGAATTGCATATATATATCATTCCTAAACTCAATAATTACATATATATCCAACCTAAAATCTTAATTACATATATATCCTTCATAAACTTAAAATATATCATATATGTCCAAATAATTAATCTATACATATATAAACCTTTAAAATATATTATAAATATGATTTCATTCTAAATGGTCTATTATGCCCTTACTTTATGTCATCATCTTCTCCTCCAAAATATTGAGATACTTCAGTTATGTACTTTTAAATGTTTGTAGTCTGATTGGTAGGAACTTGCATATTAAAATCATAAATGAATCTATAATCTTTACAACGACAACAAACATTCAAATGCTTTTTCTTGACATCAATCTCCATATCCTTAACAATCTTTCTTGTTTATCTCTTTTTTCTTGAGATATAATAATTTATTGGTTTGTTTGCTATTATACATTTACTTCGTGCATTCTTCTTCTATGATACCATTGACATCTCCGACATTAACAACAACACAGCCCGCCGCCCCTTCTTTTATATATTTTCTCCGGTAACTGACAAAAATCAATATATCAAAGATCCATGTTTATTCATACTTTTGTTTGAGTTGGTCCAAAGAAAGTCAACAGGGTCAGGGGATACAAGAATGACAATTTGGTTTATGGGGTTAGATGTGGGTTGTGTTATGTTGTGTCTCGTAAGGTGATAAGAGCTCTAGGTGCCAAAACGAGGGGTACCTTCGTCGTCGTGCCACCTCAGCGCCACATCAGCATTCCATTTTTCCACAACTAACCACAACAAACCTCCTCCTCACTTATAACAAACCTCAACCTCTTCATTCGTTTACCACCACCACCACTTTATTTTTTTATTCAATTTTCTAAATAAATTAAATTCATTTCATTAAAAATAAAATACAATACATAACACATACTAATAACCTAAACATTTTACTAGTCATTTTTATAACAAAATATAAATAACATTTTTATTAATTTTTAAAAAATAACAAATAAACTTAACTAATAAAACTTTTAGCAACCCAACCAACTCATGCAGTCCAATCCAATCCCAACCGGTCCCAAAAAAAAAAAAAAAAAAAAAAAAAAAAAAAGTTTCTTCTTCCTCCTTCTAAACCTCGCAACTTGCAACCTGAAAACAAAAAACCGCATCACGCAAATACATAACAAGCACAAACAAAACACAAACACAAACACAAACAAAGAAACAAACCCACCAAAAACGGATTTGTGTCAGCCTTTTCCTCTCGTCGTCCTCACGATTTCAAACCCAACGACGAGCGAAGGCGAGCCACCCGTGGTGGCGGCGGGCACTACGGGCGCCACCACCAACGGCAACACAACAAAACCCACACCAGGTGCTCTAAGAGCACAAGGTAAGGTAGGAATGAATAACATGTTATTGGTATGTCACATCAGCGCCACATCATCCCCTCTTAATAACACACCAATAATCAAAACATCCTTCTTTCATAACACACCAATAACATCACATGTAGGTCTCATAAAAGACCCCACCAAATATACTCATTCACTTGCAATATACAAAAAAAGACAAAAGAAAAGACACAAAGGGTGATTTGGCATGAGCCATTGGAATGGCTCAAACCCTGTCATACAAGTTTGACGTGTTGGTAGTATGTTTTACCACGATTGCACGAAAAAAGGGATGAATGGCATGTTATTTGCAACCATACCGTGTGCTCTAAAGATAACCAAATTAAGGGTACAATCATCAAATCAATGTTAGATGATATTTATTATTTATTTGATGTGTTTAAATATGTATAATTTAATTAATTGGATATATATATGATATTTTTTAAGTTTAAGAAGGATATATATGTAATTAAAATTTTAAGTTGGATATATATGTAATTATTAGGTTTAGGAGGGATATATATGCAATTCTTCCAAAATATAAAGGTAGAATGAACATAAAATACACACAAAAATCAAATTTTGTTCCATATGACCCATAAGAAGCCCATGACCCAATTATCTATTAGCGTTTTTACCTTAATATTTATCTATATATACCCTTTGTATCTCCTATATTATGATTAATAGAAGAATATATTTATTCCCTCAATTCTTGTTCACAACACGTTATCAGCACGCTCTACAAATATTTTCTGTTTTGAATTCTTAGAGGTACGTGTCCAATTCTTTAGCATGTTAACAATGTTTACTGCATGTGTTACGTTGTTCTTAATAATACATTATTTATATCGCACCGCCACCGCTAGATATATCGATACCTACATGTTTGTTAGTAATCTATCTATGCTTATTTTTACTACATCATCTATACATGTAAATCAATACCCACCAGTTTTATGTAAATTTTCTTTATTCCTAAAACAAATTTTCTTCTAATGTTACTGCAATTATATAATCATTGAAAAACAAAAGTAATTCACTTGGTTTTTTTATATCATTGGTGACGAATATTTTTTTTTTCTCTTTTCTTGGCACTCCATGTAAATTGACAATATATAGTTATATGCGTACTTAATCATTAGGGTTTACTATACACTTTTACTTGATCATTAATTAGTTATTGTTATTGATTTATTAACCGATGATCATGCATATTAATTAGTCGCGTTTTTATGGTTATGTGGAGAATGGTTTTGGGTATGTTCTAGACACGATTTTATTCATAATTTTTATATGACTCGTATGAAATTATTATCATTCTTTTATTTTGTATTATAACATAATGCCTAGCAAGTTACTGAGTGACAGTGTGCTATCTTACTAAGACGTTATTGTTGTTATATGGATTCTTATATTTGTCACGGGTTTCATATATGATAGGCACGCTATCCTTTTTTACGTTAATTTTATTTTGGTGTTTATATATGAATGTTTTACTATGATCTTATAGATATTTAGCATGAAAAAAAAAATTGTTATAACTGCCATATCTTAAATGATTATTAAGATTTAAGAAGGGAACTAATTAGATGATGCACCATGTTTACTGTGATAATCTAGCATTCTTATATAAGTTGTTAATGTTCATGTGACTAGTTTAATTATTTGCCATCTTAATGTCGATTGTGCCTATGAAATTTGATACTTATGCACTATTAGTTTTGTCATAACTCGTTTCATGCATGGTTAAATCTGTTTAAGAAGCATCTTTAAGTTTTAATTAATTTGATAATCTAATCGTTAGTTACACATTAACATTGATTGGATGAAACTTGAACCTAAGTATATAAATAATAATGCTAAAAGGTTATGGAAATCTTGATTAACAATGACATCGAAACGTAAACCAAGCAAAACTAAAAATATGTGATAGCTATCATATTAAGTTATTAAGTTAAAGGGCGAGATAAGTTATAGAAAAACTTCATGTCTTTTTTTATTGCAAATAAATTTTATGCAAACATTTGTTTTTACATAAAAAATATGCTATGTTTATCCAAACAATATATAAGAAATATGTTATTATATGTAACTGAGTTACATAAGAGGTGTAGTTTATTTGACTATAAATGTTATATGAGTGTGTGACTGTGGATTTTCACAAGCAAGGTATTTACGATAAGAAGTTTTGAGTTTATGTTTAGCTCTAAATGAGTAAATTAATGAGCATTTGAGAAAATGTGAAACTAATTTAGTTGATTCTCATTAAAAGTATCAAGTTCTTGATTATAAATGTGGTTGATTTAATTAGCATAGTGCGTGTTTTATGAATATTTTATGAATGTGATAGGCCACCATTAATGTGGCAAGATAACTGCAATGAAAATCAGCATAAGCAAAACTCATATTATCGTTATGTTTGTTGAAACCGCAATATCCTTACGATGTGATATATGCTTGTCATGCAGTTTTATTTTATTTGCGATATTTTTGTTTAATTAATTATGAAATGTATGTGCTTGGCAAATTGTGTAACTTGACCAATATAAAATATGTTTTGTTTGTTGGTAATGTTATGGCTAATATGAACATTATTTTGAACTATGTAGAAGACATTAAAGAGTTTATATCATTTTAATCGGATAAATGTGATAATGTATAAAGTTATTTTATTATCCGATTTTTATATAAAAATGTGCAATTAAAACACATGTGGTCATAAACTAGAGTTTACGAGCCAGGATTATTTATTGGCATGACCGGTTGAACCATTCTGGATCAATAATGATGCGAACCATATACAAGAACCTTGAGTTCTTTAAAGGTTATTTGATTATTTTATTGTTCTTAATGGAAGTGCATTGTTCACTTATTATCACCAAATTATAGTAAGGACTTTGTCCTATGAAGTTTTGAAAGGAATATAAAGGAGATGTATGTAGGCATATACATCTGCCATGTGGATCATTTTGAGTTTTAAAATCGATGCATCGTCAAAATGATCATTAAATACGCAACTTAAGGTTAGCGTAATTAATGGCTCGACTTATAAAATGCAAGCACGGTTTTCCACATTGTATTATTGAGAATGGTGGTGAAAACTTCTAAGTACTGGCCGATTATTGGAATAAGTGTTGAAGTTTATGTAGCCCAAGTTCATACGCGAATTGCTTTTGTTGAAACGTTCATAAAACGTCTTCAGTTGATTGCAAAGCCAATAATTATGAGAACAAAAATCTTAGATTATGGGGCATGTTATAAAATATGAATTTGCATCATGCTAACAAGATTAATGAATACTCCCCAATAAAATGGTTTATGGTCACGAACCATATGTTTCCCATTAAAGTTTGTGTAAATGTGCGAAACCTGTATTGAAAATCCACAACAACGCACAACAATGGGATGTTGTAATTGATAATTCATTCAGGGGGATGAGCAGCGAGAGATATGGAATGAATTATAATATAAATGTTGATCCTCAGACCAATGAATATGAACTTGAAAGGACAATTTACATTCCAGATCTAGTAATTGTCAGACTTGTTTAGTGACATAAAGAAGTGACTAGTTCATATATACGCTGCTAGTGCTCCAATTATAATGTATGTCCCAAAATAAAAACCAATGATTGGTAGTAAGTCTATGGCACGTCTGTAACATGATAGACTAATCGATTCCAAATAAAAGTCCTCGAATGAATAGATAAAATGGAGCAAGAAAATTCAAATTGTCTAATCAAGGTAATACACTACAACAAAACTGGCCTAATGCAACCGTCCAAATACGATGCAAATCCGTTGCAAAAGACTATTTGAAACGAAAATGCAACGGATTACGACTATTGCAAAAAGGCTCCATGCAAATTTAAATTGCAACCGAATTGCAACAAGCATAAAACTTTTTGCAACCGTTTTGCAACAAAAGATAATTCGTTGGAACTAAAGACTTTTTTTGCAACGAAAACATTTTCCACAATTTTGCAACGAATATTTTTTGCATCAACACATAATTTGCAACGGTTATATTTTGCTACGGGTTTTGCAATGGTAATTTTTGATAAAACCGGTTTTACAAGAAGATTAAAAGCCATTTAATAAATAAATAAAAAAAAAAAAAAAAAAAAAAAAAAAACTAATTCGCAATAATAAAAATATTAACACAATATAAAAAAAACTAATAAATTCAATATATTTCAATATCCATAAATCTACGCACCAATCCTAGATTTGAACGATAACAAAATGTCTAAAAGTTGATATCTAAAATCTAGCAACAAAATATACCGTTATTGATGTCAACAACATCATATAACTTAGTTGGGTGGTGGAATTCTTGTGTATCTCTATCTCGCAACTGTTGAAGCTTCTTGTTATTCCAAGCGCCTTTTTAGGAACGCTTCACATGCTAACGCCCTCAACTCTTTCCAAGCGCAGTGCGATGAATGACATACCAAAATCAACATTCATCCAACTTTTAAGCAAATTTAAAGAATAAACATTCACAAGTACTTAGGTATACCTTTAGAGCAAATATAGAATTTGAATCAATCGCCTTCTTCTTGAGCTTGCGTTCTTGCTAACCCATAAGATATAGAGAAAAGGCCTTGAAGCATACAATTACATCCCGCATATATTAGGACTAATCTTGAAAAGATACATGTTAAGCAACTTAGTTGCCAAACAAATGAGCAATTTGGATAGACTTAGCTACCTCCCACGTAACAAGTTGTGATTATATAACTCTAAATATATTAACTTAAGTCGGGATTGTTATTTGAGGATCAAAATTTCAAGTATAACTTACGGTTCTAAAAAGGAATCTGAGTACTTGATATCATTTTTATATCACAGATAATTGTTCTTATTTAAGTATCAAAATGAACATGACACTCGTTTTCATCCACCAGAAAACATATCAAGTATTTCAAGCAGTTGGTCATTATAATGGAAAAAGTTGAATAGTTTTATCGCCTCCTTATACATTATCTCTACAATATACAAAAAACATGCCAATCATGACAAGACATGTGCACTTACAGTTGTTACAAAAGCAATGTCTGCAGTCCATTTTTGTCATCATACTAGCGGGAATGTCCTGTGTGCATATGCCCCACGCCATCATAGAAGATGATATTGGCAAACCAAGATCCTGAGTCCAAAGACAGCTATACATGCTTCTTCCAACAAGCAAGCTTTACCCTTGGTACTCAAGGACCGCAAATAGCATTTCAATATCCCAGTGATAATGTGTAAGCGGCGTCCATGAGTGGTGTTCCCTTAACGATTGTGATTCCATAACTCTGCATAAAATTTTCCTCTACAAAAACTGAAAGTAGTAAAAATAATTTGTATGCATCAAGCACGAACGGGAAAAGAAAGTTACAATAACTCTTGTAACTTGTACCTCGGCGACCAAAAGAGATTCTTTTGTGATGGCTCGCAAATAAAACAACAATGATTAATAAAAGAGAACAATATAAACTTAATAATCACAAACATGTACACGGATCAAGGATCCAACATTCTTACGGGACGATCATGAACTTTTCTATCAAAGTGGGCATGACCAACAACTAGGGGTGTTATGAATCATATGAAAAATAAGTAATTTGATAAAAAAATAATAACAAGATCAATGTGGTCATGAATGTAATGACATCTAAGAAATATGTTATTTATGATTTACTAGTATGTCGTAGTTACTTTGATATTGGAACTTAATACATGAGTTATTAGTAATCATAAGCAATTCACACTACTACAAAAAGGTCATAAAGCCCGGTTGCTACCGAATACGTTAGTGTGACACTCAAACAAACACAACCACTAGTCAAAGATAAAGTTCCATTGATTTACTTTGGGACCAAATCAACCATTTATAAGAGATAAGTCCATTTTAGGCACTTCACAACAATGAGTCCACACATATACAAAACAAAAACACTTTAATTGTCTAAATCAACCAAGAAGAAATGTAAACCCCAAAACCAACTTCATAGTATCCATTTATCGACCGAATATCACTACATTAAAAACTAATTAAAGAGAAAGGCCTTAGTAATTAGATAATTAGAATATACCAAACATAAGTCATCGAACCATTGGATATCCATGAGCTTAAACAGTACCGCGACCTCATAAACTACAATGAAATACAAATCAAGCAAAGGCATAAGCTTCTTCATGACAAAACTAATTTAAAGAAGAAGAAAATGGGGTTTCGAAAACACTTAAGCGAGATAAAACAAATCGAACATTAGTAAGTTGATTGAGTCGATGATGCATAAGGAGGAAGAATGAGATCTATTTGTGAGAAGGTCAGAAGGATGGATGTATAGGGTTTTAGAAAAAGGAATTTATATATCCTTTTATTTTTGTGTAAACCAATTTTCGCTCAAATTTTTAAGGGGGAAATAATCAAAAGACTGGGGGAAAGTCAATTTTGAGTTTTTTGTGAGAAAATTTAATAATTTTGGGACAAAATAAATTTGTATGATTCGGATATAAATGGAAACATAGAATTAGGGGTGTAAAAAGCCAAGAAGAAGGTGTCATGTGACACGACAAGCGAAGACGATAATTACACCGGGTAATGTTCAAAAAATTTACTATAGAAAGTATAATAAAATAATACAATATCATATTTATCAAAATAAAAGATTGTATCTTTAAATTATAGAAAAAAACTATAAAAATATAAAGCTTAAAATATACTCCTACAATTTACGAAATCTAATTAGGCCCAAGCAAATCGACCGGACCGACCGAGGACCAAAGCACAGCGATCCGGTCTCGGTCCTAACTTTTTATTATGGGTTATAGTACATGAAAGTTACTAAAGTTTTCCAAAAATTTGTCTCAAGTTATTATAGTTTTATTTTGTTCATCCAGGTTTACTGAACTTCGAAACTTTGTTCACTCAAGTTACTGAACTTATAAAAATATACATTCGGGTTACTAAACTTTGACAATATGTTCACTCAGGTTATTGAACTTTTCAAAAATATACGTTCAGGTTACTCGAACTAACACTGAATTTATCGAAGTGTATGCTCCTGAAAGTTCAGTAACCTAAGTGAACAAAATGAAACTATAGTAACTTAGGACAAATTTTTGGAAAACTTTAATAACTATTCTGTAGCATAACCCTTTTATTATTTCGGTCACGGTCCGGTCCAGCGTATAAACTGATCATTTTGTCTATTTAGTATATACATGTGTGACCCATCAACAACTCTTTAAATACCCATTATGAAAATTATTGTTCGATTGCACTCAATCCCTTTAGGTACGACGAGTCAGTTACATTTGAGATCTTACTGTCATACATCCATAGACAAGAATGACAAGTGGTGTCACCTTAATTATTGGGTTCGTGCCATGAAAAATGACATTGGTCGTGTATCGTTTGTGTGTCGGCCATAACTTGGGTGTGTCAGAAAGCTCACAACACGTGGCATATACAATTTGGTATCAGTTGAAGGTGGTACGAGCCGATTACAATTGAGATCTTTCAACGTTATACATCCAAATAGTAGACAATTGTTGGTTATGTGTGCATAATATAACATATAAACTTATATTAGCGATCGTTGGTTATGGGTCGGTCGAATACCCATTTAATGGGGTATTTGCTTTTTGACTTGGCTAAAGAAACAAACTAATACAAAAGCTTGACAAGGTGATATGTTTGTACATGTTGGTTTGCTAAAAAAAATTGAGATCATATTCGCATTGTCTGTTTAGTATATACATGTGTGACCCATCAACATCTCTTTGAATACCCATTGTGAAAATTATTGTTCGATTGCACTCAATCCCTTTAGGTACGACAGTCGATTACATTTGAGATCTTCTTGTCATACATCCGTAGACAAGAATGACAAGTGGTGTCACCTTAATTATTGGTTTCGTGCCATGAAAATGACATTGGTCGGTGTATCGCTCGTGTGTCGGCCATAACTTGGGTGTGTCGAAAGCTCACAACACGTGGCATATACAATTTGGTATCGTTGAAGGTGGTACGAGCCGATTACAATTGAGATCTCTCAACGTTATACATCCAAAGAGTAGACAATTGTTGGTTATGTGCATAATATAACATATAAACTTATATTAGCGATCGTTGGTTATGGGTCGGCCGAATACCTATTTAATGGGGTATTTGGTTTTGACTTGGCTAAAGAAACAAACTAATACAAAAGCTTGACAAGGTGATATGTTTGTACATGTTGGTTTTTTTTTTTTTTTTTTTTAAAGTGAGATTATATTCACATTGTCTGTTTAGTATATACATGTGTGACCCATCAACATCTCTTTGAATACCCATTGTGAAAATTATTGTTCGATTGCACTCAATCCCTTTAGGTACGACGAGTCAGTTACATTTGAGATCTTACTGTCATACATCCGTAGACAAGAATGACAAGTGGTGTCACCTTAATTATTGGTTTCGTGCCATGAAAAATGACATTGGTCGTGTATCGTTCGTGTGTCGGCCATAACTTGGGTGTGTCAGAAAGCTCACAACACGTGGCATATACAATTTGGTATCAGTTGAAGGTGGTACGAGCCGATTACAATTGAGATCTCTCAACGTTATACATCTAAAGAGTAGACAATTCTTGGTTATGTGTGCATAATATAACATATAAACTTATATTAGCGATCGTTGGTTATGGGTCGGCCGAATACCCATTTATAGGGGTATTTGGTTTTTGACTTGGCTAAATAAACAAACTAATACAAAAGCTTGACAAGGTGATATGTTTGTACATGTTGGTTTGTTAAAAAAAAGTGAGATTATATGTCTTCATTTATCTGGGCACAAATTAACATAAACAAGCTAAGTGAACAAACATACATAAACGACCTAAAATAAAGTATTGAATATTAAATTATTGTAGACACGCGGATTAAAAAATAAATTACACATGAGACCAAAGCAATGGGAATTTCCCCCATTGTCAAGACATACAAGGTAAACTACATAACTTTTCGGTAAGCATTATATAAACACTATTTCGACCAAGAAACAATGATGGTGAGTCGTCTAAGGTGATTTGTTATTCTTATTTGTTAAAAGGGAATCCGCTTAGTAAAGTAACTCGATCATTGATATCATCATTTCGAGATGTTACTAACTTATCATCATTTCGAGATGTTACTAGCTTAGTGAAGCAACTCATTGATTTCATCATTTTGAAATTTGTATTGGAATTGCAACGGAAAGAAATGATCAATTATTTTTATATTTAAATTATGTTTTTCGTTGCTATTCCGTTAAAATTCATATTTTTGTCGAAATTGCAACTACAAAATAAGTGATAATTTGTTTTAGATTTAATTTTTGTTTTCCGTTGCTATTCCGTTGCAAATGTCGAAAATTTGCAACCGAATTGCAACTGGAAACAAATTATAACTTTTTTAGATTTAAATTTTGTTTTCGGTTGGTATTCCGTTACAAATTATGAAAATTTGCAACCGAATTGCAACAGAGACAAATGATAATTTCTTTTCGATTTAAATTTCGTCTACGGTTGCTTTTCCGTTGCAAATTTTTATAATTTGCAACGCCTTTGCAACGGAAAAAATAAAAATAAATGTAAAAGAAATTAATTTAAATTTTGCAACGGATTTGCAACCATTTTCTTTGTCGTTGCAATTCGGTTGGTAATCCGTTGCATTACAGTTGCAAATTTGCAACAAAAATTTACCGTTGCAAAATTTCGTTGCATTAGCCTGGTTTTGTAGTAGTGATAAAGACCCCATAATAATTATCCTATAGAGAAACTAGACATGAAGGTAATTGAAAAACCCCGGGTACTTGAAAAACTATGAGATATCAATAAATGATATGTTGCAATGTCTAGTAAAGTGTGGAATCGAAAGTATAAATGAATCGACGTCGATGGTGATATTGTATACAATAAAACACATGGTAATGATTATGTAAATAAATAAGATAGCGCTATAATCATGTGAGGATCATGGAAGCATACCTGCAGGAAGTGCAGATGTATAAATGAATGACCAAAATATATTAAGACGCAAACAACTAATGAAAGATTGAAGTTTCTTGTGATGAGACATGGTTATTAGGACTTGAAGTCGTACCATGAATGTCCAAAACTATTTGATATGCATCGGTCTTTGTGTGAAAGCGAAATTGAATTATTGGAATCATGATATTCAAGGCACAACTGATGGAACACATATATTTCACAAAGACTAGAAATTTATCTTGAGGAGACATGTTCTAATGTGGTGGATCCAATAATGTATTTTGTAATTATAGAAGTCTGGCAATGTGATAAATAATTGATATGCGTCTAAAAGAAAATGAATAGAGCTCATTTGAAGTTGAGATTGCATGATGGTTATAAAATGCATGAAGCATGTCTTATGATTTAAAATGCTGAAAGCCTATAAGAAAGTTTTCAAGAACAATACTTGATCGAGTTGAATAAATCACTATATAAGTGAAAGGCAATATGGTATTGGTTTGAAATGAGCCATTTAAATAATAAAGTTTACCCATGTTAGTTTTAAAGAGATTTGTATTTGAATATGGTATAAGTTACAGATGGTTTGATGAGGTAAATGTGAACGGAACTCATGAGGAGATTTTCAAGACAGTTGAATACCTTGAAATGAAATACAAAGTTTTGTTTTGTTTTATGAATTAAACATCTTAAAGATGAAATCATTTTTCAAAATGAAAGCTAAAGAAAGATGTTATATATCTTTATATGGATAAACGATGCTCATGTTTATGAGGTCAATTGATTAAGAAAGACCCCTTTACTTATAAAGATGATGATCACAATACCGATTTATGGGTGTCATAGTTATAATTTATATAAAACATTGATTGTTCTCACTAGTGGTCATAAATGATATAATGTATCATTTACTTTGCATTCGTTGATACTATATAACTTGTGAAGTACGAGGATGTACTCGTATAATGATAAGTATGACATATATTTAATCCTTCTTGATATGTGAAGGTTAAGTGGAGAACACTTGTTTATATGAGAATCAAACATATATTCTATCAAGAAACTTACTATATTGACATTAAAGAAGTTGGTTTATTATATTGGATTGCACCAACTAAGAGATTTAAGTGATGTGATCATCAGGAGGAGAGAAGATACGTGTTGCACTTTTTTTCCCTTGACCATGGTTTTGTCCCCATAGGGTTTTCCGGCAAAGGAATTATGTATTTTTTTTCCTTCACTAGATTTTTGTCCCACTGGGTTTTGTCCAGTAAGGTTTTAACGAGGCATAATCCTCAAATGAACATCCAAGGGGGTGTGTTATGGATAATTATAATATGGATGTCCAAACTGAATATGTATTTACAAGTAGAGGAACCGCAATTTCATGATGTTCAGTTAAGTAGACGATCTCAGCGATATCATCCAACCATGCGAAATTCTAGAGATACATGAAGCAAGTCGAGAATGTGTTTGGCTAGAAGTGTGATACAACACATCGTAGATCATGTGGTAATTATTCGCAGGCGTGGCACCACCGCTTTTGCATGAAGATAATGGAGCATGTATTGCTCAACTTAAAAAGTTTATATAAAGGCGAAAGGGCGAAATATATTTAACCAAAATTCTTCTTCACTCATGACTTCAGAAGAATTGTGATATTATTGTTCAACAAGTTCGTTCAGCGACAATTTGGTGGATCATTTCTGAGAGACTTCCTAGCTCAACATATAGAAACTAAGACACAACATTGGGATGCGTCGACTAAAAAGCTCAAGTGATATAGTCATCGAGGAGATATTACATGCGCACTCTTTTTCCTTAGTCATGGTTTTGTCCACCGTTTTCTCGACAAGGTTTTAATGAGGTAGCAATTCCTAAGCGTATTAACAATATGGACATCCAAAGGGAGTTTTATGAATAATAATTAATGGATGTCCATATAACCCATAAGAAGTCCATGACCCAATTATCTATTAACGTTTTACCTTAATATTTTTATATATATATATACCCTTTGTATCTCCTACAACAACAAACCCAATCCGCTTTGGGTAGGGTATGGGGAGGTAAAATGTAGACAGATCCTACCTACACCAGGGTAAACCCGTGGGTAGAGGCTGCCCAACGAGACCTCCGGCAGTGCATGTGTGCTAGTCTTGAAATGATAGAGCAAGCAAACGACAAAAACAATAGGCATAAGCGTAGTAAAGAAAGCAAGCAAACAAGCAAACAAGGCATACAGGAAAAAGAACCACGCACAAGCACACCGTAAAAAGACAATAACAAAGCAAAGCAAAGCAGACCAACAAAAGGGGCAACACAGCAAAGCAAAGTAGACATGAGGCATAAAGCTAAAAAAAAAAAAAAAAAAAAAAAAAAAAAAAACGTTGCACCAAAGACCAAACTCGGGGGCAAGACAAAGGGCAAACGTAGGAGCAACAATAGAGCAACGCAACCACGCGGGGCTAAGACTACGACAAAGAAAAAGGAGATCACAAAACAAACACGCAAGGAGGCAAGGGGCACCTAAAGTCAACCTAGCAACACTACCCACAAATCCTAATTCATCCTCCACCCTTCCTATCGAGATCGTATCATTCCGTCAAACGAAGCCCATCATGCGTACGCTAAGTCTATCCTCACACCTGATATTGGGTCTGCCCTTTGTATCTCCTACATTATGATTAATATAAGAATATCTTCATTCCCTCAATTCTTGTTCACAACAAATTTAAAAAATTTGCATTTTAATAAAAAAAAAAAAAGACAAACCCACAGAGCAAAATAAACAAGTTAGATACATTTAAGAAAAGTTGATATCAATATAAGCTAGATATTGTAAATTCTTAATGGGCTTTATTCTACATCGAACAAAATTCAAGCCCTGATCCAGCCCAGCCCATTAAATATACCCACTGACCCATTTGATATAAGTCTCATTATAACATATATCTCGAAACCCTAGTTGGCTAACTCTTCCTCATTTTCATTTTGCAGGGTATGTATGTACACCACCTCCGTTTTCTTAAAATTTCTTTTGGTTTTTTAATTTAGACTATACTATGTATGTTTAAAATATTAGATCTATCCTTAATCCATTACCTGCTTGTTTTATTATTTTCAGTTAATCGGTTGGAATAAATTTGGTTCCAATGGCCCCAAAAGGTTTGTCTTTTTTTTATATATTGCTACAGTTTATTGATTTTTTTCTGTTGGTATTTTTGCTTGATGTGAGCTTATTTGTAAATTTTTGTATTATTGTTAGTAAATAAGATTTGAGCTTAGTTGGTATTTTTTTTAATAAAAATGTTTAAAGTTTAGATTGTAAATGTGAACCCTGTTAGAAGTAGGCTCAGTAGGCTAATTTGTACTAGTTGTAACAAAATAACATGGGTTTGATATGATTGGAATGTGTCTGGTATTTTGTCGTGTAGGTTTTTTTTATATTGATAGTTGTATTGGTGAAAATTTAGGCTTAAGTTAATCCACTATAGTCGAGCTTGGCTTATGGTACAGTTTTGGGTAACTTGGGTTTTAAAGATATGCCTAAGGGGATGTTTGTTTCGGCTTATATAACCGGCTTATGGCTTATTTGGTTTTGGGCTTATGTTTCATAAGCTCTCTTTTTGTGGCTTATATAAATTTATCATGTCATATTAAGCTTATATAAGCTTAAAAGTTTCAAAATATGTCACAAAAAGTAAGCTTATGAAACATAAGCCCAAAACCAAATAAGCCATAAGCTGACTATAGTAGCCGAAACAAACACCCCCTAAATGTTACTATTGTTTTTTGTTTACGGTGTTCGGTTTTTGGGGCGTATATCATTTGTTGCAAATGTATTGTTTGTTCTTGTTTCTGTTTAATAGTTTTAAGATTATTGAGCTACATCAATTAGGGGCGTTTTACTGTTTTGAAGAAATGTGCACTTATTATATGTCGTGATAGAGTGTTAAGTTTTGATTGTAGCAACTAATATGCAAGTCGCTTTGTGTTATGTTTTTATTATTTATGTGGATTGCTGTTTCTACGAATTTGTTTACTGTTTTTTATTTTAACTGAAATTGATGCAATAACTGTGTTTATTTTTCAAGTTTTCATGACTTTGTGCTTATAATGTTTTAGACCTTTGTCAGTAAACTAGACTACATATTTTAACTTTAAGATAAAATGTGAAACTTATGGTTAAACATGTTTATATGATGATTGTAGTGACAAAATGTAAAATTTGTAGTTGGGATAATTTTTAATAACACACGTTGGTGCTCTTGATTCATGTTAATAGCAGATGTGAAGAAAGGTGATGTTAAGGCTCAAGCCTTGAAGACAGCAAAGGCTGTGAAAACTGGGTCAACCTTCAAAAAGAAGGCCAAGAAGATCCGAACCAAGGTCACCTTCCATCGTCCAAAGACTTTGAAGACTGACAGAAACCCCAAGTACCCTCGTATCAGCGCCCCACCAAGAAACAAGCTTGACCACTATCAGATTTTGAAGTACCCGTTGACCACTGAATCTGCAATGAAGAAAATCGAAGACAACAACACTTTGGTCTTTATTGTCGATCTCCGTGCTGACAAGAAAAAGATCAAAGCTGCAGTGAAGAAGATGTACGACATCCAGACCAAGAAAGTCAATACTTTAATCAGGTATTACAGATTTTATTAAGTTTTGGATGTTTTTACTACTTGATGGGCAACATTATGTTTATGAATATATTTTTGTTTAATGCAGACCTGATGGAACGAAGAAAGCTTATGTCAAGCTAACTCCAGACTATGATGCTTTGGATGTTGCCAACAAGATTGGAATAATCTAAAAATGTCATTTCAGTATGGATGCGAGATGTATGCTCATTGTGGCAGTTTTGTTAGTTTTGCTGTTCTAAATAGTACTTCAATTTTAATGAGATTTTTTTTTATTTGGAAACAATTTTGCTAATGGAGCATACTTTAGCTGCTTCAACTTATTCGGTTATGTTTGTGCTTCCCGGTTCCCCCTTGGTGTTTGTTCTTCAATGCGTTTCTTATGATTTTGTTAGCATGTGCACGTTGCTGTAGTTGTTGCTTGTTACAATTACAGTTTTCTTTTGATGTATGCTATTGGCACTAATATCTAGTAACAACACGTATATTGGTCGTGGTCAATAGACCATGATCATATTAGTCTATGGTTTTGATTGTTTAGGCTCTATTGTAGCATGAAGTGTGATAAGAAAGATAGATGAGAGTTTGAAAAGACTAATGGAATGCTCTGAATTTTTCTTTTTATTATGATCAGTATATCTCGTTTTCTGTCATGAGTTTATTTGCATTCTTATGATTTGGAGTTACATAAGGTTCTGCTAATGAGTGTTCGGATGTTAAGATACAATTAATAGAACTTTTCTATTGAGCTAAGAAATGCATAAATTGCTTTCTTACAGTGCTTGTAAATTTAGCAAAATTAGAGTAGAGTAGGGGGTGTTCATTAGTTCGGTTATCGGGTTATTCGGTTCGGTTAGTTCGGTTAATTTTTAATCGGGTATAACCGAAACCGAACGAACCGAAATTAAATTTGATTTAATCGAATCGAAACCAACCGAATAACCGAAATCGAACCCCTATAATCGAAAACCGAACCAAGAATAACCCTAATTACATAATTTTAATTATTTTTTATTTAATTATATATATTTTAGCACAAAATATTTTTTTCAAGTTTTAAATAATGTTATATTTATAATAAAAAGAGTTTTAGTGATTTTTTCATATATATACATAAAAAAAAAAATATTTTATATGAATTCGGTTTCGGTTTTCATTCAAACCATATCCAACCCGAGCAACCAAATATTTAGTTCGGTTCGGTTCGGTTTTGACCAATTCGGTTGGCCACAAATTGGTTCGATTATTTTCGATTCGGTACATGTGGATATTACCCAATCCGTGAACACCCCTAAAGTAGAGTAATGTCAAAAATTCAGGAATATAATCGTGGGTTGGTGTTGTAGGTTTAAGACTGTTTTAACCTGTTCATTGCATTTTATGTCATTTTGAGAAGGCAAAAAGTTATGTACCGATGGATGAAGGATTGAACAAAAATAAAAATCTCGAAACAAAGTTTAGGCAGATGATCGACATTTAACTGGAATGTGCCTTCTGTCGTGTTAGGTGTATTTTACATTTAGGCATTTACAAATGCAGAAAGTAGAGATTTTAGGCGAGCTGTATATGGGGGTTTTCACTTCTTCTCCCCGCCATTTCATTCGATAGCATCTCTAAACATTGCCTTGTATTTTATACAGTATACTTAACGGATCATACTTCATAACCAGTTCTCAGTAACTGTTGGCCATATTTATTGATTTTGCTGGGTAGAATTGATCATCTCGAAGCATGATTGGTCTTTTTGTTTGTAGCAAAGAATAAACTTTGAGCTAATGAATCAAATTTGACTTTTCACATAGATGCAAATAAACTAAAAAGAGCCTGATTTGACTGGCTGAGCTAATACCAATCAAATGCCTACCAACTTAAACATTATGGCCGTGCCACATCATAGCTTTGCGACTTTGTATTGCCGGCATGAGTGTTATTGGTGACACCATGACAGCCTTGCAACATTGTCAATTTTGTCAAGCTGAGGTTGTTTTGAGATTTGCTTACTCAAGGATTAACATACATACAAAATAGAAAGCTATCATGGACCCAATTCAACCCTTTAGTTTATTTATGATGATAGGAAGACAAAATTGTGAACTCTAATAGTCAAGAGTGATGTTCTTAAACAAATCCATTGTTTTAATTTATATTTATCTATGCTGATGGGATAATTAACATGAGTTAGGATGAGAAGAAAAATTCAAATAAAAATGATGAGAAGAAACCACAACTACGTATTTTATATGCACGTATAAAAAGATATGCATATTCCCTTCAATTTCTCTCTCTTATATGAAATATGTGGCTGAAATTCTTTCTTATTCTTCTCATTTTACTTTTCTTCTCACCAAATCATTTCCTAAAACATTTGCATTTGAGATTGAATGATTGATATTCTTATACCTATAAGCCTTAAACAATCGCATTGTTGCTATTGTCATTTATTTAAACAATCACATTACATTACCAAAAAGCAAATGTATTTATGTTTAAAACACCAACTTAGCCTTGTGACTAGCGGTGGCAATCGAGTCGTGTTCGTATTAACCTATTCGGGTTCGCGTGTTGGCGGTAGAGATGGCAAAAAAATCCGTACCCGATGGGGACCCGATCCCCAAACCCGATTTTGACTGGGGAATCCTCAAGTTGACCGGGGATGGGGACGGGGATGGGGAATCCCCAAAATATGAAACCGGGGATGGGTGGGGATGGGGATAACATAAATCCCCGAACCCGACCCCGACTCCGATCTTTCTAGTGTACAAGTATTTATAATTTATATGTTATATTCATACTCGATTAACTTATATGTATATATATATATATATGTATATGTATATGTATATGTATATGTATATATGTTTATGAGTATCGACATGTATATTTATATGCATATGTGATATTTATAAAATCAAATACCTTTAGAATTAGAAGCATAAGCACCAACTACATATTACTTATTCATTTGTCCGAATAGACACATATGATACATATTGTTTTTATATTATATGTGATGTTACAATGTTGAGGATGCTTTAAACTTAAATTGAAATTGTAATGAATCTAACTATGTGTGATGTACGCACGTTTCTTGAAATACTTTGAGTTAAAATTCTTTATATTTTCGATGAGCTGGTGGAAACTTTATGTTAGTTCATAAGGATTGAAAATCCCCGAATCCCCACGGGGATCCCCGATCCCCATTGGGAACGGGGATGGGGATGTAAAGCAATTCCCAGATGGGGATGGGGATGGGGATGGGGACGGGGATGGGGATGTAAAGCAATTCCCCGATGGGGATGGGGATGGGGACGGGGATGGGGATGGAGAGTGAAAACGGGGATGGGGATAGTAAATACAATCCCCGAGATTCCCCGCCCCGTTGTCATCCCTAGTTGGCGGGTTAGTATAGCCTTTACCCAAACACGACCCATTTATTAATCGTGTCAAGAAACTCAACCCAACCAAGACACGCATGTCGTGTAACCCATTTGTGACCCGTTTAACCCATTTAAGTAAAGCAGTCGAGCAGTGAATAAAGTTGGTGGTTTGTTGATTTAAGCTGGTTTAAACGCAAAAATGATATAAGGATCTAAAATATGATAAGAATAACATACAAATAACTATGCGACAATTTTCTGAATTACAAGCGTCAATTTTCATGATATTTACGGTATAAAATTATAATTCACTCATACTAAGTAAACAAAAAAATATACTTAATCCACATCCAACATAAAAATCAGGTTATATATTTTAGTTTTAAGATCTTATATACTTAAACAGGTTCACGGGTTGACCTGTTTAATACTTACTCAACCCAAACACGACCCGTTTATTAAACGGGTTAGGCGGATGACCGTTTTACCCAAACCTATTTATCCTCAACCCAAACTTGTTTAAATTCGTGTCAGGTTCGTGTCGTTTATCGTGTCGTGTCGAAAATTGCCGCCCCTACTTGTGACATAGAATTTCGAAGGTCTTAACTCTATAGATCTTTGCTAAATGGTGTGTAAAGATCGAAATTTATTTGTCAAGTTGACAAAAGCAAAGAGCCTCGCGAATTTTAACCCATACTATAAGATAGTCTAGATTAAGTGATTAACAAAAGTTCCATTAGTCACTTTCATATTACTAGTTGGATACCCGCGCACGGCGGCGACGATAAGTATAGTTATATGTGTTTGCTTACCCGCTTAGTGAATTCGTTTCACAACACTCCAAATGTATATGTGTTAGTTGTATGTGTTTGTTTTGATTACCCGTAGCTTTCCTGTGACATCATTATTCCCGCATATAAAATTACACTCGCAATCTCTTACCCGTTAAACACTCCCTCCAAAAGTATATGATTTTGACGAATCAATTTTGTATTGATTAAAATAAATGTTAAAGTTGTAAAAATTTGAATGTAAAAAAAAAAAAAAAAAAAAAAAAAAAAACCACTAAAAATGTAAAACTAAAACTCATAAACATATATCGAAATGGATGTTGAATTAAATAACACAAAGTTCTAGAAAGTATGATGAAATTAGATTATAAAAAAATAAATAGATAAAAATGTATTTCAATTTGAAAATAAAAATGAATATTTAGTTGATAAGTGACACATGTCACCTTATAATTGGAGTCATTTATCTTAATTTTTAGTTAGGCTTGGAGTTTGTTAAGAAGTGTCACATGTCATTTCATGATTGTAGCTCCTTATCTTAATTTTTGGATAGGAGTTAGGCTTGGAATTAGGATTGGGATATACATGCATTATAATATAGTACTAGTTAGATACCCGCACACAGCGGCGACGATAAGTATAATTATATGTGTTTGCTTACTCGTTTGGTGAATTCGTTTCACAACACTCCGAATGTATATGTGTTAGTTGTATGTGTTTGTTTGGGTTACCCGTAGCTTTCCCGTGACATCATTATTCCCGTATATAGAAATACCTACGCAGTCTCTTACCCGACAAACACTGCCCCCAAAAGTATATGATTTTGACGAATCAAGATTGTATTGATTGAAATAAAGGTTAAAGTTGTAAAAATTTGAATTAAAATAAAATAAACCCACTAAAAATATAAAAACTAAAAACTAATAAAAATATATCAAAATGGATGTTGAATTTGTTGTTCCCCGTTCATTATCGTTTAAAACAGTTTAAGAATATAAAACAAGTTAATAGTGAACAATGATTTGAAATTAACATAAGTAAAACACACTAGATAATTTTCAACATCATATTCTTATTAGAAATGAATCACAAAGAATACGTTACCCAGTACTTATGAATAGTACTTGGGATTGAAATGACAAAGGTTGGTGACTCTCTAAGCTCGAGCTAAGTCCGAGCACAACTCTTAGAACCCACCGAGCTATCTCGTGGATTAAGTTGTATTTGGAGGAGTGAAAAGATGGACTTGCGTGTATGTGTGTTTTACAATCCACAAGCTTAATCTTTTCACTCCATCTCTTATGCTATTTATACATGTATGATTTTAACTCTTTCCTAAGTGACAAACCGACATCATCGTAAGACAAAATACCGATGTATTTTGTCTATGTTTACAAAGACTATTCTAGGTAAGAGACAAGACTACTTTCCTAAGTTCGATGATGACACTTGAGCTCGATCTTTGCCATTCGGGAAAAGTTGACTTTGGTTGATAAGGACTTCGCCTTATCGATTCAAACTTATCCCCTTGTCTCGCTCATTCTTCGCCTTACATCCTTCGTTGTTCTACTTCAGGTTTGTCTTGATGTAAGTAGTTGGAGAGTCTTAGGATTCGGTGAGTTATTGTCATCACCACCGAATCCATCATCTTCTTCTTGACTCAATCTTCACCCTTTAAGTTCCGCCTCTCGGTAGGAGACTTCTTCTTCACCTCATGCAGTATCCTCAAGATGACTCAACGAGAGACTATGCAAGCTTCTTTGGATCAATTCCGATTCTGTTGCTGAGCATCCTTGAACCTCTCGTCTGCTGACCCTTTTCAAGCTTTTTGGATCAATTCCACATTCTCAGCCTTCTTCTAAGAATCACTTTAACCAAGGCTTCCTTACTCTTCTTATCTTCCTCAACTTGTTTCAATCTCTTTTCTTCTTTAGTAAGATATTTAGTTAGATGTTGAGGTGTGAGAAGGTATTGATGTCACCGATTTTGTAGGGAATCTTCTCGTGCTCGGTAGTTGTCATTATGCCTTTTCCTTTGTCACGCCCGAGGAAGATGATGCAACCAAGGTGGTGTTGTTGTCATGATAGGTGGTGTACCGTCGGTGTTGTTGTTGTTGATGTTGTTGGTGGCACCTTGATGAGATAGAGTGGGTTGGTGATGATGATATTGGTGCTCAGAGATCGATGGTGTTGGCTCCCCTCGGTGTGAAGAGGAGTTTCTTCAAGAAGATTCTCCCCTCAACCGCTGCCGGGAGGCGTCGGTGAGGCAAGAGTTGGTGTTGGTCTTGAGGGGACGGAGCAACTTGACCATGAAGGCCCGATAAATTTCATGATTATTGCCTTGATATCTCGAAGTATCTGTTTGAATGCCGGTGACCTTAGCTTCCAAATTTGCGAGATACTTCCAAAGCATTCATGCGCTGCCCAAGATTCCGTGCCAAGAAGTAGATGCTGAGCCAACGTAGCTATTTGAGTGTTCCACGAGCTCAATGTAGCTTGAAGAGACCGGGTGGAGAATGAAGACCACGAACATTTCTTGATTTGAGCATTTCGATCGATTCGGTAAATGTTGGAGGATTGTTTCAAGCACGCCAAGAGCCTCCAAGACTTTAGAGTTGAGCGTTGGGTCTTCTTTGATGATTCCCCGATTTCATCTACCTTTGTGCCAACACCTCAAGGTGTCTGCGAGGAATTTAGCCAAATTTTCATCGATCGTGAATATTGTCATACATCAAATCCACGTGCTCATGAGCGTTTTCATCAAAGACTTGTACCTCGACCTTGAGATCGCATAACTTGCACCAACCTCGGTATGTTGTTCCCACAATGTTTCAAAGAACCCCGAGTATAGCTTCCTTGAAGTTTTGGTGATCCATCAACCAGCTGTCTTTCGATCGGTGGAAGAACATTGTCAAACTTCTTGAATTCATCGGAGCCGGATGAGAGTCGAAGCATTATCTTCAAAGTTGAAATGGTGATTCAAGATGCTCGTTGGATCGGTGAGGTTCTTCTTTGATTGAACCTCGTCCACTTCTTCCCTAGCGATAAAATAACATCTTCACTTTTTGGGTTCATCATCGGAGAAAAGTATCCCAAGAATATCAATGAACAATTAACAAGGGTTGGTAATGGGTTCCATATCGGCGGTTGTTCCTTTCCTCCGAGTCTTTGTCCCCTTAGACCCACGAGACACCGATGGGTTTTTTGGTGCCTTTAGCAGTCGATGTGATGATATCCCTATCGGTGGGTTGTTTGGTTTCTCTCGAGTCTGGGATCGATCGGTGTGCCCTCGGACAAAGGCTTGGATTTGCTAATGTCATCACCAGGCGTTGTGGAAGGAGCTCCCCTACCGGTAGGTTGTATGTTTCCTCGGATCTTGGGGAGTAGTAGTTTGGACCAAGGCACTGATTGTGATTTATTAGTGTCCTTCGTTGTCCCATGGGTAGATGTTGCTTGGTCTCCAGTGGGTGTTTGTTGAGTCGGGGGCTTCTTTTGCCTTTTAGGTTGTGCTCTGAAGCCTCGTGGCCCCGAGACTTGGGTTTGGTCTTAGTCGATCGAGACTTCCCTTTCTTTATAGGAGCGGGGTTGGGACACCTTGATTCCTCCGGTTTTACAACAACCATATGGGCAGTCAATTCAATATTAGTGACAAGGGATGGGTCCTTTTGAAAATTTGATTGGCTCGGGATGCCGTAAAAGCGCCAAATTTTTCTTCCGAGGATAATTTGTACCCAGTAACACTTGCAAGCACAAGAGACAAACCTAGGATACGAAAGCGTATTTAGTCCTAGTTTTGCTCGTAAGCTTGATTCGAGATCACCGTAAATGATCTCCCTATGTCGACATTGACCCCATTCATCAAGAAGTATGTCATCATCAATGAATAGAGTTAACTTGTTGGGTGGATGAGTGGTTCCCGCCGATGACTGAATCACAAAGTGAATAGGACCCTCGAGCCACGGAAATGAACTTTTGGTGGTCGGGGTCTGTCCCAAAAATTTGGATCTAAAGCGATTTGTTTTAACCCATCCTTATTTGTGGAGGTTCGGGATGGGCGACATAAACACCTTTGTTGTAGTCTAACCTGTGGAGGTGCAAAAGTTTTATAATCCAGGTGAATTGTTGCCCAGTTAAGGCCGAACTCGATGAGATATTCCACAGGTGGTCCGAGGTTGTTCTCATCGATGGGGTGTCGGTCAAAGGCCTTATCAGAGCCCAAAACTCCCGAGGAGGTTTTGAGTGCAGTAGAGGACCTTGAACAAAGGCCGTTTCGGTGGGCAATTATAAAGAAATTTCATAATGTCCTTATAAGTTGGGACATTTTGAGGATATTCAAAATTGCCTATGACATTATTTGTGTTAGGAATTAGAAAATTCCAGAGTGAAGAGTCGGTCACCCCTAATATTATCTAGCATAAGTTAGCTCGTAGACATATCTTTATTTACGTTTTTAAGTAGTTAATTAGTTAGTTTGTAGCGTAGTTTAGCGTAGTGCAACACAGTGGAGGAAGGACGGGTCTTTACCCACTGTATGCCTGATCCATAGTCCGATAGGAGGACGTATTCTTGTAAGACTATAAATACCCCTTCCATCCATGGAAGGGGTGGTGCTTCTTCTCATTTTAATCTAATCTTTCATTTGTGTAAACCTCTAGCAAGAACACCCTCTCTCTACTAACTCTCTAACTATGGAAAACATGTATTTTGATCTTCCAAGACCACCCGAATCATCAAACACAATAATATTTGGATCCTAACAATTGGTATCGAGCCAAGGTTATTGTGTTTATTGATATTAATGGTTCGAATCTCATGTAAAAGCTATTTTTATCACTTTTATGGTCGGAAATATTTTTCTTGTTACTTTTCTTGTTATAACTGATTTGGTACTTCTTGATGGTCAGAAAATTGTTTCTTATATAACTGTGGTGAAAACTGGTTTTAACAAAGTTTTTGTCCTTTTCTATGGTCTTATCAGTCTTGTTATGCATATTTTTGTGGTCATTAGGAGAGATTCATGAGGTCTAAAATGGTCAAATGGTTACTTTTGTTCTTTGTCAAACTGGGCAAACTAGAGTTTCATATGCAGTTTCTGGGTTTTCATGAATATGGTCGGAATTTGGTCGGAAAAACTCATGAAAAACTCATATTATCATGCTAGCGAGTTGATAGTACAAGATGTCCATATTCACTGAATCCACTAGCGACTTGGTGGTGTTTTGCCTAGCGACTTGTTATTGAACAAGTTAGCGAGTTATGTACCAAAAGCAGAGACTGGCGACTTGTCTTTACAAGTCGTCTAGATTCATTGAATCGAGTAGCGAGTTGAGACATGTAGCGAGTTGATTCTTTAATCAACTCAAGTCAATAGCGACTTGTAAAAGTCAATAGCGACTTGACTAACTCGCTAGCAACTTGGGAACTTTGACATAGCGACTTATGACTCAAAATGGCTAGCGACTTGCTTAAGAAAAATGTAGCGACTTATACTGGTTTGACTTTTGAGTCAAACTGAAAAAGGGTTTGCGACTTGGTTTAACAGAAATGATGAAGGATAACGACTGACCATGACCACAAAACACATATCATATACCATCAACTCGACCTCAGGTTCTACTAACCATCATTGATCCATGTCAACAAGAATGTTCACCACTGGCAAATCAAATCAAACCATACTATACATTGGGTAAAATATCATGAATGGTCTATCAAATAATATCTACAACAGCTCCAAAAATCTACATCTCATCTCAGACTCTTACTCACATTACATCACGATCTCAAATTAATTCTTTTCGTTCCAGTCAATGAAATATCAATTAGTTTGAGGTCATTCACACGAAAGTACTATTTCATCATCGATCAAACTGAAAATAAATGCAAGGAAGTTAATTGATCTCAGTTTTGACTCGTGTGATATTCAAGATATATCAAGACTCGAGGTCCTATAACACGAGTATTCACCATCATTGATCTACTTTTGTTGAAGGACAAACTTCTTTTCATATCTGAATCATTATAGGAAAGACAATAACAAGATTGTTATCATCCTCCTTCATGTTCGATGTGTAACTACTAGCGAATGAAAACCATATGGTCTCAACTGTGTCTATTCGAACCATTTAAAAGATTGGACAAAACCGGTGAGGTTTCCTCCCACCTTGATTCGTTCTCTTAATATAAGAACAATAGAACAAAATTAAAACCTACGTATCTTTGAAACAAACATCAAACAATCTTGGAAGATCGAATATGATGAGATTTGTTGTGTTATGAGGTTTGATACTTTGGTTGTATACATTTTCACGGATAATATTATGTCACGGCTTGAATTGATATTTGAACAAAGTTGACTACGGGGTTGTTTGTTCGGTATTTCTTATTTGGATTTGAAGTGAGGTTTTCGGGCGCGTTTACTTATTTCGTCTTCTTTCTTTCTACCCTTCCATGAAGATGACTTGTTTGGGCATTTATAGAGTGTGATAAAGACTTGGCTATTTAGTTACGGTTGTGATTCTTTCTCGCTTAACCCACAGCGTAGCTATCACTTGATGTCTCACTCGATTGAGGAATGTCAAGAGGTTTTGTACATTGGGTACACGTTTCTTTTCACGAGGATTAGTACAAGTTTAAGTAACAAATCGGGAATTTTACTTCATGATCAAGTTTGGCATATCGGGTTTACTTCTCCATGTGGTCACTACAATAGCCAAGCAGAATCGTGAATGATGTGTTTACCAAAGTGTTTATTGGATGGTTGATGATGTTGTTGATGTTGGATAATGAACCGTTGATGAACCATTGCATGTTCCCTAAAGCAGATATTCACGAAACCAAAGTTGTCATAACACATTCAAGTGACATTGTTTACGGTTTTGTCTTGATTTTGTAAAATCCATGAAAGAACCTATTTCTCGGTTTAAATCATAGACTTGTAAAATCCGTGACAATGGAAACATCTGGTAATAGTAAAGTGCATTTCGGATCTATCTTACGGTTTATTCTTGGTTTTGTAAAATCCATGAAAGAAACTATTTCTCGGTTTAAACCATAGAATTGTAAAATCCGTAATGATGGAACCATCTTGGAGAAAGGAAAGTGTATTTCGGGATCTTATTTGATCTTTGGTGCTACGGTTTACGCTTGAAGAAGGATAAAGGGTGTACTTCATGAATTGGATGTGTGTTTGGATATTCGTCATGGCGGTTTGGTTATTACATGGTTTTACGGGGTTATGTGCTTTTAACCATGGTGGGATGAAACCATTATCAAAGTTCGTTTAAATGTCAAAGAAGGCTAGATTTGAGCTTTTAACGAGAAGATGTGACAACGGAGTTAATTCACTATTATTTATTTGAGGTTGAAGTGAAATATCACGGGCGAGTGTACTTAGTATCACGAAGGTATCGGGGATGGTTGGATGAAGATTCTTCATGATCCTTGTTCGAGCTTATTATCAAAAGCGAAGACTTGGAAATCTAGTTATTGTTGGGTGTCTTTTACCTTTTCTTTTACCACTTGGGGAATTGGGCTCTTACCACCACAAAATAACTATCACTTTAAGGAGTTACGTTGTAGTGCTCGATGTCACATTCAATTGTGGATTTTCAAGAGGTAATGTCGTCTTATACTTGATGGTTGGTTGGTTGAAGAGTATAGAGTACATAGAGTACTTAGAGATGCTAATGGAAATCGGCACGCTCTTTGTTACATATGTGCAAGTTTAAGTCACGAGTTCGGGTTAGTTTACTTGAGGTCAAATTCATCATATTGGGTTTTCTCCATCATTTGTCACGACAAAGAGCCTCTTGAATGATAATGGGGTTGATTACATGTTTTGCCAAGAGAGATGAAAAGAGAGATTATGGCGTATGAACACATCGGTTCATGCCTCGTACTCTAAAGAAAAGAAAAGTGTGCGTTTCGGTGCGCTTTATCTTTGAAGAAGAAATCTTCTTATGACGTATGAACACATCGGTTCATGCCTCGTACTCTAAAGAAAAGAGAAATGTATGCGTTTGATGCGCTTTATCTTGAAAAGAAGAAGAAATCTTCTTATGACGTATGACCATTCTCATCAACATGCTTCATGACCATTTTTCAACATGCTTCATGCTTTTTGCGCTTGGTCATCAAGTGAACCGGGCTACCATTGATTGTTTTCTTATTCCACTTGCTCGACTATAATGAAGATGGCGACATCATGTGCTAATTTTGCGGGGAGAAGTGTGAATAGACTACATTTGGATGATTTTCACTTATTTAATCAAGAATGGCAACTCCGTATGCAATTCTTGAGGGAGAAAAGTGTGAATTTTGCATGGTTGATTGATATATGAGAATAAATGGTCAAACGGCTCCAAACTCATGTAAGAACCGAGCTTCTTCTTATCGGGTCATCTTTACATGGGTTTTCTTCTAAGAGCCGTTGGTTGACATCTTCACTCGGATTGATGAGTTTATCGACAAAGTGCTTCGGTTAATGCTTCACGTATACATCAACATGATGATTCGAACAATCTCTCTGTTCTTGTTTGATGTGATTGGTAGTTTGGTGTTACCATCTTGTGTGTTCGTTGCGGCTGATTCTTGATTTCCTTGATGAACATCTTTACATTCTTGTTTGATTGGGAGGATTTTAGTTAAGGGATTTGCAAGATGTAAGTTAATTGGGATGCTTTTGGTGATGATGCTTGTTTTGGTGAGTTGAAGATGTTAACTATCTATTCCCCATTGGACAATCTTGAAGAAGGTCGAGTCTGATCGGTTCTACATTTTACGCTACATGTTAGAAGACTAAAGGCGAGTTGCATTTAACGATCTAAAGACTTCTTCTTAATTCGGGCATTTATCAAGCAGATTGTCGGTTTAGGGAGAGCACTAATTGGGGAGAGTGAAATGTCGATTTAATCCCAATTAGACTTGCTCATATTCTTGACAAGTTGATTCTCACAAAGACTTCTAAGATGTTCTTCTCAAAAGATTTCTAGTATTTGGGCTTATAAAGTGTTCTTGATTACGAAGTGTCAAAACCGGCAAGGGGAAGGAGACACGTATCTAAGCGAGTAAACTTGATGAACTTAATACTTCTAAGTAATTGAAGATATCCGGGAAGACAAATGTTATTACATGAGAGAAACTCAAGGTTTGACTCATGGCGAGTAAACTTGATGAACTTAATACTTCTAAGTGATTGAAGATATCCGGGAAAACAAATGTCATGACCATGAGAGAAACTCAAGGTTTTACTCATCAAGGCGTTTAGTGTTCTTATTCCAACTATGTGGGGAAGAGATGGAAGAGTTAGTTTACGAAGATGAAAGAGGTACACAAGTGTGTGATGATTTTGATGTTATCACAATCATCGGGGAGAAGATTGTGTACATTGGGGATGCTCAATTGTTTTACTTGAGGGCTTAATCGGTGATTCGAGAGATATAATCACTTATTCGGTGTTGACATCCATGAGAGATTGTCACCCGAGAGATAATCGATGATTGACTGCTTCTTCAATGTTATCGGTTATTCTCTCTTTGGGCATTGGTGCCGGGTTCTTGAGCTTCATACACTTTCTTGAGGGGAGAAAAGTATACATCGGGGTTATTCTTTGGCTATTGGACTTAATCTGCTACTTGATGGTATAAGTTTCTTTGTCTTGGGTATGTGTATTCGGGTTCGTGAGCTCTAGTCTAAGAGTGGCGCATCAATTCAACTACTGGGGAAGTGGTCTCTTGACACCTTTTGGAATGGATTGCTTGAGACTTGATGGAAATGAAATTTGAGAAGATTATTTATGTGTGGGATGATACGTTCTTTGTTGTTCTTATTGGATGATATAACCTCGAGCGAAGAATCACGGTGATTATTCTTAAAAGGAGCGACAAGATCGATGATAATGGTGTGCTTCTTTGTGCACTGGCTAAAGGAAGCTTGAAATAAAGCTTTGAATCTGCTCATCTAAAGGATTTTCGGTTTGGGGAAGGCGCCAAAGTCTCACTTTCGGATGGTTCAATTTCTTTCTTCATTCAAGAGCCTCGGAAGCTTTGGTGGTGAAAGTTTAAGAGATGATGACTTCTATCTTCTCTACACGGTCTGCTCGATATCCTTATCTCGGTACTCGTATCATCATCTTCTTTAACTATATCATCTATTCTATCTTTGTATATATTTATCGAAAAACCAAAATACAAAATATAAAACCAACAAAACAAAATAGAAAAATATAAAACCAACAAAAACCCATAAAAATCGAGAAAATTTGAAAAATACCAAAAATATGTTTTCTCAAGACATGTCTTACGGTATCGATAACATCTACGGTCTTAGAAATGTCATTCAATAATGGCGGGACCATAGATGAAGTTCGGCGAGGAGGTGTAAATATTTCTTTCTAAACATGTCTCAAAATATGGCTTCTGATTATTTGATTGTAACCGGGCTTCAAAAAATGGCTTCTGATTACTTGATTGTAACCCGTGCTTAAACTATGGTTTGCTATTATTTGAGATAGCAACCCGTTCTTTTAAAGAAAGGAAAGTCTTGCGCTAAACCAATTTTCAAAATTTCGTGCACTTATCCTAAAACAAAATGAGGAAAGTATGTCGAAGGATGCTTTGTTCCTACACAAATGTTTTTCCGTCTAAAATTCTTGAGAAAAATATTTGTTGTTTTCAAAATGGTGGTAAATGAGTTGCTTTAAATCAATCGGTTCGAGTTTTCGTAAAATTGAAAACTCAATCAATGACTTGACGCTTTTAAACTTTTTATAAAATGAGTCATTGATTGAGGGGAGAATGTTTTCAAATCTATATCATCTAACGAGCTTTCTTAATTATCCTAATATGCTTAATTAAAAATGATGTTAACCTATGTTGAAGGACTAGGTGCCTAGGATATGATTGTTAGGATTAGATGATTAGAGTTTGATGAACACATTATTCCCATACTTTATATGATCGATTGATATGTTGAATTGACTTTTATTAGTCGATTCTTTGTTTGGGTGATGTCGACCACCATATATTTGTATGTGTGTTCACTAACGTATGCGGTATATTGGTATATAAGAATGTTCGATCCGGATCCCACAATTGAAGATGATTGGATGCGAAAGGAAAGGGTAACTATATCTTGGGTTGACAAATGAAGAAAGCGGAGCTTAATTGGACTTCAATGGAGAGTTGGCATAAATGCAGCGTAAGAGGTCTCCTTGCATCGAGATGGTTTTCTTCTAAGTGATTGAAGAAGCGGAGCTTAATTTGACCTCGGTTGGCATTCAAAATGCAGCGTAAGAAGTCTCTCTTGCATGCGAGACGGTTTTCTTCAAACCCTCGGCAACAACAACGGAAGCTTCTCAACCACTAACGTATCTTTGTGCGGGATACCATTTTTAAACAATTTTGAAAAATTTGATTAAATTGTTTTGAAAATGGAAAATATTGTTTTGAAAATTAATTGGACTAAATTTTGAAAATCACGGACTTCATTTTATCAAAACCTAAGTCACTCAATTATCGACTACGGTCATCGATTGAGGGAGAGTGATTTAAAATAAAATATTTTCAAACGATATTTCTTCATAAAAGTCCGTTTGTACGTTAAAATGTGGTGATCTAAAGATTTAATGTTATGTCATGGTATGATTTTCTTTAGAATCAAGATCTTTCAAAATGAAATTTTTACATTCTTGTTTGATTGTGAAATTGTTTTATTTTACTTAAAGATCTCTTAAAACTATCATACGACACTAACAATCTTTAATGTCTTAAAATGGTCCTTATCATCATTTTCAAAATTAAATCTTGCCCGTCTTTCCCAAAATTTTCTAAATGATTTAAATCAATTGGGATCACAAATCTCAAATGGTTTGAAATTTTGATCGGGGGAGAGATCGTGATTTAAATCTCAAATCTGTTTTAAATGGAATTGGTTTTAGTCCTTTAAAGGCACTCCTGCCTCCATGTGCCAAACGATTTCAAATATACAATGCACATGTTGAGGAGGAGGATTTATCAAAAACAAGATGAGTATTTAAACAAGGCCACATTTTCTCCCATGTTTTCTAAACCTAATTAAATCACTTGGGATCCAAAATCTCAAAGGGTTTGATATTTTTGATCGGGGAGAATTTGTGATTTAATAATGAAATTTGATAAAGGTGATCGTTTTGATTTAATTGTGCTGTTGCTCTCTCATATGTGCTAAGCGCTTTCGAATCTCGAAGCACATATTGAGGGAGCATTTTAAAAGAAAATAAACTATCGAGTACAAAAGCTTTTATGTTTGATTTATAAAGTACCTTGATTGAGTTTTCAAATGGTTTCTTAATGGCTTTTGTGATCGTGGATGTGCTTCAAAGAACTCTTGCCTCTATGTGATAAAATGATTTCAAATATCCTATGCACATATTGAGGGAGAATTTTACCAAGAAAATCAAATGCTTTTTATGTATGAAAATTGTGATCAAAGAAAATATTTCAAAGTCCTCTTGCCTCCATGTGCTAAACAATTTCTAAATCATATGCACATGTTGAGGGAGGTTTTCTAAATGATCAAAACTATTAAGGTACAAAATGCTTTGATCTCGTATCACAAGTACCTTGATTGTTTTCAAATGATTTTCAATTGGTTTCAAGGAAGAATGAACTGTACCAAAAGACCGACCATTTTACTTTATGCATGGAGTTATAAGGATGGTTAGGTTAGGTATTAGTTCCACGATCCCCCGAGCCGGAGGGATCTACCGAGGACAATCCACTAGATAGTGTAGAGTCCTTAGGTATATTGAAAAAGGAGAAAAATGAGAATATGGGAAGAGTGCGGATGAGGCAGAGCTAGTCTTGGAATAAACCCAACAAGGTTCTAGTTATGAAGTCTCGGTAAGCTTGAAGGGTTGAAGAATGAAAAAGAAATGAATGTGAAAAGGGTGAAAAGAAATAGCCCTCAATAATTCAACCTTAGAGGCGAAACCGGGTTCAATACATATACTCTTGGTGGTTACTAAGGTAACACGGTATTGAAGACAAGGCGTCATGGACCCGGTGGCCTTGCACTAAACTTCCCAAGCTACTCAAGTTCCTCTTAAAGGGCTTGTTTCATTCTCACGGGAACCGACATAATCTATCGACTTTCTCTTAGAGATTGTTGATATTGAAGAGGAGACCCTCTCCTAGTCTCGACACAGGAACCAAATGTGCACTATTGAGTCTAGAGCCAAGAGATCATCCACAATATCTCATTAGGACACTAAATTAATGAAGACTTCTTTGTTTCACACAATGTGGAAAGTAAGTATATATTAAGAGTCCTCGCATTATCCTTGTGGTATTGCGGAACATCGAGTGATATGTAAAAATATTCACAATGAAGATGGAAATCCTTCAGAGCCAACATCAAACAAGCTCTTGGTGGGTGACATGTGAGATCTTCTCGTAAGATCAAGCTTGTGACAAGCTGGATAGAAACGATGGGAGATTCAATCTTGAATCAACCTTGGTCGAGAATGGAATTGCGAATACTTTTGGAAAAACCGTTCGATGTGCAAACCTTCTTTTCTCTAGCACGTCGAATGTGTATTCATGTTTTCAAATTCAAAAGTATCTACGATTGAAAAATACTTTTAGAAAAACCGTTCGATGTGCGAATCTCTTCTTTTCGCTAGCACGTCGAATGTGTACTCATTCTCAAATACAAAAGTATTTTGATTGAAAATTGATCTTTCTCATAAAACCTTCGTCGTATTGCAAAACTCTTTCTTCAAGCAATACGCGATTGTTTTCAAATCATTTTCATCAATCGGTGAATCTCAATTCTTTGGTTCACTCACTCCGTGTTGTCTTCTTTGAGGCGTTCGGTTTGAGAACGGCTAGAACATTGCGAAACCTGTCAAGGAGATTCTTAGGAATCCTACGATCACAGGCGGTACTTGTCTTGATCAGCGGGGAACCGTGGGCGTGTACCTCAATTCAACGAAAGTGATCAAAGACACTTTCGTGTGTTTTATTGCTAGCTGTTGTTTGCGGTACATTTGGACGGTTGCGGTGATCGAATTGAGAGTCAATCAAAGCCGCATGCTCACGGCATCCACACTTAATTGAAGAAATCATGGTGGTGCATATCTACATAACACGGCTCGATATTTTTATACTATGCTTCTGCTTTCTGCTTTGCAAATATCATGAACCGATAAGGCTTCGCTACTACGATGGAAAGATGTCATGATTCAAAAGTGTGAGCATGTCGGTCCGAAAGTCACAACTTCACATGATGGCAACACAATAAAGGGTGATCCGGAGATTTCTTGTGGTGATGATCTCAAAAGCTCGAAGATCATCAAAGATGTGGATCGGTTAAAGGCCTCCACTAAAAGTACAAATCTATGCGGACTTTGAAGAATCGCTACTAAAGCACAAAGATTGCGGAATTGAAGAATTGAAGTCTCTGAGCTCAAGAACAAAGTCAAGAATAGAATGCTAGGAAGCAAAATGTAAAACATGGGGTGACCTCCTTAGGGAGATTGTTAGGAATTAGAAAATTCCATAGTGAAGAGTCGGTCACCCCAAATATTATCTAGCATAAGTTAGCTCGTAGACTTGTCGTTATTTACGTTATTTAGTAGTTTATTAGTTAGTTTGTAGCGTAGTTTAGTTTAGTGCAACACCGTGGAGGAAGGACGGGTCTTTACCCTTTGTATGCACGATCCACGGGCCGATGGGAGGTCGTATGTTTGTAACTATAAATACCCTTCCATCCATGGAAGGGTGGTGCTCTCAATCTAATCTAATTATTTCCTTTGTGTAAACCTCTAGCAAGAACACCTCTCTCTCTACTTTCTCTCTAACTATGGCAAACATGTATTTTGATCATCCAAGACCACCGAATCATCAACACAATAAATATATCGATCCTTGTCGGGGTCCCTGAATAGGTCTTACTCATTCGGTGAGAGGTTAATTCGAGTTTCGTTGGGGAGGAAGAACCATTTGAGAGACTTCTTTGAGATTAGTTTCGGATGCACGACTTTCAATGTCAAGCATTCCCATTCAACTTCGGTCTCTGAAGGTAGGTTCATCAAAGGTTTTGTGAAGATATCATCGAGTTGATATTCAATAGGGATGAAATGGAGTTCTATGTCTCCTTTCATTTATGGTCCACGATAAAGTGATATCGATATCAATGTGTTTGGTTCTTTGATGAAGGGCGGGATTGTTGGAGATTGCAATTGCCTTTGGTGTTGTCACGGAAGATGGGTACCATTTTGTAATGGATGTCATAGTCGTGAGTTGACTTTTCATCCATAAAACATTACATGACATCTGCGGACCACATATACTCGACTTTGGTGAAGACATAACAGTGATTGTTGCTTTTGCACTCCAACAAAACGGTTTTCCTCGAAAATTGAGGACCACGAGGTACTTTTTGTCCATGTTGCGGCCGGCATAATCGAGAATCGAGTAACCTTGAGATTAAACCACAGCACTTTGGATAATAGAGTCCAAGGTTTGGGGTTCCCTTGGTACTGAGTATTCTTTTAGGCTGCGGTGAGGTGGGATTCTTTGGGATTGGGTGATATCTTGCTATTAGGCAGTGAGAATTGTATATACGGTCTAGTAGCGATTAGATACATCGGTGAGCCTACAATCCCTACGAAATGAGTTTGATTAGCGATTTTCAGTGAGATCGGGTCCAAGGTTGTTTGGAGGGACCATTGGTGTCTTCTTGAGCTGATCGGATATCTCATATTTCTTCAAGAGATTTACGGTGTATTTCTCTTGTTGAGGATATACCTTTGTCGGTTTGCACGATTTGTAGTCCAAGGAAGTATGTGAGTTCACCATCATGCTCATTTCAAACTTCTTTGTCATCAGTTTTTCAAGCTGTTTGCAAAGTTGTAGTTTGTTGAGCCAAAGATGATGTCATCAACATACACTTGGACCGATGTCACATCTGTTGTGTTCTATAGACAAATAGTGTGTTGTCTATATTTCCTCGACAAACTTGTTTTGTATTAGGAAAGCGAGAGAGTTTCATACCATGTCACGGGAGCTTGTTTAAGTCCATAAGGGCTTTGTCAAGCTGCGTACATAGTCGAAATTCACTACTCTCAAGCCGGAGGTGCTGAACATACACATCTTCCTTGAGATCACCATTTAAGAATGCACTTTTAACATCCATTTGGTAGACCACGAAGTTCATGAATGTTGCATATGCAAGGAAGATCTGATGGCTTCCATTCTTGCAGCAGGAGCAAATGTCTCATCATAGTCGATGCCTTCTTGTTGTTGTAACCTTTGGCTACAAATGCGGCTTTGTTTTTAATAGCGATTGTCGTTTTCATCAGTTTATTTACGAAAACCCACTTATCACGAGGGCATTTGATCAAGGTCATGACCTTGTTTTTATCAAGCTGATTGCAGTTCTTCTTGCATGCTTTGAACCTAACTTGGGTGTTTTAGAGCCTCGGTGACACTTTTGGGTTCTATTTACGATAGGTAATCATCATATAGACATTCATTGGGAGCTTGAGTTAAGCTTAGCGACCATGCTTCTAGTGAGCATGTCCTCGGTGGGTTCACCAATGATGTTTACAAGCTCAATGTCACGAGATTTTGTCCACTTACTTTGTGGTCTAGGATGCGAGCTTGAAGAGGTCACTGGAGACTCGGGGTGAGTTCGGTTTAGAATGTGAGAATCATATAGAGCATCTGTTGAGATGTCTGTTCGAGTTGGGGTTCTTGAATTCTTTGGTTTATGAACATTTGGTTGATGTTGCCTATCGGTGGGGCGATTGATTATCAATGAATTCGCGATAGTTGGTTGGGGAAGGTTGTGAGGTAAGACATAATATGAGATGTCGGCATCGACGATATGAGGAATTGAATTGATGTTGTACTCATCGGGAGGATATCTTGATGAGTCATCAATTCCTATTTCCTCCAGAGGTGTTGGTGAACCTAATGCTTTCGAACTTTCATCAAGGTGACATGAAAGGTTTCCTCAACTTGTTGTCTCCTTGTGTTAAAAACCACAGAAGGCTTTGGAGATCGGTGAGTAGCCTAAGAAATATCCATCATCGACTTTTGCATCAAATTTTCCTAGATGATCCTTATGGTTATGAATAAACACATGACATCAAACACATGAAAATAGTTGATGTCGGAAGTCTACTTTGAAGATCTCATATGGGGTTTATTATGTCTTTTGACAATGATTGACTGTTTGAGTGTAACGACGGTTTGACGCTTGATCGAGAAGTCCTTTGAGAGGTGAGCCATTTAACATGGTTCTTGCGGCCTCAATGAGAGTTATTTTTTCTTCAACAACCCCATTTTGTTCGGGGTATAAGGAAATGAGAAATTTCTTTTCATCACGAAACTCTCAAGCTCTTGATTTACGAACTCGGTACCATTATCGATTCGATTTTTTACAGGTAATGTCATTACGGTTTTCAATCTTTACGATGAATGACATTATTGTATCATTGGTGACTCTTTTGGAAAGAAAGTATACCCAGTGTATCTTGAGAACTCATCAACAATGACTAGTGTATACTTCATCTTTGGATTGATCGGGATGCGGGTTCAAAGAGATCCATGTGCGGGGAGATGAAGCGACTTTGATGGAGAAATTTCGTTTGGTTTTGAATGATGCTTTGTGGTGTTTACCTTTTTCACAGACGAGCATGGTTTGTCTTTGCAAAAACCGGTGATGGTAAGCCAAGGACATTGTTTTGTTTGCCAAGTTGTTGAGGTTTTGAAGTTTAAGTGTGAGAGTCTCTTATGCCACTGACCAATTGATAGTTTCGATGGCTTTAGCGAAGAGCAAGTTCCATCTTGGGAGAGTGTTGACATGTCTAACACATAAACATCATCTCTCTTGGGAGCTATCAACACAACTTCCTTGTTGGCATTGAAAATGGTACCTTGTTTGTCATTGAATTGCATAATGTACTTAGCATCACATAGTTGGTGATTAATCGATGAGATTGTACTTTAGACCATTGATATAAGCTATTCTAGAAAACTATTCCATTGCGGTTCTTGAACCATAACCTTGATGGGACATGATGAGTTATCACCAAATACTACCTTGGGTCTGGTTCCTTTACATACTCTTTGAATTTGGTAATTGACTCATGGTCGGTGGTTGAGTGCATTTGCTACCACAGGTTTTGCATTTGGAGACCGAGGATGACTCGGTAACTGGGTTGTTTTGTACCTCTCCTTGCATGAATGACATTGTCATGTTGGGATGTCTCATGAAATTTGGATTACCGCATATATCACGGCATGTGTTCATGAGACAATCATCGATGATGATCATTAAACCCCGGTGAGGGCAAAGAGAAAAGGTTTGCTCTACTCTTGGGAGCGATTTTGGAGGATGAAGCATCTTGATGACCAACTTTGGTATAGTTTGCTTCTTGTGAACTTACATCTTTGTAAGTGGTCTCTGATTACGTGATCATCCTTTTGCGAGATCATACAAAAAGGATTCTATAGCGATTGTCGGTGGTATGGTGGTGTAATGACATAGATCACACTTCTGTTTTGGATTTGGGTTGTTAATATCAGTGAGTTAACTGATGTTGTGGGATTACGGATGTTGAGGAGATACGAGAGTGGGTAAGTTTGTTTGTGTCGTAGTGAGCTCATCCCTGGGTTGCTTGATATTCATTGGTTCGACACTGAGCTTTTAACTAAGGAGTGATAAGGTTATCATAGCCACTTATGGAGTCAATGTTGGGTTTCAGGAAATATGTTGGGTTTGAAATCAAATGGTATCAAGGTGGTGATGAAAGGAAAATGGGTGTGCATCGGAAGAAGATCTTGACGTAGCGTGTATGGTTAGTGTTGGTGCGAAAGATGAAGATTAGGGGTGGCGAGATGTCGGTGACATGGATAGGTAGACATGGATCGGGAAAATGAATCAAAGATGCACACTGACGACCTTAACCCTCACATTAAGACCTTAGCACGAAATGCGCTCCTTACTATAGAGTCGGGGAATCAAATGTGGACTCTTCAAAGATTGCTACTACAAGTGCAATCTTTGAGGGGAAAACACATTTATTCTTGACTAAAGCACAACATAACATACAAAACTCCTCAACCTCATAATCTCAACCTTGTAACTTGATGAACAACACGAAAAAGGTCGATATGGATGTTTGAAATTTGAGCTTGTTTATGTTTTGTAGGTATGATAAGGATCGGGGTGTTGGGAATCGGTTTGATAACTCGGGAGTATGTATGTGATTTCGGTGTTAATCGTCGTTCACGGTTATTGCACGAACTAGAGCGACTCAAGGTAATGAACTTGCTAAACCAGTGAGTTGTTAGCAAAGCTATTTGAGTCATTAACTCAGGGTGTGAAAAGGATCAGGGAGTGATATGAATTAGAGAAGTATAAAGCGGTTGCAACATCACTGAGTGCTAATGTGTTATTCGGGCTGAGCATGATCCAGTTAAGACTGAATACAGGAAGTGATATAAGTCAAAAGATTAGATGTTGATTTCTAGAGAGAGCCTGAATAAGTCGATGTTGTATTGTCAGCTCACTGAACCAAGCCTCGCTGAACCTGAGGACTATCCAAGATAGAAGGAGTCTGTGAAACACCAGGGGTAACAAGAATTAGTGAGTAAACTAATGATGTGGTGTCAAAAGTGGTTGTAATAATTAGAAGGGTATGGATTGTATGAGGGAGTGATATGAATGTTGTGACTCAGCGAGTGTTAATGAGTTGTTAGTGTTGAACCTGAACCAAAAAGGAGAAACACGGATCTGAGTCTGAAAACCAAGCGATTCCCTGAGCTCGTGTGAATCTAAAGGTAACTGAAACTCCGGTTACTGAAATGAGACCCTGAACCTGAAAAACCAAACATGTATGAAAATGATGTCCTGAAACCAAAACCCGCAACCTGAAAACTTGAAAAACCGAATCCCTTAAACCATAACCTTAAAAACGATGGTGAGCGTAAACCCTACCACGAAGACAAATGAGAATGAACCCGAGTCTCAAGGTGTGTATGAAGAATGGGTCGTCGGGTTGAAACTTGCTTAGGAAGAAGGTAGTGCCATGAGCTCGTAGTGACTAAAGCCGAGTCTTTGAAAAAATGAGAACCGAAGACACGATAACGAGAGACCACGGTGGTGTCGATGAAGTGTAATAGATTAATATCTTTAGGCAGCCTAAAATGAAATGTAATTCTTATCACTTACATGGAAAATTCTTATTGTAACTGAAAAGCATATATGAGGGTGGACGGTGGACAACGATGTATCAAATTGAACCCGGTCCCTAGTTGCTTTATCGAGTTAATATTGTATCATTGGAATCAAAACATGTAAAAGGAGGTGGGACGATGAATCAAAGTGAACCGGGTCCTCGGGGTCTAAATGAGGACCTTGAACCCTCAGCTGAACCCCTTGAACCTTCACAACACAGGTATTAAACTCGAGTCCTTGAACTGATCACCGACCATTGAACTGGTTATTAAACCTCCACATCCTTGAACACAGTCCTTTGAGACTTAAAGGATCATACTGACTGAACCTAGGTCTTGAACCCTTGTCCTTGAACAACTTTGAACCCTCATCTTGAACCCTCGATCTTACACCTTTACCAATCACTTTAGGCTATTTGTATATTCAAATAGGGAGGCTATTGGGTCAATAAATTGACCCAATACTCGAACAAGATTTGAAAATAAAATAGCTTTGACTCACTAAATAAATAGTGAGTGACTCGCGATAAAGAAATCGGTGAGTGTTGTTGATGCTCTTTACTTGCGATTCGGTGTCGGTGAGTAAAATATATGAGCTACAAACAACACCGGTGACACCGAGATTTTGACAAATGTCTCGATGATCTGAAAACGCTATCTCTACATCTGATGAAAAATCTAGGTGGGAACTTTCAAGAAAAGAAGTCAAACAAGTACAAGACTTTACCATAAGGTGGGAATATTGTGATGACACATTCGAAAAGGATGGTTGGTGCTTTTCCAAAAGGAAGATGAAGATGGACCACATGAGGGACCACATGTCACCATCATCACATGTCTTGTATTATTAGTTCTATATATATATACGTATTGTAAGGGAGGAGAGGTGGAGCTAATACCTAATACCACAGGGTGCCACATCACCTCATCCAATAAAACCTTCCAACTTAAAACTACCTCACTACTACCCTAACACTACCCTAACTAGGCGGGTGGTGCCGATCCTACCCTAACACTACCTTTCATAAAAGACAAAAAAAATAGAGAACAAAGGTAATTTTGAGCGGGTTCGAGCTCGATTTGGTCCTCGACTCAAGTACCCGATTCACAAGGAATGGTGTAGCCTATTACCCTAATGCTACTTGATGCCTTACCCGCATCCACTCCGTCATGCCTAATAGAGATAGGTATGCATCCCTAAACAAACACAATACATGGTATTAGTTGATAGGATCATCCTCTCATTGAAACACAAGCATAGCTTGGATCAATGAGAGTTTATTTGTCATTCAATGGGGATAATATACCGAGATTATCCTCGTAAAAAGTTGAGGATGTTATCATGTAGTCTAGTTGGTATTGAGTAACCTTGTAACAAATTGTTCTTCATTATTAATGAATGTGTTCTTTATTTTATCAAGATTTTCTCAATTATTTGGACCAATGAATTAAAGAGCACAAAATTTTAGAAAATATGGTGAAATTAGATTATAAAAAATAAATACATAAAAGATATTTCAATTTGAAAATAAAGATGAATTTTTAGTTGAGACACATGTCACTTTATAATTGGAGCTCCTTATCTTAATTTTTAGCAGTTAGGAGTTAGGCTTGGAGTTTATTAAAAAGTAACACATTTCATCTCATGATTGGAACTCCTTATCTTAATTTTTGGTTAGGAAATAGGCTTGAAATTAGGTTTGGCTTATACATGCATTATAATATAGTATAGAAGTATAGATAAATATTAATATTCAAACCCCGCAAACTAGTCAATAACCTATTCAAATTTCTTATAGTCTATAAAAAAAAATCCCCGCAACTTGATGTTATGTCATATATATTGTTCCTATTCACTATCGTTTAAAAATAATTAAGTACTTAAAAGAATTTAATAGTGAATAATGGTGAAATTAACGTAAGTAAAAACACAAAGTAATTTTCAACATCATATTCTTATTAGAAATAAATCAAAAGAATCGTTACCCAGTACTTGCGGAATAGTACTTGGGATTGAAGTGACAAAGTTTGGGTGACTCTCTCAAGCTCGGGCTAAGTCCGAGCACAACTCTTAGAACCAGAGCTATCTCAAGGATAAAGTTGTATTTTGAGGGTGAAAAGTTGGCTTGTGTGTGTGTGTTTTACAATTCACTCATTCTCTTATGCTATTTATACAAGTATGATTTTAACTTTAACATAGAAGACAAAACATTGATCACAATAATCACGAATATAGATATATTCGATTCATTTACTTTGCTATTTGTAGTCGGTAGTGAGCTTCTTTCCATATGAGAGATCCTTTAGTATCGCCGCTTACTATAAATGGGAAGATATGGCTTTAGTAGATAGGGACTTAGTTTTATCGGGTAAAGCACTTGGGGACTTAGTTTTATCGGGTAAACTTTTTCCGCTTAGTCCGCTCATTCTTTAGTCTTCAAAGCCTTGATCTCTTCCTTGGTTTGTCTTGATGCTAACGGTTGAGAGGAGTCTTGGGATTCGGTGAGTTATTTTCATCACTCATTGAATCCACCATCTTCTTCTTGACTTAGTCTTTACCCATTAAGTTCCGCCTTCTTTGGTGGAGGCTTCTTGCCTCGTGCAGTATCACGAAGATGGCTCAGCGAGAGACTATGCACTCGGTGACGATAGTGTTTAAGCGATTAAACACTTGGGTTATTTCTATTCAAATCCTAGATCAAAGGGTTTGGGTATTCTTGAACCAACAATATACTTTTCTCACATTATCGATCGGACGGGTTAATAACGTAGAGATGACTATCGAGTTATGTACGAGTTGATATGTTCGGGTTGTGAGTTGACATGTTGATATAACTTTTACCTAAACACAACCCATTTATTAATCGTGTCAATAATCTAAATACTAACCCATACCTGCATAACCCGTGTAACATGTTTGTGACCCGTTTAAGTAAACAAATAGGTCAAGCGGTGAAGAAGGTTGATGATTTTTTGATTCAACAGTTTAAGTTCAATAACGATTAAAAAAAGATGAGATAAGATATAAATAATTATACATGCAATTGCAATAATATCCATGTCATAATCATAATTGAGTGCCATATTAAGTACATAAAAGAAGTTTAAATCCAAATCCAACATAAGTCCAAGTTATATAATTTATTTTCGAATAGAGAAATGATACATGGACCTAAAATTAGGCCTAAACTTAGACCTAAAAACATTTGTCATTATCTTGATGGTTGTAGACAGGGACCCACTTATTTTACAACCCATCAGGATGATGACAAGTGTTTTTAGGTCTAAGTTTAGGCCTAAGTTTAGGTCCATGTATCATTTCTCTTTCGAATATTTATATACTTAAACGACTTCACATGTTCACATGTTTAATACTTACTCAACCTATATCTGACCGGTTTATTAAACATGTTTGACAAGTTGGTATGCTTTTGACCCAAACTTGTTTAACTAAAATCGGGTTCGTATTGATCATCGTGTCTATTGTCACCTTCAAGTCAAAGTGGGCGGGTTATTCTCAATGTTTTCAAACTCAGGTTGACCCGGCTAGTTCAACCGGTCGGACCAGTGCCTGGCCACAAAAACGGGTAAAAAAAACCTGGGTTTCTAAAACCGGGTTAACCGGTTAGACCCGCCGGGTTTTGAGTGACCCAGGTCAACCCGGGTCTTGAAACTCGGCCGGATTTGGTTTTTTTCAAAAATTTTATATAAAAATCGGGTTGACCGGCGGTTGAACCGATTGATCCGGCGGTCGAACCGATTGACCGGTCGGAAAAAAACTATAGTATTAAATGGAAAACTGGATTGACCCGATCGAACCGGTTGAACCAGTCAACTCAGTGCCCGATAACTCAACCGGATCAATTAAAAACCCAATTTTTAAAACATCATTATTCTTTTTCCCCTATAAGAACAAGCAAGCATTTTGACTAGTAAGTTTGACTTTACATTTCCAAAAATTAACACCTTTTGCAAAACCAACTTTCCATAAAGGCAAAAACTTATTAACCCCAATAATACCACCTTCATCCTTCATCAGCCACCCCACCCCCAAAACGACGTCGTCAACCCCAAATAAAATCAAACAAACTTCACCTCCCCAGTCAACTTTCGTCTCCTTCACTCCCACACACACTAAACACACACTCAAAAACACACACACTTAACCACCTCAACAACCTTATAACAAACTCAGCGGATCGATGAACTTAACTCTAGTTTCATTCTAACTGATTCATCTTAGGGTTTCGATTAACTTTTCGTAAATGATGGCGTCACGCGGCTTATTCGGATGGTCACCGCCACGTCAGCAGCCTTTAACACCGGTATCTGAAGTCTTCGAGCCGCCGGAGTCGCCTTCGCCGTATATGGATATAACTACGGAGCCGGTTGGACCAGAAGTTGATGACGTGGAGGATGAAATGGAGGAGATCGAGGCCGCGCCTGAGGCGGTTGCGTTTTCGCGGTTGTTTGCGTGTGCGGATAAGTTTGATTGGTGTCTTATGGTTACTGGATCGGTTGCAGCTACGGCGCATGGGACGGCTCTTGTGGTTTACTTGCATTATTTCACGAAGATTGTGCAGTTGTTGGGGCGGGGTGGGGAGACTGAGGAGGAGCTGTTTCATCGGTTTAAAGAGGTAGTTTGTGTAATTTGTTTGCGAGAAGTAGATTTATTTTGTAGTTGTGAAACTCGAAAGAGAAGTGTTAAATGAACTTAGTTGTAACTTATTTGCGGCTTGGAGAGTTAGGAATAGACTTCGGTTTAGTAGGAGGGGCGGGAGAATGCGAAATAAGAGGATTTGAATTTTTAACTTAATAAGCCCTTTAGGTATTTTAGTAGCAACTTGAAATAGAAATGGTAATAGATTTCGCATTTATAGAATGAAGTAAAGAGTTTAGCTTCCTTTCCAAGATGAATTTAAGATTTGTTTATGTGAGATGTAGGCATCATAACAGGGTTTATGTTGAGGTTCGATTTCTTCGTCTCTATAGAGTACTTTTATGACTAGCGAGTAAATGGTTTAGGTGTAATTAGGGAGTAATGATGTTAAGTATGTGTGTGTCTTTAGTATATTATGATAAGTTGTTTGATTGTTTCTTTCTATATTGTGCTCAGTGATCCTTAGTTAGTGGATGATGGTTAATTTATTCTTATATGAACTCGAATGTGGTGCTCTAATATGTATGTTACGACAGTTACGTCATTAGTTTGTTTCTATCTATACCCAATTAAATATTAAGAGGATTAGTTGTTACATCTTTGACATGACGATGTATGTAAATGTATGCTCCTTTTGAATCACTTGAAAGTTTGAGTTTATAAGTTCTACATGGTTTTGAAAAGGTAGCGGAGGCATGATAATATTAGGTTATACATTTCTAGCAGCTAGCATATGCTGAAAATTTATAAGTTGTGGAATTAGTGGCGATATGGATAATTGTGGAAATTAGATGAGATCTTGATTGTAGTGATCTTTATAAAGTTAAAGGAGTAATATAAGATATACAACTATGGGTTTTGCGTATGCTTTGAGCTTGTACACTTGTAGTATGAAGTCAATAAATAGCACCCAACACTATGTCAATCGAGGCTGACGTATTACTAGTATTCTATATTGGTGGTAAGAAATTTAAGTGGCTTTATATGCTACCTTGTTGTTTTGCACTCTTTAATGTGAAAAATGTACCATGGTGCACATAGCAAGTTCTCCCATCTTGTAATTAACTAATTATTGAACTGGTTGAATCTTGTTATCTTTAAGTACTTGCTTAGTGTGATATGGACCATGTTCTCAGTGTGTTGTGTTAACTCAAATACTTGTACCCTAACCATAAGATGCACACATATGTGTTTGTTTTCTATGTCAATATAGAAAAGAAAATCAATCTTTGTCTTGTGGCAGTAACTTTGGGTTATCTGCAATGGAGTCAACACAAGACATGTAGTAAACTTTATTGGTAGAACTTGAGTCCGACATTTCACTAGTTAATTTCTTTCACCCACATCTTATTTTGATTGGTTGGTAGTGGATAGCGTTCTAAGTAGATATATGATATATCCACTTATAGTAGTAATAGTTTTAGCCAGTCATGCGCAACATAACTTACGACCTGTCACATAAGTAGATATACCACTGATCACTCATAGTATTAGTTATAATTTAATAAAGTTCTGTGGTAGAGGTTGTTCCACATATTGTGTATGGCTACAATGGGAAATATTAACGTGATCAATTTATTAAGAGGATAAGCATGTTCAGTATTGTTGAATCAGTTGAGAAGGTTCAGTATAGGGATAAAATGGTTTGTCTGAATAAGCCATAAGTTCCTTTTTTTATTATATTTAAGTGAAGAGCTTATCGAATTTGTTGTTCCCTGTCACGGATGTAGACATCTTGCCAAATCTTGCAATAATCATGAGAACTTTGTCCAATGTCATTACTCTTCGATTGCATAACCATATAGAATCGGGAGCGAATACTGACCCAATTGCCCCAAACACGTAGTCGACTTCATTTGGATAAACTTTTGTTAATGTTTGGTTAGCCAATTATATCTCATCTGTTCAAATGAGTGAAAATCAAAACCCAACTTATGCCTCATGGGTCATATCGGTTAAACCACTTACTTACTCCTCCAAATTTAATCACCGTCTATCTTTGCCAGCTATTCACCATCTATCATCACCGCCAACATTCCACCGACGCATACTCATCACCACCTAACACCACCTAACAACTACCGAAACTGACAACCGATAACTACCATAGTTATCCATCCGCATTCACCTACACCAAACATAACTTGAAAAACCAATCAAAAAAGTTGATCTAAATTGAGACCCGAAATAATATATTACAATTGTTCAACGTGGAACTTGTGATGTGCAACTCCATGCATGATAGAGTGTTGCGATTAGGCGGTGCTTTTTGGAGGGTGCGGAAAGGGAAAAGGAGCAGTTTTGAGAAAGTAAGGCTGAGTGATCGCCATTAAAAGTTGGTTGAGGCGGCAATAAAGCTTTTGGTCACTTATATATGCATTTAATAAGGGAATAAGCTTTTGGCCCTATGGGTTAACCGGCCCATGCTTGTTTGATCTATTTTAAGATGGACTGTAAAGACAGGAACCTGTCTGCCCAACCCAACATATTGCCACCTGTAAGTACAACTCTAACAAATACATGTATTAATATTTTGTGGTTCATGTGGCTACTAATAAGCTTTTGATTTTGACCCTAGAAATCTCTAGAACAAGGTTAATTTCATAGGTAGATTGGATCAAAACTTAAAGAGGATCAACTGGTGGTTGCAATATTGCAAGGTCGGTCACTAATAGGAGGTTGCATCAGGATTTGCTAATAAGATTCACAATCTTTTGCTTAATGAGTTTAAATGTTAAATGCGATCGAGTTAGGGGTCATGCACTTTGGCAACTCATGCTTTAAGCAAACCAAAAATCTTGTGTTGTTTTGGTTTAAAAAACAATAAAGATAGGGCCGTTAAAAAGTCATCGACAGAGATGATTAAGTGAAGAAGGCCCTGCATCTTAAGTATTATTACTTGAAATTTGGATCTGATCTTCACTTGTAGTCACGTGTATTGATTATAAGAATTGATACTCATTTAGTCATGGAATATCCAACTAAATTATGTCTAATAGAAAAATGACATGTGTTAAATTTGATGAAAAACGTGCTCTAAATAACAGTTATTTGGCTAGCTACGAATACATGAACACATTGATAATTGAAAGAAGTGTGGAGTTGTAATTAATTTGCTACTGTAGCTCTTGAATCTTTTTTGCTTGTCGACGCTGTCCGATAAAAGCTTAAACTGCACCATCTTAATTTTTTTTCCTAACTCTGCTAAAATTTTTATTATTTTTTTTCCCGTTTTAATATTGCACAACTTATTTCATTGGAATAAAGTTGTAGCTCTTATCTAAAGAAAGGTAAATCAAGTCCCATTGCAAGTGTAGATCTCTAAGTGACCATCGGACTCACAATCTAATTTCTTGTTTTTAGGTTCACGCTAAACACCCTTAATACTTCTACTTGAATTGAATGTTTCTTATTTTTGCAGACTTGCTCTGAAACTTATGTATATTCTTTGGTGGTATTTTTATTCTTTGGTTGGATAGGTAAATATCTAATTAGTCTTGTTCGTCTTTCATCTTTCATTTACAGTATCTCTTTTCAGCCATTATATTTGAATAACTCTTGCTTTCAGAGGTTTCATTTGGATTCTTACTGGAGAAAGGCAGACTGCTGTTATTAGGTCTAGATATGTTCAAGTACTTCTAAATCAAGATATGAGTTTCTTTGACACCTATGGGAACAATGGAGACATTGTGAGTCAAATCTTGAGCGACGTATTACTCATCCAATCTGCTCTTAGTGAAAAGTAAGTTCATATGCAACTGGTAGAGGTGGTAATATTTCAAACCATATATTCTTATGAGTTGGGTCATTTTGCTTGTGCTTTATCTTAAAATCGCCAAATTAAATAAGCGCAACAAGATGAACATGTCAAATGAGTTAAGCGGGTGAAAGTCATCTCCAGTCATTGTTACATTCAAGTTTTAGGTTATTAGTGTAATGCCGACTAACACATTAATTATTTCTTAAGGAATTACATAATTGATCTAAATTGTTTCTTTGGTTAAACCTAAAGCAACCCAGTTCTACCGATACTAAGGGTGTGTTTGTTTTATGGGAGCGAGGAATGGGTTTTATTCCTTAAAAATGTTTGGTTGGAAGGTTTGTACTTTGGATTTATAAGCGGTATGGAACCCACAAATATTTTTATCTGGCATAGTTCAAACCCTTAATGAAGGTTGGGTTTTCTTCGTCTTGAATGATACACATATGGCTATACCCACCTCTAACCAAACACCGCCTAAAATTGACTTGTATCAACCTGAACCCAGTTTAATTTGTTACCCCCACTCCTGACCCACCCATCTTTCCATCTTTACCCTGTAGTTTCTTCTCTGGTTTTTGCTTATCTAGATTAGTTTGTAATGTTGTGTTATCTATCATTATCATTAATGCAGGTTGGAAATTATATCCATAACATGGCTACATTCTTGATGGGCTTGCAATTGGATTTATTAACTTCTGGCAGATTGCCCTCATAACTTTAGCCACAGGTCCGTTTATTGTTGCAGTGGGAGGAATATCAAATATATTTCTCCACAGGCTTCTTGAGAATATTCAAGATGCTTATCTTTGAAGCAGCCAGTGTTCTTTGAACAGGTGATTTCATTTCCTCTATTCTTTATTTATATATATTTATTGGTTCTTAATTCAAGTATTTTTTCTATTTTGCAGGCAATTTCATACATTAGGACCTTATATGCATTCACAAATGAAACATTAGCGAAGTATTCTTATGCAGCCTCTTTACAAGCTACACTGAGATATGGTATATTAATAAGTCTTGTGCAAGGACTTGGACTAGGGTTCACATATGGGCTTGCAATTTGCTCGTGTGCCTTGCAACTTTATGTTGGAAATACTCCAAAGGAAATACTACAATGAAGGTGCGAATTTTCCAAGACCAGCAGATCGCACTCGGAAGATCGGCGACTGGGAATGGATCTTGTGATTACCATGCGGAAGGGCCATACCACCAACGAATCGTCCAACTCGCCAACTCATCGACAAGATGGTTAAAGAAGGTAGATTGGACCACTTGGTCAAAAACATCAAAGAGGAAAGGATAGACAAAAAGGACACAAGAAGGAAACACCAAAAGACAAGGTGACACAATCTACATGATACAATCATGGCGTGAATCACTAAGCGGAAGGTCGGCAAGATTTTTCTTGTGGAAAAATCTCCTTCCCTACCTTAGCTGCGGACAACGCGAGGTGGAACCACTCACCATAGAGATAAGCGAAGTCACGACATCCGCGCATGTATGTCGACGGTGGAGCCTCTGCAAACATAATGTATGAGCATTGCTGGCGGTGCGCCCAATCTGTGATCAGTTAAGCCCGCCTGACCGACGGCGTTGGTAGTTTCTGGTGAAAAATATGGCGATGGGGCAAATAAGACTACTAGTCGACATCGAAGCGAACAACATTCATGACGGCTGGATGGAATTCATGGTGATCAAATCTCCATCGCCATATAATGGCATTATCGGAGACCGGGATTTGACTATCTGCGCGATGCCATCAAACAAGCATGGGATGCTTAAATTCGGTGGAAGGATGCATTGTTACTCTCGGTGCCACTATCCACATAGAGAATGTAACACGGTTACATGCGAAGCGGCGCAAATCCCGAACAACAGCGACGAATTCCGTCGAAGGTCGCGATTCACCACGAATACCGGACCGGAAATATCCATCGGAGGGTCATTGTCGGACAACGGCAAAGCGGCCGTGTCGCGCTCCTACAAAAGAACTTGGACATCTTCGCATGGGGCCAAAACACATGGCCGAGTACCACGTTCCATATGAGCATAGATCGAAAATCAGGCAAGGTACTCTGTCACGCGGAAGAAGCGGGCAAGCTCCAGGCGCGCAAGCAATCTGGCGGAAGTACACAAACTTGTGGGCCGCGAGGATCATCTGGGAAGTCTATTACCATGGTGGCTTTCCAATCCGGTCATGGTAAAAAGCGATAGCGGTGGCGTATGTGTGTAGACTACGAGACCTTAACAAAGCATGTCACAAGGCGCTATCCATTACGAGATGGATGGAAAGTAGAGTCTTTGTGCGGATACCCATTAAAGTGTTTCCTCGATGCATACAAAGGATACCATCAAATACAGATGGCTAAAGAAGGCGAGGAAAAACGACCTTCCACACAAGCCAAGGCGTTTATTGTTACACAAAATGCCATTTGGTTTGAAGAACGCAGGCGCCACCTACCGGCGGTTAGTAGATAATGCTTTCGGCGGTGGGCGCAATCTAGAGGTCTATGTTGATGACCTAGTCATAAAGAGCCATCTTGAAGGTGAGTTAATGCGACATTGAGAAGCGTTCAAAACCTACGAGAGATCAACATGAAGTGAATCCAAAAAGTGTACCCAGACTCACGAAGGCATGTTCCTTGGATACCTTATCGAACTGACGGTATAAAACCATGCCCGAGAAAAAAAAAGCGGTCATCGACCTTCCCACCACTTGCGTTGAAGGAGGTCCAATCTCTCAATGGAAAGTTGGCGGCCTAAGCGAGTTCCTATCAAGTCGTGGAAAAATCGCTACCCTTTTCAAGACACTCAGAAGTGCATAAGAAGGGTGACTTAATTTGGACTACGGAGCGAGTAGCCTTCACTCGGCTAAAGCGACATCAGCTCGCTTCCAACACTTGTTGCACCACGACAAGGGAAGAGGCGATCATGTACTTATGCGCAGGCGATGGGCGATCGGTGTGATGCTACTAACGGATAGGGATTGATGCAAACCCCATCTACTTTGTGAGCAAAGCACTCAAGAAGGCGGAGATGAATTATAGTGCAATGGAAAAGTTAGTTCTAGCATTGGTATTTGCGCCAACGCATTGCGGTACTTCAAGCGCACGATATGATAATCACGGACCAACCAATCAAGCAGATAATCTCAAACACGATGCATCGGGCCGACTCAAAAGTGGGCGTATTACTAGAGAACACAACATTTCCTCGGACCGCGTCTGCGATTAAAGGACAAATTTTGGCGAGACTTCATCATCGAGAAACCGGATGCCGACGAGGTTCCGCACCAAGTAAGAAGGTACTATTAGATCCATGGATCTTGTTTACAGATGGATCCTCGTGCGTGGATGGTCGAGGCGGCCTCATTCTCACAAATCGGAAGGAATGGAATTCACTTACAGCTGCGTTTTGAATTCTGACAACAAACAATGAGGCGAATATGAAGCTCAATCGCGGACTCGCATTGCGGCTTCGAATGGGTGTACGTAACACGGAAGCAAATGTAGATTCCGGCTGGTGGCCAACCACGTGTTGGGTGAATATGTGGCTAAAGAAGAAAATATGATTCAATATCTCGACAAAACCAAGACATTGATCAAATGCTTGATAGATTCACCATCAAGCAAGTCCCTAGAGAGAAAACCGCAAAGCGGACGCACTAAACAAGATCGCCTCGACAAGCTTCGCACATCCAGCCGAAACAAGTCTTTGGTAGAAACTTGAAAAGCAAATCCATATCGGAGATGGAAGTTTCCACGGTCATAGAGGAGGAAGGTCCTACATGGATGACAGATCACGGACTTCCTAGACAAGGGTGTTACCCCAAGCGGAAGGAAGCTCGCGGGGATCTGCGCAGCCTGGCGCAAAGATTGAACTTCGAGACAACATCTTGTCGACGCTCTTTCCTCCAACCATGGCTCCATTGTGTAGGTCCACTACAAGCAAATTACGTGATCACGAGAAATCCATGAAGGTTCATCGGCATGCACTCGGGACCACGGTCCGTTGTAGCAGCGCCATGCGATCGGTACTCTTGGCCAACCATGCACCGCGATCGCGAGACTTAATAAGGAAGTGCTGCGACGCCAAGTACATCGACCCATCCCCGCAAACCACGGCGAACTAACACCAATCCATCCCATGGCCATTCTATAAGTGGGGTATTGATGATCTGGGACCTTTTCGGTCGTGCGGGAGGATTGAAATTCCTCATAGTCGCCATAGACTATTTCACTAAGTAGATCGAGGCAAAGCGGTAGTAACAATCGCGGCAACCGGGTAAAAGCGGCCGTGCAGGAAAACATTGTATGTCGCTTTGGTTTACTGGCGAAATCATCTCGGATAACGGAAAACAATTTGCGATAATCCTTTCAAAGATTGGTGCGAGAAGTTGAACATCACCTGACATTTCGCATCGATTAAACACCCACAAACTAATGGCTTAGTAGGCGCAAATCGCGACTGGGTGAAGGAATTAAAGCGCGCTGGGCGACGGACACAAAGGAAGATGGGTGGAAGAGCTCTCGCATGTTTTGTGGGCGCGCACCTCAATCAAAACTAGCACGGGAGACACCCCTTTTCACTAGTCTATGGGACGAAGCCGTCATACCGGCCGAAATTGGAATGCCAACTATTCGCCTTCTTGAAGTTAACATGGCAACTACTGACGGACGACGCCGTCTTGATTTGGACCTCTTTGGAAGAAAGGCGTGAGCAGCGCATCTATCGGGGAGGAAAAATCAAAATCAAGGATGAAAGGATACTACGACGCCAAAGTCGCGGTGTCTCCTTGAGACGGTGATTTCGTCTGTCGAGCTAATGATGCGAGCCACGCAGAAGACATGGGCAAGCTCGGACCAAAATGGGAAGGACCACAAGGTTCTTGAAGCATCGAGGCAGGCTCGTACAAATTCTGAGGCTTGGATGGTCGTGAGCGCCCGCATGGAACATCTGCAACCTCGAGAGGTGCTACCTATAGAAAGAACTCGACCCGTGCCGACAGGCGCTCTCGCACTTCCAGTGCTCAATAAACATTCATGTATTTATTTTATTTTTACATATCTTGTTTTCTTTGTTATTTCTAAAAACTTGCAAGTATCAATAAAACACCGCGGTTTCTAGCTAACTCGCGACATATTTTAAGTTGTTATCTCCATATCTTGTATGTCTTAACAATTTTTATTTTTGCCCGATGGCGTGCATGCACTCTGAATAAACCCACGATGGTAAAAGGATAAGTTAACCTACTAAATAACTTGTTGAGTAAGAGGTTGCAAACCCATCAACATTGGATCACGTATCCTTGTTAAACACCTTGTTCTCGAGATGTTGGAATAAGATATGCGCATCCCGATGGTTGCTTAGCAGCGCTACGTCGCGTTTAACAACTTAGGAACCAAGACACTTGCTTCCTTAATGTGATATTCTGATCTGACGCATATCATAACATACGATTATGATAAAGTACTTAGAATTATTTCTCAAGTATACTATGATCTTCGTACATGATTATGGATTTCCTATATTCGCCTTTGGCGTACCGTTTGTTTCTTGACAATGAATACATCTTTCACGCAAAGACAAGCAGATCGTATACATTACAAGTTTCAATAATACCCACGAGAAAAGAGACTTTTATTCATAACTACGAGTTATTACAAGAGATAGTTATTTTGCAACATATCAACTACCGGTGCTAGCGCTTAAGTGAAGAGGTGCCAGCGTGACTCGTTGCATCTTTAACCGCTAATACCCTTCAACACGTCGCATCGACGACGACACGATGGCACACCTTGGCACCCCATCGGACCTTGGCAAGTGAGCGCACCAACCCACACAAAATAGCTTTACGCAATACCTTCTTTTTTAGCAAGTCGGGTCGCATGCGCTTCAAGACTTCCTTTAAAGGTACCTCTTTCTCCAAGCAAAGGATTCGACTATCCCTAGGGCGGCAAAGCGGTGCTTGAAGTCGAGACTCATGGGGCTTCAAATAATAGTCATTTGTGTTTGGCACCTCGATGCGATGGCGCCAAGGTCGACCCGCCATAATAACATTTATAGGATAATCTTGATCGCGCTTAAGCTCGAGAAATCATTGGGAGCTCTAAGTCCTTCATTCTGCATGGCGTGACCAGTGATCATATGACTCAACATCATAATTGGTACCTTATCAATGGCGCCTTCAGCAGTTTCGTCTCATGAAGCTTTTCAATTGCTTGACTTACCACGCTCAGGCGCTGAACAACCTCCCCGAAGGCATTAACCACCTCTGGCGATTCTAGGGTACTGAGTGCAGCTAGACGAAGACCATGGCCTATGAGCCACCTGCGCTCAGCTATAGTGGACATGAGCTGAGGATACAACTCCTCGTCATACTCAAGGCTGAGCTTGCGCAGTTTTGCTTCCTGCACCTCCAATGACCAGCTCACAGTAGCGCCAAGCTCTCCCAACTGTGTAAAGAAATTCTCCTTACCCTCCTCTAGATGTCTAAGGGCCCGGTTACAAGGCGACTTATATTTGACCGCTTGAAGACGCTCTGGTCTATTTGAGAGCGGTGACATCTTTTCTCTGCAAGCCTCTCCGAATCGCATTGGCCTCTTTTATCTCGGCTTGGGCCTTTGGCCAATTGCGCTTGCGATGCATAATCTGTAGATCCTTTTCACTATCATTCTTGCTTTCCCCAACATACTTTGCCTTTAGCTGCTGAAAGAAACAAGATCCTCAACGGTGACCCATTGGCGCATCCCACGGCACCGCTACGGATCTACGGTTGGAAGATTGGTGAGCAGGACTCTCTTTGGGAGGCGACTCCGCACCCTGTTCGAACCTCTTGCGCAGAGACATAGACTTATCAATATCTCGCAAACTTGATGAAAACAAAAAATAATCATATTATCAAGACTACTTACTGGGGGCCAGAAACATTTGCTGACGGGTGCGATGATGATGCCTCACTCTCCGAAGATTCAACATGAACAGTCACGGGACGCTTCTTCCTTGCCGAACTCACACCATCTCCGTTGCGCGACCTTTTACGCAATAGCCCATGCTCTTGCTCCTCCATTTCCTCATCAATAGGATCCGCCACTACGGGTGGTGGCTGCGCAATAGGGGAGGGCGCACGAGGCTCGGCTGCGCCTTGCCGGCGTTGCCTCTATCATAACGGAAGAGTGGTCCCTGTCCCCCTAAGTTGACTCCATTGATGCCCATGGTACTCGCTAGTATTGTCTCTTCGCCTTCTTTCAAAGGCCGTGCCCCGACCTCGCATCCAATGGTTTGGCTAATTGCACCACAATGAATAGATCCATTTCAAGAAGGAAGCAACAAATAACATAAGTTATATAATCTTGAATCTGCACGGAAGACTCACATTATTTACGAGTGCAGTGGAATGAGTACCACTTACGGCCATTGGCGTCGAAGATTGGGATCTCATCTTGGGACCAAAATAATTCTGGTGATGCCCATATGTACCAATCCCTCCGGATAGGCACTAGCAGGATGCGGTTGTCATTTATCGATTCGCATCCTCGACATCATCAACCGGTATGGGGCACTCATCCTCTCAATGTGCCGGGTATAAAACTCATAGTTCCATGGAAGCATATATCATCTACCGGAAGAAATACTCCCTCGATCCCGAGCGAGTCTAGCTTATCAGTATAGCATTGGAGCCTACCGACACGTTCGAAAAGATACCCACCCATGTGCCCATATTGTGTGATAAAATCGCGGAATAAATGGATGGTTGGGTTAACCTTGAGAACGACAATTTACCTCAAAATTGGTAATTTTGGCCGCACCGATCTGATGTATGCTGGGATATATCTGTTGTAATAGTTTAACACATCGCATAGAAAGCGGGGCGGGGCGCGCGTTGGTTCAAAAATCGAACAATCGCGTATAAACCCCCACTTTCCTCCGGGAAGTCATGATAGTTGCCAGCGCATCCGGCGCAACCGGATGCATGTCAAGGTATAAAATAATGCGAGGTGAACTCTAAGAGATCGCTCTCGGACAAGAAGGAGGTAAAATCCGATAATTGTTTCACCATGGTGTTGGATGTCTGAAGCACGCTTGGTACCTTGAAGTGGGTTAATTTACGGATTGCATTGCGGTCTATTTCAACAATGGCGGATTATTATTTTTACGGTGAATAACATTGTGAAAATGAAGGGTGGTTTTATACCTTTTCTCATCCACCCGATTTGTGCCACGTGGACCCGCTACCTTCACTTGTGTGGTTGAGATTCCTTTGATGGGACGCAGGCGAACTTTCCCAATTACGAGGCGTTTACTATTCACTTCCATGTCTAGATACAACGTGCGGTGGATATATGTTTATGGCTTCTTTGATACGCTTTGTAAGTTTTTATTCTTGACTACGGTTATTAGTCTAGCATCATGATTCGCGCTGCGCATACTAGGCGGGGGACATGATGACGTATAGTGCGGGTCGGTCATAAGCCCGCTAGAGCCCAATACTCGCATGAGCCCGGCACGAACGGGCCAATATCAATAAGCGTTTGGGCTCACGAAAGCCAAGCCCAAATCTATTTACGGAATAGATATCGATATCTTCTAAAATAAGAAGATAATCATTCCCAACCGACCTAGGCGGGATCGCTGAAGGTTGGGAACCGGAACCAACAAGGATTCGTGCGTATATAAAGGGAATCATATCCTCGTTTAAGGTGCGATCTCAAACCTAATTCTCCTTAAACCCTAAACGGTTACTTACTCTCACTGGAGGATAATCGTGGGAGACAATCCTGATAAGCCTAACGGTGTCTTTGTCTCTTAGTCTTGGGTCTCAAGCGTGATTCTCAATTAGTACGAGGCAGGAGCTCCAACCGAGCGCCCAACTTTTGTATCAACGGTAGTCATTAGGGTTTCGTTTTGGACAAATCATCATTAGGACGGCGTCAGTTGAGAGATAGTGACGCCATCTGGCTTCATTATGGACGTCGTCTTGGAATGAACCTTGGTCCTCTGGTGAAAAAGTAAGGGTGACGCCCTTCTAGATTTAGGCGTGATGTCGTCATGTGTTAGAACCAAAATATGACCCGATCCATCGCTTGAGACTTTTTAGAAAACCTTGTGAGAGGCGGCGGCGCCCTATGGGTTGGGATGCCATCAGGTATGAAAAACAGCCTTGAAATCTTGACTTTGTCGTTTTCTTCATGTTTTTGCTCCTTTTCGTCCAAAAGTTCTTGATTCCAGCAATTTGCTTCCAAAAGACCTAAAATGTGAAAAGAAACGATTTTAAGCAGTAACGGATATAAAATGTATCGATTTAGGGCCTAAAGGACCCCCTAAAAACGTATGTTTTAAATCCTTATCAAAAGACATATCATTAATACTGCAATATAAAGTAAAACTCCCTGGATCTTTCTCCGTGTAAGGCAAAGCATTCTGTGCAACTGAAGAGCATTCTTCTTTCATAGTAGCTTTGATCTCCTCTTCAATTTGTGACTTCTCTTTGAGCAACCTTCTTAGGCTTATGGAAGAGTTAAAGGAAAACTTTGGCTTTTCAGCATCAGCAGTGTCTACCAATCGTGTAGGAAAAGGTACATTAGGTGCAACTTCTTCAGTAGTGGTGATTGCTTTGACATGATCTCTTACATTGGTTTCAATTGAGCCAGGTAAACTTCCAGACCCCCTTTCTTGAAGTACCTTGCTTATTTGACCGATTTGTAGTTCTAGTGATTTAATCGAAGCTCCTTGATTTTTGTTTGAAGCATCGGTTGAGGAACGAATTTATTTGATCAAAGAAAAGTTCTCTTCATGTCTTTTGGCAACATCAGCCATGAGTTTCTTCATTGAATCTTTCAAAGTTTGTCTCCTTTCCTAATATGAGGGATTTCCGTTGTCTCTTTGATAAAATCCAGGAACAGTTGCTCTATACCTTCCTGATGGCTGAAATGGTTGACCAAATTAGGCATAGTGTGCCTCTTCAATCGTCTTTCCTTCCTTCTTAGATGGACAATCGTTAGTGTAATGAGGTCTCTCCTTCCTTCTTAGATGGACATTTGATAACATCAAATAGTCCTGAATATTAAGTGTCAATTTCCCCCAATAATGCTTGTAATTTATATCATTTATATGGATTTACGCTTGTTTTCCATTGTTTTCCACTTTCAGGTAAATTACGAGCATTGGAGCTAAAGAGACGCGGAATTGGAGAAATATCAAAGATTTATCTTAGTATGCTGATTTTGAAGAAGTTCAACGTAACTCATCTCTCACATTACGCCGTGGCGGGCGTGACTCGGAAAACCAACACATCGAAGGTTCTGGCGTAACTCTCCCAAGGACTCTGACGTAACTCTATTAGGTCAAATGAGGTTCCACGTCGGCGATAACTACGCCGTAACTATTCTAACAACTACGGGGTAACCAAGTATTATTGAAGAATCTGGCGTAACCATTCATAAGGTTACGCCATAACCGCGAGATCTAGTACAAAATCTGAAGGAATTGAAGGTTCTGGCGTAACTCTTTTATTAGTTCTGTAGTAACCCGGATCTAACCTATAAATACCCCACAATTTCCTAGTATTTTAAAGCATCCCATTCCACACAACAACAAAGAATGTGGGAAGAATCCAAAAGCGGTCTAGAGGAGCATACGGAGTTGTCTCAGGGAGAAATCACTCCCTACGATAAGCATTAACATTTTATCTTTTCTTTACTTTCGATTCATGTATTTCTTAACCTTGAATATTGAATTGATTTGTATGGTTAATATAAGCGGCTAAGCACCTCTTGGTCTTGGCCTAGTTATGATTCTTTAATTGTTTTGTTTGCGTTTATATTACTCAGTATAATTATTTCTAAGTGTATGCATGCATAGTTTATTGGTAGCCACCCTTGTTTGGTGGTTTTGAATGGCGGTGAGGCCAATTGCCTAGGAGATATGACAAGCGGCCTTGGGTGAGCGGATTTGAGATGGGAAGGGTAAGATATGACCAACCCGACGACCCTTTCTACTTGTGCGATTTGACCAGTGATCACCTACTATTTGGATGAACTTAAGAATTAGGGGTGAGTGTTTAAGTTGCTAACTTGGGGCACTCACTATTATAAATCTAGCATGTAGCGGTACTAATGACTTGGCAGGGGACCGGGAACAACGGGACTTATGAGGGACACGACTTCTCACGTGGTGGCATCTTTCTTGATAGGTTAGGCGAATTGACCAAATCTTTGTCCTCTCGACTTTGACCCCACTGAAGTAATTGGAAGTAAGTAGGCGTAGACATTACTAGCTAGGAGGCATAACTAGGTTAGCACCACTCTCCTCTATTGATTAAACCTTTGCCTTTATTTTCTTTAGTAGTTAATTAATTATTTCCCTTTCATAATCATATTAAACATTGTGACACCTAGACTTAGTAATAATCCAACACATATAGTTCTTGGGACGACCTCGATTTTACCGAATACTACACTACACACGACCGGGTACACTGCCTGTTAGTGCATTAGGGTACACCATAGGTATAACGAGACTTTATAAATATTAAAACACAGTCGATAAAACTGCATCAAGTTTTTGGCGCCTGCTTGAGAACTATTTTAGGATTTCACATTAAGTCTATTTTTAATTTTCTTCTCTTAAATGTCGGGATACAAGACTCGTAGCTCGAGGCCTTTTTAGCCACCCATTCGACGATCCGGAGAAGCAATTTTGGACAAGGAAAGTTTACTCTCCGGTTCCTATTCCCAACATCTTTTCATCTTACGTCGAGACCGATCGACGCAGAACCGGAGGTCATCAATGAAAATAATATCGATGACTTAACTATGGGCGATGTTTGGAGCGACCAAATGAGAAGCGCCAGCGGACCTTCACACATGATTATAGTCTTGAAAAATATTCTATTCGGATCAATTTATTGGAGAGTTACGAACTTAAGTTTTACGGAGATGAAGATGAGGGCGTTGAGAATCACGTGAAGAAGTACTCTCGTATCCTCTCTTTTCAACGTCGAGGTACCCGAGCTATTCGGTCACCAAAGGATTTTCCTATGACTCTTATTGGGCTGCGAAAGATGGTATAACAAACTCCTAACGAATGTAAAGGAGCATGGGATAAACTAAGAAAAGAGTTAGTCGACAATTTTGCCCTCCTTAAAAATAGCAAACTTCTTGGTAAAATCTATCGATTCGTTCAAGTTGGAGAAGAAATGCTTTACCGGCATGGGAAAGATTTAATGAGTCGCTTTATCGATGTCTCACCCATGATTTGAACAAACATAAGATCGTCTCGTCTTCTCACCGGGAATTAATGCGCTAACACGAGAACTACTCGATTCCCAGACTATTCCTAGCATGACTCGACCAAGCCTTGGAATGTATTCAGCAGATTTCTAAACATTGTTACAAATGGCATATGGATACGAGTGCGGACCTAGAGACAATTTTGATCATAAGGTAATAAAGGCGATAACAAAGCAAGAATACAATTATGGGAAATTTTGAAAACGAAGGTTAGAAAGAGAAGTGAAGCATGTAGAATTGAGAAGGTTAAGAGTGTGTTTGGGACCAAACCGAATCAATCTTGAAAAAAGATTACGGACCACATCAAGGAATCAAGGAGCGAGGCGATAGAATTGAAAGAATGATGAAGACATTCGTAGATAATACAGTCTCTTCTCTCAAAATTCACAAGGATAGGATTAAGAGATTATAAAAAAGTGTCAGCTCATGTTCGCAAGCCATCACTGGTTACCTAGCAGCTTGAGAAGAGGAAGCTGTCAACACGGTAGAAACTATCCTTGAAGAACCGACTACCTTTTCGAAAAAAGTTAAGCGGCGAATCAACATGGAAAGACAATCATACGGACCAAGCTTTACGATAAACTCCCTATCAATAATTCCAATCATGATGATATTCCACGGGAATTAAGCAATGATGAGACTATTCACCTCAACGAAGATGTTGTTGGTTTTGAAAGCGAGCTACCACAAAGGAAAAAGATCCGGGATGTTTACGTCTCCACGGCTTGATCGGGAGTCTCAATATGTGTAATGCCTAGGCGATCTTGGAGCAAGTATTAGCATAATGCCTCGTTCGATGTTCCTACGCATATGGGATTGGTGACTTAAAGCCCTAAAAATGAAGTGACCGGTGTGAATCAACTACTACGAAACTCTCTCGACTATCTTTACCAACCCATATGTGGAAAAATGAAGTGACCGTGTGAAGAAAACCCGATATACCAAACTTGAAACTGAAGTAGAATTCCCCGCATTTGTATCTTAATCTTGCACTAATGTTGGAAGAACGGTGTCGAGAATTTATGCACCAAGCAACTCTCTAACTACTCAATACTCAACCAAAGTATAAGACATTAACACCTCTTGCGATTATCCACAATGACATTTGCGTGTGACACTGAGTAAAACTGAGTAACTCCTTAAAATGATAGTTAACAAGGCTTCAACCATCCACCCCGACTGCTGGTAACTAGATAAAATAAGTCTTCAACTCAAATTCTTAAGCCCGAGCAAGTTATCAAATAAGAACACGCCTTTGTGAAAGTCAACTTCAATCTAAACTAAGTAATAAATGATTAACTCCGAAATAATCAACTTGTGTCAAATGCCCAACATGTGAATAAACATACAATCTGATGTACATTGATCCACTGAATGAACCTGAACAAATGATTTATCAACATCAATGCCTTCTTCCTAAAGGTATTCATGTAGAGACTGATCTGGAAGATTCATCACTAATGTCTTAAAGCGGATGAGGAAGTCATTTTCCATAATGCTCATGTGGTTGATTTATAGAGTGCACATTGGAAGGAACAATAATCCGTGAAGATTTGGCAAAGGAATACCAAAGAGCGGATCATTATTCATGAGTGCAACTGCAATATTATAATAGTCATTATCAACGCCTTAAGGATTAACTGGAGATTGGGTTTCTTGAGTAGTTTGAGTTGTACTTCTTAGATGGTGCATCTTGATCAATGTAGATTGAAGAAGGTGAACTAGTTGAATCAGCAGGAACCGGAGTAGGAGCATCAAGAACTCGATGATCAACATTCGTTATAGTTTGGAAGTACTCATCAGCCATATCTTGAAACAATGAATCCCAAACAATGAATCCCAGTTATCCTTAGTAAGAGAAGCATTAGGCGTTTGAGGAGAGTTGTATGACCATTATTCAAGCATCCATCAATATGTAGAATATGCACTCTTCTCCCTCTCAAAAATTGCATCCGAAGTTGCCATTTTTGATTTGAACAAGGGAATAAGAATATACCCCAATGAATGTAGATCTACTTGAGGGGTGAAAGAGCGTGGAAAAATATGAAGCTTGTTGATGAAGAATGTCGATGAGAATGGTCATGCACATGAATATTTCTCTTCTTTTGAAGATAAAGCGCACTGAAGCGTACACCTTTCTTTTCTTTCAAGAACGGGGCCTGAAGTGTTATCTGCAGACGCCATAATGGTGAAGTACGAGGCTTGAAATGATGTAAACAGACGTCATAGCCGAAAGAATATCAAGATTGAGTTACTTGAACCCGTGAGTTATGAGATATCAATCCATTTGTAATCCATACTTTAAGCCAGTCCATGTAGTGAAGGATTGAAGTATCTGCAATGAGTAAGGACTACACGCACTAATATTACAAACTTGATTGCATATATTTTGGTTAGTGACATTAGTATCCAAACCCTTTGGGGTTTCACAGCAACCTTGATTTTGTCATCGATGCTTGACTTTACGGTAGGTATCCACCTAAGTCCAAACATCCTTAAACATTCTACCAAATGGCATCCACTTATGGCAAGGTCTACGATTGTTGATATTCTTATGCAAATTGGAAGACTTATCGTTATTCCTAGACTCCAAAGATTTAGCAGTTTGGATCCATCTAGACGAAGTTTTAGGTTTGTTTTGCATCATAACATGTTGAACCTTAGCCATGTAGGTAGTCTTCGTGGATTGTACCTTGGCATGTGAATTAGGAAAATGTTTCTTATGTGGAAAAGACTCAGATCTTCTATTTTTGTTTTCTACATGCTTAGCATTCTTATGCACATAACTACTCTTAGATGCACGCCAATCCTAGTCTTTTGAGTGTTCCTAGGTAGTGGTTTACAACTACTAGCGGTGCCTTGAAATCTCATAGAATTCCTCACCCTAGGTCTTGCACCTAAAATTCCGTCTTTTCGAATATGTGCCTTTTCCTAGCTTTTCTAGATAATAGTTCTTCCACAAGTCATTCATATCATATGAATTACGGGTTTTAATGCTTTAGAGTCTTTGGGAGTAGAAGTGGCTCGTGTTGAGAGTTAGACTAGAAGCCTTATTCTTAGGTAACTCTGGTGAAGTAGTGGTTTGACAAAACTTGTTTCTCATCAACTTGGGATGCAAACCGTGTTTTGAAATTTTTGTCTTTCGGATATAAGCGCGATGGAGTCGCCTAACAATGGACCGGTTTCTAATGGGATGGCTGGTTTCCCCAAGGTTGATGGTTTTGTAAACTTAGTGTTCACACTTTTCCCTACAGTTTTCTTAAGCTCATTTTTTAAGGAAACAATAGCGAAACTCTTTTCCTGAAGTTAAGCTTTGAGTTCATCAATTTTTGCTATCAAAGAGTTTTTTTGCTCCATTGACTTAGCTCTAGCTTCTTTGACAGAGTCACTTAGTTCTATGTGTTCTCAACGACTCATTTTCCTTTAGTAATTTGGCCACACAAACCGCTAATTCATCATTTCTCATTTGAGTATCATCAATAGTATTAACATCAGAATTACTTGTTACCAAATTACTTTTCACATGCATATTAGAAATATGTTACTTCAAATTGTTGATAGTTGACTCTTTGTATTGGTGAGCTTTCAAAGTGTTAATTTCAAAAGTTCACGAATTAGGAAGTTCGGATTTTACATGGTTTGTTAAGTTGAAAACTTTCTTCTTTACTCTGTATCGCAATTTCAAGTGAAATGCAATGTTTTCAAGTTTTGAGAATTTGTTTGAAAGTTCATCAAAAGCCTTTTTGTCAACCATATCATTTGTTTTGAAATTATTAGACTCGGCCTCAACCAAGGAACATTTATCGAATCATGTTCGACATTAAGATCGGTATGTTTAGGTACATTAGCGGATGAACTATGTTGAGCAGTTAAGGGTACCTCATCACATGACACTGCTCGATTTACAGTGCGATATACGCATCCACATCATGTGTAACAAGAGTCTACGACATTGTTGTGTCAAGCTTATCTATCTCGAGCCTCGTATTCGGTGTCAATCGATCCATCATCGGTGCTTTACCCGACTCATCATTATTTGTTGTCTCGACATTACGCATTCAAGAACACCGATTCTTCAACGGATACATTACCCGACTTATCACAACAATCTCTCAATCGCACGGACACTCGTCCACTTTTTCATCTCGTCCGAGTAACTTCCTCAATATACTTCTCCACATTATCCATGAGATGGATAAGTGTCTCTATGAACACGCTAATTTCCATTCAGGTGTTTCTTGAAAGACACTTGATCGCGTCTTGATCATAATCTTATGTAAATTCCCAGCGATGGTAGTGAAATTGTTTGTGGATCACACGAAGTGCGACCTTTGGAACTATCCTTTTGAACCTTTTCTTTATCAAGTTGTTGTTCCAATTTTTCTAAGTTCAACAAAGAAGTTTCTAGTCGGTGTAGGTAAATCTTGATGGAAGATGGCACTACATGTTCGATCCTAATTGTGGACAAAAGGCGTATGAGGTGAGTGAAGTAAGCGATAAGGTTCAATGTTACTTTCCATTAGCATGGCATTTTGTAGCCTAAATGGTGCAATTCTCTCTCTTTAGATTACGAACACGGAGATCTCACATCCTCATTGCTTAATTCAATCATCTTTAATCGATCAGTGTAGCATACATTATCATTGTTGTCCACAGCTTGGTTTAAAAATGCGCGCATCATTGCGTAAATTGCACGCATCATTGCATTGCATTTAAGATTTCGCATCATGGTGCCTAATGCGAAGCCATCCCAAAATGCGCTCGCATTAGACCACACTTTTTCGCATTTGTGCAATGCTAGCAACGGCCGCAATTGTCGCAATATGGGATTTGGTTCATTTTGGAAAGAAAAAATTATTTAGAAGAAGCTAAAATATTTTAATAGATTTTGAAAAATAGATGTTGTTTGAAGACAGTACATCCAAATTACCCTTTGGTTCACGATCATGCACCATTAACATGATTTGAAGTCACGCAAACAATCTTCTTATTCCACTTCATGTTGTGCAAGAGTTTATATTGTTCTTTGATCATCGTAATCATATATGTTAAATAATTGCGCTAGGAATCATATGTGAGGTTCAAATTTGACTAAAATTGTCAATTTTGACTTTTCTATTGATTTAGTTATGAATGAATTAAAATTGTTAGTCACTCGTATAACTTATGAGTATACCTTTAATACATTATAACATCATGTCATGATGTATATGTATAGAATGGAGCCTAATCATTCACGTTCAACCGCATTGTTGGTAACAATAACAAGGATCAAGCAAAAATTATAGAATTCATGATCTAAAATTAAAAATAAATTAACGTGTTCATCTTGTTTGAAAGTAAATAAAGGAGGAGAGTCTCGTTAAAAATAAGATTTAGTTAGAGTTTAGAATGTTGTCTCTAAGTATTTCGTGTCATGATTTATTGACTTATTTGTTTCTGGACAAATTATTTGCCTATTTTTAAATCCTACTAACATATTTATAAAATATATTGCATTTATTTAGTACTTTGTTAATATATGATATATAAGTAATTTTTGTATTTTTTCTTTAATACAAAGCAGTAGCGTCAAAATCTTGCGCATTTGCAACACGCATCACGCATCGGCCTCACGAGACCTTTAACGCATTGGATCGCAAAGCGCAATTTTAAACCAAGGTCCACGGTATCATACGGTTTAAGCACTTACGAAATCTTTGGGTCGAGAGAGTAAGACATGATGTGGTAGAATGCATGGGATATTACAAGTCTATGATTTAAGCAGAAATAGAATCTTTGCGGATTTTACTAAAATCAAGACCAAACCGTTAAGCAATGACCAATGGAATGTGTTAAGATGGTGATGGATCGACACAATGATAGACAATTGGGTGTTAGGACATATTATTGTTTGTAGGATTAGCAGAGATGTTGTTTGGTTGAGATTTGGATTGGTTTATGCCCGTTTTTACTAAGAAATTTAGGTCTAAAAAGATAAAAACCTTAATAACTTCTGTTCAGAGCGGATTTAGACCTCGAAGATTGACCCAAATAGTTGATTTGGCGTGCCATTCTCCTCGTTCTCACGGTCGTTTTTATGGGTAGAAAGCTGAAAACGGAGTTACGGTTCAAAAGTTATGGCCATTTGAAGTTTTATCGGGAAAAGTCAACAAAACGCTATGAAGACAAGTCGCTAAGTCACCAAGTCGCTAAACACAAGTCGCTATGAACCAAGTCGCTAAACACAAGTCGCTACACAGTCAATTCGCTAAGGAGCAACTCGCTAAGGTCCAAGTCGCTACCAAAATTGAAAGCAAGTCGCTAACTTCACCAAGTCGCTAGCCGTAGTGGAGAATCCACTAAGTTGTACTATTTGTCGGCTTGTCTCAATGAGACAAGTCGCTAGTACCAAATCGCTAACAATTAACACTACAACTCGCTACCTTTTCTTGAAGCAAGTCACACGATGAAAAACACTACGAGAGCCAAGTCGCTGCAAGAAAAACTTCAAAAACACACTTTTCAATCCAAACCAAACTCAACCACAGTGATTCAAGCTTACTAAGTCAAAACCCAAGCACTTACAATGGTTCTAAACACAAAAGTACACCCAAAATTCAAACTTTAACACTAGAAATGATCCATATGATGCAAAAACCACTAAAATTTTTCAAACTCAAAAACCATCTATAACCACTAGAAATCCAAGGATATGTAAGAGTGATGATCAAACCATGGCTCTTGATACCAATTGTAGGATGTTGGATTTCACAAACACATCATAACATAATAATATTAGGCGTATGGTTTAAGAGTTTTGAGAGAGAAAGTAGAAGATGGGAGCCTTTCTAGAGAGAGAAAGTAAACAAAGAAAGAAATGTTAGATTAGAACGAAAGGTCCAACCCTCTACCTTGGGAGGTAGAGGGTATTTATAGTTACATACTAACGTCCTCCTTCGGACTGTGGATCAGGCATACAGTGGGTAAAGACCCGTCCTTCCTCCACGGTGTTGCACTAAGCTAATAAACAGTAAATAACGATATGTCTACGAGCTAACTTGTGCTAGACTATAATTGGGGTGACCGACACTTCACCATGGAATTTCTAATTCCTAACACACAACAAGTTCTTGAAGACTAGAGATTGTTCCCTCCATTTTGGTACATTTATCCGTCAATTCCTTTAAATGTTCAAGAATATCCTCCCCACTTCGACCCGTGTTAACTGGTCCGAGAGGTGGTTCATTGGAAAAGTCATCATGTACCTCAGGAGGATCCGTCAATTCAATACCATGTTCCAAACTACCCTCATCACTTCGAGCTGTGTAACCTGCTCCGAGAGGTGAATCCTGGGGTAAAGAAAACATAACATCAGACCGAGTATGATCATCTATGCACCCTAGATTAGCCAGTTGGTTAGGGATTCCTCCACTTGTGTTGAGTTCAAATGAACTCTACACATTAGGAGTTGCCAAAGGTTGGGTCTTATGCATGATCCCATTGTCCTGACCATCATCTAAGCATGAGTCACTAGTGAAAGCCCTTCCAATCATGTCACCTCCACTTCTTGTGATAGCCTCATTAGCTACACCACTAACACCCGACTGAGGTGGTGAGTGCCTTCCTCCTCCTCTAGTAAGCGTAATGCATTGGGGAAGAAATTGAAGGTATATGTTCGTGATGGGTTGGGTGGCGGTGGTGTTCAAGTGTGATGGCGGGGATTCGGTTGTAATGGCAGGGATTTTAACACAAGTGGGTTAGGAAGGTTGTGGTTCAGGCACATCATCAAAGTTAGGAACATTTGGTAAAGCTAGCATATTAGGAAACAATGGTGTGACTCTACCAGTAAAATTTGGATTCTTATGCCTCATGTGAGCAAAAACTTTAGGAAGCATAAAATAAACCTCATACTCCCCAGGATGATCAAGAGGGTCTACAATCTGACTATCCCCAATTATTTGAACAAACCTAGGGTACAAGTAATACTAACCCTTCTCCCTAATGTTCTTCAAAAAGCCCTCAAAAATAATCCTAGACCAATTAAATTTCCTCCCTTCAGAAAGATAAATAATGGCAGATGCAATTTTGGAAGGAAACTCATCAAACCCTGTGGTCTTATTACTTACACACATCAACAAAGTGTGGATCAAAAACTTCCACTGAGGTGAAAACATACCTTTATGAAGTTTAGTTCTACCTTCTCTCCTTTCATAACCTAATCTATCTAACCCTTCAACAATAGCAGAATCAGAAATATTAATCACCCCATCATCATCCTCTAACTTCATAACAGTCCTAATTACACCCTCATTGACCAAAATCTCATTCTCATCTACAACTGTCCTAAGAACCTCTAATCCATCTCTCTCCTGGATCTCAGCATTCCACCAAAATTGATGAACATATGTATTTAGGATTGTTGGTGCTACAGTTAATGCAAAGTGGATGGAACTGTGGTTAAGGAAATCAATCATCTCATGAAAGCCCTTTGATTGATTGTTTTTTATCAAATAAGCAACTAGGTTATGGGTTTTGGAATATAGTGACGGCATTGTGATTAGTGAAGTGATATGAGGTGGGATTGTGAATAAAGCAGTTGGGAGTGGTTAGGGTTGTGTTAGGCGCCAATTTGGAAGGGTTTTGAGAATCAATTAAATGATCTGGCAGTGATTTGGGGAAATAAATACAAAATCACCAAAGTTACAAAACAGCCCCTCAAGTATCCATTAGCAGCAAACTTATGACAGTGGATTAAAAACCACTAGCAGTGGTTTGAAATGCTCTAGCAGTGGATACAGCAATCACTCTCCAATCTGTGACAAATACTTCAGCAACCAAAGCCAAGCCAAGAATAGTGAAGTAGAGCATTAGTATGAAGGATTTTTTTTTAACTAAACACAGCAACAACTACAAAAAGTTCCAAATTGTATAAAAGTCCTTCCTACCTCCACATCACAAACACAAACCAAATACTTGCAACATGGTTAAGGTTAGCAGTGGTTAGAAATAACTAGAAGTGGTTTCAAAAATTTGTACTGGCAGTGGTTAAAATACATCTAAACACCCAGTCAAAAGGTCAACTCCAAGTCATTATCCGTCCACCAAAGTCAAAGACTTCATTTACTCCTCAACAACTTACACCTTCCCCACATTTAACTCCCTGATTACATATTTACTCTATTAAAGACCATCTTACTCACATAACACAACTATCACTCATATTCCCAAAATTCTCTCTCAAAGAACACTTGCAAACACCATCTTCACCAAAGATCATGAGTAACTCAAATCCAATCAACCTTTCAACATATAGCTCTTCTTCTGACAGTGTCTAGGAGGTGTTTGTTAGGACTCACCCAGGTAGGGTTGAGGAAGAGGTTTCATCAAGGAAAAGAACTTACTCAGGTTCTTCTAAAGGTGGTTGGAACAACTATTTTCCACCAAGGAACACATCCCACTCATCTGTGAAGACAAACCCTTCAGCTGCTGGACCTTCTACAATCCAACCAAGGCCTCAAAATGCTGTCATCAAAGAATCCAGCTCAGACCTAAGTTCCATGCCAATTTATGTGTTTCCATATGAAGGTACAGATGATGAAACTTCTTCAAGAATCCTTGTTGTTCCTCCCTTGCGCAATAATTCCACGGAAGAACTTCAAGCACCACCTCGGCAAAGTTAATTTCTCGCACCACCTCCACCGAGGGTCCATCATCATCATCACCACCCATCGGAGGAAGGGTGATTAGGCTTGCTTGCCCCAAAGTGTGGCGTTATTGTTGGACTAAGGGTTCAGAAGGAGATGCCAGAGTGGGGCATTGCTAAGAAGCCTTAGGTGGTGTGGGAGAATTTGTGAAGCTTGTGTCCTTAGAGGGTTTGGTTAGGAAGTTGTCTGTTGAAGTAGTCTGTTGGTTGTATGTTCACCATGGTTGTAATAACTGCATCTCTGTATGCAGTTTTATGAATAATAATAATAATACCATGTTTGTCTTTTAAGTTCTTTCCAGCATACTAGTTGTTATTTTAACTCCTTTTCTCTGCAAAATAGTTAGCGGGAACACAAAGAAACAAGCAGTGGATAGAACAATACTAACAGTGGTTAGACCAAAACAAGCAATACTAAGATCAACTAATAACAGTACATGACTTTTACAAACTTTTACAAAACAAATTTGAGACTTAGAGATTTATCATTCCAATACTGACTATAAGATAGTGAAACCTCCCCACATCAAAAGCTTTAGTGAGAAGATCAACAACATTGAAATCAATATGGATTTTTACAATTTGAATCAACCTTTTATCATTACAATCTCTAATAAAGTGATGCCTTATCTCAATATGTTTAGTTCTAGAATGCAAAACAGGATTTTTAATTATGCATATTGTATTGTTATTATCAATGTAAATCTTAGTATGCATAAAATTGTACCCAAAGTCCGACAATTGATTACGAATCCAAAGTACTTGACCACAACAATTAGCGTGAGACCACATACTAAACCGGTTGTAGAATTGGCCACAATTGTCCTTCTTACACCGCCATGAGATTAATCGCTTCCCAAAACCGACATCCTCGGTAGTAGACTTCTATCCAAACTAGCTCCGGCATAATCACTTTCAGTATAGGCCACCAAATCAAATCTTTGAATCCTTAGAATACCAAAGGCCCAATTTAGGATGACCTTTAAGGTATCTAAAAATTCTCTTCACAACATTCAAGTGTGTTGTGTTAGGTGTGACTTGGAATCTACCTCACACACATACTGAGAACATAATATCTGGCCTAGATGCAGTGAGATACATCAAAGATCCAATCATGGACCTATACAACTTCAAATCAACTTTGGGACTTCCATCGTCTGGTAGCAGTGGTTTCTGAGTCTCCATTGGTGTACTAGCACTCTTTACATCTTGAAACCCAAACTTCTTCAAAACATCTGCTACATACTTGTCTTGACTAATGAAAATACCATCAGTCCTTTGTTGAACATGTAGCCCCAAAAAGAAAGTGAGTTCACCCATAGAACTCATCTAAAACTTTTCATGCATAAGTTTCTCAAACTCTTTGCACAACTCCTTATTTGTTGAGCCAAAGATGATGTCATCTACATAGACCTGAACCAGTAAAATATCATCCTTGTGCTTCCTAATGAACAAAGTATTATCAATCAACCCTCTTTTGAAGCCAATGTCCATCAAATAAGTAGAAAGGCACTCATACCATGCCCTAGGAGCCTGATGCAACCCATACATAGCCTTCTTCACCTTGTAGACCTTATCAGGATTATCAGGATCCTCAAAACCAAGAGGTTGACAAACATAAACCTCTTCATCAATTGTGCCATACAGAAAGGCACTCTTTACATCCATTTGGAATACCACAAATTTTTTTAATGAAGCATATGCCAAGAACAGTCTAATAGCCTCTATTCTAGCAACATGAGCAAATACTTCATCATAATCCAGATCTTCTGTTTGTGTGTATCCCTGAGCAACCAACCTTGATTTATTTCTTACCACTATACCTCTTTCATCCCTTTTGTTTCTAAACACACATTTAGTCCCAATAGCCCTTTTTCTATTAGGAATATCAACCAATGTCCACACTTCTTGAAGCTTAAACTGCAATAGCTCCTCTTGCATTGATTCAACCCCTCCTTCTTCTGATAAAGCTTCTTCAACTCTCTTGAGCTCCTTTTGAGACAGAAAGCAAGCAAATAAACAATTTTGCAGATCTTTATGACTATTTCTTTTGTGAAGTGATCTGGCAAAGAAACCTTGTTCAGGAAAGGTTTTGTTGCTCAAAGCTCTGCTTCTTATTTGAACTGGAGTATTCAGATCTCCAAGAATTTGCTCTTTGGGATGATTCTTATGAATTCTGGTAGTAGAAATTGGACTCTCTGTGATGACTGTTTCCAAATTGGTAAAATCTGCATCATTGAAATAGTCATCCAGATTCTCATCATCAGTTGGAGTATCCCTTTCTTCTAAATCAGGCATGTCAGGATCAGTTGGATACTCATCTTCATCAATAAGTGGCTTAGCAGTGGGTCCAAAGAAAGTACTGTTATCAGTATTTGCAGCAGTGGTTGCATTTGGCTTAGCAGTGCTTTTAGAATTTTTCTTCTTTCTTTCAATTTCTTCTACCAACACTGAGTTATCTTGCAATAACTCTTCCTTATCTTGATGATGATCACCCTTGTTTCGAGAATCAAAACTTCATCATCGGTGGGACTCTTCTTTTCAATGATGGGTGAGGCGAACCCGACTTTCCACTTTTCAACTAAATAGAAGTCTTTTGGAGAATCGACTTCCTTAGAAATTGTTTACGCATCGTAATTCTTTTGTGTACCTACATCAACATTAGTGGAAGCACACGCAATGATAGGCTCATAATTCATAGATTTGGTTAGCATATCAATATTAAGCGACCAACCGGTCCTTTTGTCTCAACACTAGGAGTCTCTTCACTAAACTTAACATGTAAGTTTTCTTACAAGCCTAGTCCTACTAATGTATACTCTAAAAGCTTTGCTATTGGAAGAATAGGCAAGAAAGTATCCATCATCGCCTCTTTTCTTAAAACTTGCCTAGGTAGTCTATGTTATTCAAGATAGTAACAGGACACCCAAAAGGTTTAGGAATTCTATCATAGGCTTCCTATCATGTAATGACTCATGGGGGTCTTGTTATGAGGCTTCACTACCTTGCTTCTATTATACATAACATGCAGGTTTACGGCTTATTGACCCAAAAGGTAGTTGGTAACTTAGATTTCGACAACATTGTTCTTGCGACCTCAATTAGTGTTCTATTTTTCCTTTCGGCTACACCATTACATTGCGGTGTCCTTGCAACACTAAAGCGTCTTTCTATACCCTTAGCCACACGTAATTGATTCATCACATCATTCTTAAACTCGGTTCCATTATCACACTAATTACTTTGACCTTATGGTTTACTTGATTTTCTATCTTAGTAATGAAACTCTTGAGAATATCACTAGTTTCACTCTTAGCACCTAAAAGTATACCCATGAAAATCTACTATAATCATCGAGAATAACTAGGCAAGATCGCTTATGATTCAAAATTTTAACAAAGGTAGGGCTAAATAAATCCATATGAAGCATAAGCGATTGGTTGTGTAATGGTGTTCTGATCTTGGTCTTACAAGAGGCTTTATGTTGTTTTCCTTTCTCGACAAGCCACACAAAGTTCTTTACACTCAAAACCTTGGAAGGTAACCTCTCACTAAGTTGCCTTTACCGGTTTATTGATTGTTTTAAAATTAAGGTGACCTAGCCTTCTATGCCATAATCTTGACTCATCAATGATGCCTTAGCGAACAAACAAGTTAATGACCTATTAGGAATTACATCTTTCATGTTAAAGCAATATATGTTTTCTTTCCTAGGTACTCTTAACTGCACATATTTCTCATCAGGCATCTTAAAATCAGGAGACAACACCACACACTCAGTTTCCCAAAAAAGTACCCAGTTTTTCTTATCACACATTTGAAAAACATTGAATAAATTATACTTTAGTCCCTGTACCAAATAAACCTTCTCAAAATCCAGTTTTCCTGTTCTGATAGTTCCTCTGCCAACAATCTTTCCTCCCTTTGGATCATTGCCAAAAGCCATGTGTCCTCCATCAAAAGCTTCAAAATCCTCAAGGTTGCTCCCATCCCATGTCATGTGCCCATAGCAACCACTATTAAAAATTCCTTTGTCTTGTAGTTCATCTTGTAGATTGCCCTGCACATGAGATAAACAAATTAGTTCCTTTTGTGGACCCAAGCCAATCGACTTGGGTGCATACATGCATCAATATAATCAAATTTCTTTAGGTCCATTGATGCACTACTAGCATTGTGCAAAACCTGGTCTTAGGCTTCCATTGCTAGCTAAATGAAGCCTTATGACATAAAATGATTTCACCACCTTGTGGGCTTATCACCTTTGGAATAGTTAAAACTTCTTTTGTTTGGTGGTGATATTTCGCTTAGCAATGGAAACAATTTGCTTAGCGGTGGATTCGTTTTGCTTAGCAGTGGTTGGAACCCATTTGGGTGCAACAGTGATTATAGATTTCGTTTTACCATTCCTCATTAGCACTGCTCTGGGAACCATATTTTTGTTTGGATGAGGGATTGTTTTCTTTGAAAAGTTTTGATGATTTACCCTCCTCCAATGGTTCCAAACTTGTGGTTGATTTTTATAACAATTTCTCTGTAGATGCTCAAAACTGCCACACTTAAAACAAGCCTTCTTGACACCTTGAAACTCATCTCCTAATCTATTTGAAATTAGGCCATTAAAGTTTCTCTGATTACCCCCTAGGTATGAATCTTTTCATATGTTCCCTAGGTATCTCATCGTAGTCTACAACTTTCCTAGAAATTGGTGCTCCAAATCTAGGCATACGGTTGGCTTGTTTAGAATCAATGGACTTAATATTTTCTAACTTCTCGATTGTGTTGATTGGACCCATCTTCCTCGAATCGATTCCTAATCTTCAATAATTGGACCATCGGATGATTTATCGAACCTATCTTAGGTGATTGATCTTACTAATCTCTCTTACCGGTTTGTTGAAACCGAATTCACCGCTAAATGTGATTCTTTTGTAGGTGGTGCATGTTTCATTAGAGATGGTGGTGGCATATTGTTGTAACCTAGGCCGTTCCTTCTTTGAACAATTTTGTCCAATTGGCTTATTAACTAAATTAGAAGCATCGTGTTCTTTGCAACCCTAACAACATGTTTTTCTTTTTACGCTAAAGCTTCTTGTTTTACACTCTCTGCTTCTTCTAGTTTCTTTTTAAGTACTTTAATTTCTTTGTCCTTAAGATCAACTTCACCACCTAGTATGTTAATCTTATCTACATACTCAAACTCACATTTAATACAGAATTTAAGTTTCTCTTCAACACTTTCTAGACCAACTTTATATCCTAAGTTATCTAGTGAAAGTCTTTCTACCTCTTTTCTCAGACTCTCATTAATAGCTTTAAGAGATTCTAAGTTATCTTGACATGATTTAAAAGAACAAGTAGAATTTTTAGAATCATTAGATACCTCGTAATCGAACCGGAAAGATGAATCATAGGCCATAAGAGCAAAGTTATGCTCTTTTGAAGCTTCACTAGCAAGAAAAGTTGCATTATGACCTTCTTCAATCTGATCACTCGGTCATAATCACCAATACCATCTTGAGCAACCAATCTTTGAAGAAGAAAGCAGGCTCTTGATGGCCTTCGATGCATTCAATCCTCTTTGGAGCTCGACATTCCCTAGCAAAGTGACCCTTCTTCTTGCGGTTAAAGCACTCCATCTTGCTTTTGTCAAATCCACTCTTCTTTGACCATCATATTTGACCTATCTACAGTCCTCCTCAAGAACTTCCTAGCTTGCGGTGTTAACATTGCCATTTGCCACTTTGAATATTGATTTCATCAAGATCATCGGGATCAATTTGATCCGGATCCCGATTTAGTCTGATAACTCTTCAGTAAGATCGACTAGGAAAGCACATATGGCACCATCACTAACATTATTACTAATAGTGGTATTATTAGCAATAGCGATGGATACTTCATAGCGATGGTGGAAACATCACGAGAATTCACATGCCTGTAGATACAAAAGCAATGTTTTGTGTTGATGAGGATGAGTCACTATGTTCTTTTCGAGACTCATAAACTTTCGGGTTGTTGTAGAGATTGTCGAGTCATCTTTTCAAAGTCATCTTTGTTCCTCCACACAACAATATACGGCCCATTCGGTGACAAACTTATGATGAACTTGAGATTTATATCTTCTTGAGCAACTTTGTAGTCCACCAATTTGAGTTGGTGATCGGTTTCTGCGATCTGTTATAAGTGCCATCAAGTTTTCTCCATTGAGGCGATAAAGTTTTCAAGTCGATGCTTGAGCATGTTTTCTGGATTTCTTGGTAGCTTCATTACCAAAGAAATATTGTTTCAATGGCATCCATTAATTCCTTAGTTGTCTCATCTTGCTCAAAGTCCAATGCATACTCATTAGGTATTCCCATACTTAGAATACTATAAGCTTTAATCTCCAACTTCCTTCTAGCCTTGTCAACCTCACTAACAATGCTTATTCCTTACCATCATCACCCTTCTTAGGAAGAGTATCACCATTCTCAACAACATCCCGGATGGTATAATCAATCATGCAAATGTATTGCCTCATTCGCATTCTCCATACGATACTCACTGCTTGACATGGGCACCTTTGATGCGATAACCATATGAGTTTCGTTAGACATCTTAACTTTCTTGAATAGAACTTAACTAGGCGCTTCTTGATTTGGGTTTCTAGATCACAAGCTCGATACCACTTGTTGATCCCGGTTGAGCAAGCGATCCTTATAGAAACCGACTTAACAATTACTTGTTAAATATCACGCGAAATATAATATTTAACCTTAAGAAGAAGAATAGTAATAATAATTAAACACCTCAATTATATTAATAACGAATACTCTTAACAGTATTAGGGTTTTACAACCTTGAAGTGTATCGACCTTAGATATATCAAAAACACACGTATGTCTAATCTAACCTAGGACATCCTTTTATAGGCTAAGGAGTCCTTTACAATATACAATACGTATTCTACAAGATAAATATCCTTTCCATACTTATCTAATACAAAACATTAAACCGACTTAATAACTAGCAGTGTGTACAATTATACTATCCGTGGTTTCACAATTCTACTAGCCGTGGTTTAACTCCGCAGTGGTTATCATTGAACTATCCGTGGTTTCAATTGAACTAGCCGTGGTTTCCACACTTAGTGTAATTCTTCTCAGTGGAACCTAAAACCCAACAGTGGGCCTTCTTTTTTTTTGGAGCAAATTTTTGGGAAGTTCTCGCTCAAATTCTACTTTTCTCTTCACCTTTATTTAATGCTTAGTACAAAAGGGACTTTGTACAATTCAAGTGGGGGGACGAGAGTACAATTATCTCTTGAACTTTATTTTGCCCTCGTTTTTCTAGTTTATTTTGAAAAATTATGCCATTTTTAAAATTTTGACATGTTTTTCTTAACCTAACTAGATTAGACCTTATCCGAGCATATACAACCCTTGATATTATATGGTGAGATTAGCCTTATCTGTTTCCAATATTTTACCCCAAATCCACCAAATTATGAGTGTGCCGGTAGCTTGTAAACTTTAGAACTTGGCCTTTGCATCATTTTGAGACCATAGACGAGGTATGTTGAGTTCGCTTGATGTATTTGGACTTTTCAGTTTTAGAAGGCAATATTATAGGATTATCACCCAAATAGCCTACCATTGTGTCTATCAATTAGTCACCTCAACTTCTCGATCCCCATGTGAAACCCTTTTGTTGCACTTACCTTTAGTGCAAGATACCCCTAGATACACCCATCTGAGCCATTCCTTTCATTTTTTTAACCCAATATATTGTTTCGATACACCTATACACCTTAGCCTACTATGTAGTCTTTATTTGTGATTGGGAAGTCATCATTTGCTTAAGTTCAAGGTTCAAGTGGAAAGGTTCGGAAATCACGCTTTAATCGACAACATATTCCCGAATATCATTGAAGACCCCCCAAATTCCCATTGTTCATCTCAAGTGGGGGGGGGGGTATTATGTTTAGTTATTATTGTTATGTTGAAAAAAAAAGTGATTCGAAAAAAATAATAATAATAATAAAAATAAAAAATAATAATAGTTGGTATGTTATTGTGAAGTGCAATGTTATAAGCACTATGAGCTTTATAGATTTAGTATCGAGGAGGCCACCTCGGTCACATTCGAAATTGGAGTTGGTATTATGCCAACAGTTGGAGAAAAGGTAGTGTGCCCATCACGACGTCCTCTAATGACACATCTACCTAGTATTTCATGATCCGGTTTCTTGACTTCGAAGCTTGAACTTTGGGCGGACGGTAAGTGGTGATGACTTGGTTATAGATTTAGACTACCTGCTTGTTTTTAATTTTACACCATTTATATATCCATGTCTTATCCTACCCTTTAGTCATGAAGCGTGTCTAGTGATGCAATGGGCAATCTTTGGTGTCTTGGCCATTGATTTGGTCATGTATCATTGATTTTGTCCAGCCGTGACATGTTAGTAATGACGAGTCACCCTTAACCTTTGTCGTGTCTACCCATATTGCCTTCGAGAATTATTTAGCCCTTAACTCTAGTGGTGGAGATTTGTGTAACCGCCAAGCTTATGATAGAATACATGCTATGAGTGTGCGATTGAGTGATTTGAGTGTTTCGTTCCCATTTCGTGAGGTGTTCGGATTTGTTTTATTCTAGCATAAGGGATTTGTAAACTTATATTTTCCGTGTTTTGGGAGATATCTTTTAGGAATCTTTCTAATAAGGTCTACTTGAGGGCAAGTAGAGTTCAAGTGGGGGATATTTGATAACATCAAATAGTCCCGAATATTAAGTGTCAATTTCTCCCAATAATGCTTGTAATTTATATCATTTATATTGATTTACGCTTGTTTTCCATTGTTTTCCACTTTCAGGTAAATTATGAGCATTGGAGCTAAAGAGACGCGGAATTGGAGAAATATCAAATATTTATCTTAGTATGCTGATTTTGAAGAAGTTACGGCGTAACTCATCTCTCACATTACGCCGTAACTAAAGCGTGACTCAGAAAACCAACTCATCAGAAGGTTATGTCGTAACTCTCCCCAAGGACTACGACGTAACTCTATTAGGTCAAATGAGGTTCCACGCCGCTGATAACTACGCCGTAACTATTCTACCAACTACGGCGTAACCAAGTATTATTGAAGAATACGGCTTAACCATTCATAAGGTTACCCTTAACGGCGAGATCTAGTGCAAAATACAAAGGAATTGAAGGTTCTGGCGTAACTCTTTTATTAATTCTGTAGTAACCCGGAGGCCGCCTATGAATACCCACGATTTCCAAGCATTTGAAAGCATCCCATTCCATACAACAACCAAAGAACGTGGGAAGAAGCCAAAGGCGGTCTAGAAGAGCATACGGAGTCGTCTCGGAGAAATCACTCCCTACGATAAGCATTAGCATTTTATCTTTTCTTTACTTTCGATTCATGTATTTCATAACCTTGAATATTGAATTGATATGTATGGTTAATATGAGCAGCTAAGCACCTCTTGGTGCTGGCCTAGTTATGATTCCTTAATTGTTTTTGTTTGCGTTTATATTAATTCCGTATAATTTTTTCTAAGTGTATGCATGCATAGTTTATTGGTAGCTACCCTTGTTTGGTAGTTTTGAATGGCGGTGAGGCCAATTGCCTAGGAGATATGACACCTGTGACCCTAGGTGAGCAGACCGAGACGGAAGGGTAAGATATGACCAACTATGACCCTTTCTACTTGTGCGATTTACCAACCGATCACCCACCGTTTGGATGAACTTAAGAATTAGGGGTGAGTGTTTAAGTTGCTAACGCCCGGGCACTCACTATTATAAATCTAGCATGTAGCGGTACTTAATGACTTGGCTTAGGGGACCGGGAACAACGGGACTTATGAGGAGACACACGACTTCTCATGGTGGCATCTTTCTTCGATAGGTTAGGCGAATTGACCAAATGTTGTCCTCTCGACTTTGACCCCACCAAGTAATTGGAAGTAAGTAGATGTAGACATTACTAGCTAGCATGAATAACTAGGTTAGCACCATTCTCCTCTATTGATTAAACCTTTTTCCTTTATTTGCTTTAGTAGTTAATTAATTATTTCCCTTTCATAATCATATTAAAAACTGTGACACCTAGACTTAGTAATAATCCAACACACATAGCTCTTGGGACGACCTCTGTTTTACCGAATACTACACTACACACGACCGGTACTTTGCCAGTGAGTGCATTAAGTGAACCATAGGTATAACGAGACTTTATAAATATTAAAACACAGTCAAGAAACTGCATCAGCGATCGTTAGTGTAACGATGTTATCTACATGCAAGATGAGCGGTTAGTTCACATAATAGATTAGTAGCAAAGTTATCATCCCACAAAGCACATAATAGTTTATACATCATCTGTTAGATATTGTATCAACCACCTTTTTCAAAGATACTATATGTTTAGACTATCATCGAAAGTAGTGACAAATTTTAACACATGAACTCTTAGGCGGGAGATTGTGCAAAACAATATTTTTCAAAGTACATGACTAGTTTACTTAGTTCTCATTCCTAATTGAACTATGCAAGATTTTAATATAACACATGATCTAAGTTTATAAGCAATGTAAGAACAATTTCTCAACTTAGTGCACAAAATCTAGCAAATGTCCTATTGTGCATAAAAAATAAATCAAAAAACAAGCGAATAAATAACATGACAAGATTGATACTTATTTTAAACAAATAAACAAGTGCAAACAATAATTTGAAATAAGCAAACAACATATATGCAAACAATGTAAACAAAAACAAGTAGTCATTTAGTATAGCTAAAAGAAAACTACTTTTCGTCACTTTGCATTAGATATGACGACGTATACCAAACTTGACTAGTTTCCTTTATATTTATAAAATATGACCAAATCCTTTAATTTCAAAAGAGATTATATCAATATTCAAAGGATACCAACCTAAATTTCCTGACTCAAAATTTTGAGTTTTTATGACAAAACAAAACTTAATATTTTTGACGCTGTAGCATTTGGTTTATTTTACTCATTTAAAATTAGACTCATGCCATGAGAGTATTTTTAAATGAAAGTAGACTCAATTCCCTTTAAAATTATAGGTGGCGTGACTCCTACGGACTTACGGTTAATTAGTTATGAATTTTTGAAGTTGGCAAACATTTTAGACTGTGCAGACCAAGGATCCCTTTTCCAAAGGGCAAGGAACCCTTTAAAGGGATCCGTTTGATCCATGGTTCTCTGTGAAGAAATCTCACAGAATGCTAAAAACATTTATTTTCGCATAGCAAAAATGTGTAGGACTTACTAGGTTTGATAGTAAACATATAATATACATATTTAACATCATTTCTACTTGTTTGACTTATCTAAACATTTACGGAAATGATTTTCAACTAAATTTGTAGTTATCCCAAACGCTCCTTTCAAAACCTTATTTCTTTGTAAATTTGCTTTGAGCACATAATACGACATTTACAAATTCTTTTAAGTAACATTTTCTTTTATTTATCAAGGAAACCTTCAAGCTTATATACAAAGGTATATTTAACAACAAAACATCTAACTATAATTAGGGAAACACTTTTTATATTATATCCCGCTTCATTGGTAATTTGATACACGAATCGTACTCCATTTTAAAAGGGGTGTTGATACTCATACCATTTTACTCGATAGTTACACCACTTTGTACAAGTTGTATAGCACATCGTGCAACACTATAATACACAGATTGTGGTGAAAGTATAAAAAATTGTGGTGTGAGTATCAACACTTTTTTAAAAGCCATTTGTTTTGAAAATAAGAACCACGAGGCTCTGATACCAATTGTTAAAACGTAGAGGGGGGGGGTGAATACGTTACAAAGTCTTTTGTATCAAATAGCCGATCAAGTTTGTCTTAATATGAAAAGTGTCAATGTAGTCTATAACTAATATAAAGCATATAGTAAAGCAAGAAGTCACAACACAAGCATAAACACCAAGCTAGCCACACTACAAACATAAACACAATATAAAGAGAGAGCGATAAATAAAAGAAAGTGCAAACCAAACACGATGATTTATAGTGGTTCGGTCACGGAGCTCCTCACTGCCCTATTCCACTCCCCGACTACCCAACTCGACAGTTACTTTACTAAGTCAACAAGCTCCCTTCTCGGCGGACAAAACCTTACAAACGTCGCTTACATTATTTTCGGTACTAAGTTAAATATCGGGTTCTAATTCGAGGTAGAACCAACCTAATGTCACCTACACTTTTTCCGACACTAAGCTAGATGTCGAGTTCTTTACAAGGGTACAACCACTCCCGTTATGTTTTAAGGCACAACATAACAAACCGACCAACTTGGTGTTTTACAACTAAAACACACCGAACCAATAACCTTGTGTTTTGAGGCCCAAAAACATAAACCATCTAATCTAGTGTGAAATGAAATGAGTGTTACAAATGTACAGTGATGATCCATGACACAATTGTCTAATAGATATGTATGACTAATCTAAATGAACTTCCATTGATAGGAAGCCTTTAATTGATGAAGATCACAAGTTTCCTAAGCTTGATGTGATAGATCTTCATGTATGTATGCTTGTGGTGGATGAGGATGCAAGAACTCTAAGATTCCTGTGAAGGATCATTTCGGTAGTATGCTTACAACAAATTGAAAGTTAGAAGCATTATAATCATGTGATATAAGGATGTGTATGAATATGCTACTACTAATCGAAATGTATACAAAAGGGTTGAGAGAATGTGTGTTCAAGTGGTGAAAAAATGAGTGAATAATGGGATTCTATTTATAGGAAAAAGAGTTAGACACCCACGGATCCCAGATAACCAAAAAAATGGTTCCTTCCTTTATAAAAAAGGGATTCTTGGGCCAGCATACAAAATCTTGGATTTTGCACAAATACTTTTCAAAATCAAAACCAAATCTTTCCAAAATCCTTTTAAGATATTATTTGAGATATTACCAGATTTTAGATGAAATTTTGATGTAACAATACACTCTTAGATGATATCATTCATGATGTAAAAAATCATTTTTGGTTTTCTTTTAAAAAGAAAGTAAACTAGTGAATAAAATGTCTAGTTACCTTTTGTAAAATAAAATGTCTAATTAAGTGCTTGTCAAAATAAAATATATTTTGTCAAGTATAAGTAAACTTTAATGTTTGTATGAACAATATGATTAGTTTACTTTATACAAATAAAAGTGTATATTTGTACATAAACTTTAGTGTAAAAATAAAAAAGATGTACTTGTATAAAAATACTTGTATATACAAAATAAAAATGAGGTTCGAAATAGTATTATAAACCTATAAAATACTTAAAGGCTCTAAAAGTATTTTAAACATTCTAAATGGTTTGTTAAGGGGTTTGATCATAATGCCACATAACAAACATGTGTGAACCTGTGTTCTAGCATACGAGTACTTGAGACATCGAGATGTGTTGAATGTATGTTGAGACAAAATATCATTACGAGTAACTTGTACGTTATAAGTATTCCAAGTTACATGTTTGTCATCAATTATAACAAACGAGACTGTATAGATTAAATATCGTAATATTTGCACTAACAGAATGAAATTTTGTGTGGTTAAAAACGTACATAAACCATGAAAACTTCTACAGGAATGTTTTAGGTGCTAAGTTAACCACAATGAGACCCACTATATTGGAAACACAATGGCCAGTAAAATCTTAAAATCTTAAAATTTTATACCATATGTATAAAGTGATTAATATATGTCAAATCGTGTTATATGTATATGCAGGAATGTAGATTCATATTACATGATAGAGGGTGGTGGTGGGAGAGGGTGGTAGTGGTAGTGGTATTGGTAGTTGTGTTGTGGTGATGGAGGATAGTGGAGAAGACAGAGGGTACATAAAAGTAATTGTGGGAAGAAGACAATGGTGAATTGTCATTTTACATGGCCACTAACCACGAAAACTAAAGATCGTTAGCCAAAAACGAGAATTTGCATGAACAGTAACGGTTCAAGGGCAAAACTCGCAAAAAGAATGAAACCTTAGGGACATTTCTAGCAATTTTTTTTCGAAGACATTTCTTGCAAAAATTGAAAAGTTTAGGGACATTTTTTGCATTTTACTCTATTAGAAAAACAGGTATAGTTTAGTTATCATGCTTCTGTCTTTTGAACAAAAATTGAAATCAAAACCAATGTTAGAAACCGAAATTTTCGTTTTCTTGTAAAGGAAACCGTCTCCTTTTTTTTCCGATTTTGATTACTTTTTATGTGTTGTAAAAATCAGCCTAGGCAGGTGATTAATCCGCGCCTAGATGCTAGGTGGGGATTAAAACCCCCCGAATTAGACTTGCCAGATTGGTTAAAAACGGTCAAAGTACCGATTATTCAGATAAAATTCGGTTAAACCGAGCATAAATCAGCCAAATCCGACAAAATCGGCTAAATCTATCAACTCGGTTAACGCATGTCAACTTTCTCCAGAAATTAAAATTGAGGTTTTTGTTACAATAAACATCTCATTTTAAAAAAAATCGGTCGACTCAACTATTCAAACGCACCTCAAGGATTGATTTAACCTAAAATATGAAGGTATGCTCATTTTTACTATTTCAATTTGAATGTTAATGACACTATTCGAATTTAAAAATTGATTCTTGAAAATTAATTTAACAGCTTGAACTTTGAATCGCCGTCTACTTGATTAATCTCTAGACCATACCTGACCATCCGTATAGCACCCAACTATTTACGACACTTTTTTTTTCTCACCCTAAAAACATGAATCTTTTATATAATAAAACAAAACCCCAAGTGAGAACTTTTCATTTCAAAAAAATTAATTCATACCTTATTTGGTAATTATTTTTTAATTATATTTTCATCTTTAGATTTGGAAAAATATTAAAAGCAATTTATTTCCTAATATGTCTAATATTTAACAAAAAAACGATTTTGTATTTACATGTAAAAAAAAGTTGAAATTACACATGGGTCTCAATGCTACTTTCTCTTAATTGTAGACGAAAAATGTAACTTAAAAAAACACGGGACTCCTACCACTTCTATCCAAAACACAATTCACATATGATACGCTTACACAGCGCGTTCGGGGTCAAAGGAACTTCCTTTTCGTCGAGCAAGTTTTCAACACCCTAGGCAAAGTGAACCTAATCGTTGTAGTGTAGTATTAGGGTAAGCCACGGAATTGATATCGTTCTCTATGGGAATAGGAATGCTAGTGAGAAGTTACTACGCTAAGGTTGGGGTTGAGGAAGATTATTCTTTTATCTTTTAAATTTTTAGAAAAGGAAAGTACGAATCTCGGGGTTTGGATTTGGGGGTTGGTATTTCTACCGATTACTCTACTATTATCTAATTATCTAAACTAAAGTGGTGGTAGTCTATGTCTAATTATGTGTGCTCGTATGATAGTTTAAAGATGTGTTTACTTAGGTTTTACTACTCCTTAATTATCTCCTATTGGTGGTTGAATTGTCACGTCCTTATTCCTAGTTGCGTTGTGTGTCTAAAGTTGTAGGGTATCGTTTCTCCCTAACTCTTTGAAGTTACCAAAGGGTCTCGTCTACAAAACCCACTAGGGATGATAAACTCTAACTCTAAGGCCTCTTTGGATATTTTAGCTTACAACAACTCAAAGTGCTATAACCTAAGGTTCACAAAGATTAATCAAGCATTAAGTACAAAATGACCTATCGCATTACTAGATCATTAATCAACTAAGATAAGAAACAACCAATCAATATTCAATAATTAAGTTTCATATTCCTAAGCAAACACACAAGTAAATTAGCGGGACATGGAGAACATGCAAGCATACACACAAATAATTGAAGACATAATTAAATTAATGAAGTAAACAACTTATCTTGGTGTAAGATAGGGTTTAGAACCTAAAATACGACCTTGGTTCGGTTTAGGTTTTACTCCAAAAGTTTACCCAAAAGACTACTCTCTAAAAGCGAAGAATTCGGATTCTATATATAAGATTACATGTGCGACGGCGTCACCTTATGATTTGTGGCGCCGTCGTGTCGCGTCATTAGGGTTTCGTCTTGGCAAGTTAATCTTGACGGCGTCACCTTATGCTTGTAACGCCGTCCTCTTTAGCTTCGGCGACGCCGTCGGATTGAATCTAGGCCGTCGAGATGCGACGGCCTACTCTTTTAAAGCCCGGCGTCGTCCTCCAAAACTAGCAATTTCTCTTCGTGTCGACACAAATTCCTCCGACAAGGCGTCATAGATTAAGCGATGACGCCGTCCCTTGTAATTTAGCGACTTGAGTGTCTCGATTCTTGACTTTGGCCATTTTCTTCATATATCCGCCTTTTCGTCCAAATAAGTGCCATTTACGGTTTGCCTTCCGAGAGACCTAAAAGTGAAAAGGAGCGATATTAAGCAATAACGGATACAAAGTGATCAAATAAGGGCTTAAACGACCCTCAAAAAGGTACATTTTAAAACCTTATCAAATATCCCTACACTTGATATTTGCTTGTCCTCAAGCAAATGTGCTTTTAGCCAATTAATTTATAAGTTAAGGGTCATGAAGCATTGGTTTAAAACAGTCCACAACACATATAAGCCCTAAAAGTCATAAAAGCACGGAAGTACATACTAGCACCTCACATAGGGTGTTTGGATACTCACATCTCTCGGTGTATATGAAATATAGCAAATTGGAAATGGAAGATAAACACTCATTAACCGGTCCTAGTACATAGATTACCATAGGCTTGAGAATAGATCAAACCTCCATCGCTTTGGCGTAAGCACCTAGGAAAGACTATCAAAGAGGTCTTTAAAGGGTTGTAACGTTAGGCTTACGGTAGGGAAACAAAGGGTTTGGTGGGATAGGCTATTTTAGTGGTGGCAAGTCAAAAATCTCAATGTTACATGCATACTAAGAATGGCGTTGCTAAGCCAAGACTCGACACTCTAAACTCTAGCTAACTGAAATAAACAAACATAAATTTAAAGATAGATGTAGGATGGTAGCCCGTATGTTGTTTTTTTTTTTCATACACTTTTACTCTACCATCCTCTACGATAACATCAAAATAATAGGGATTTATAGCACATCCCTACACTTGAGTTTTTATTACTCTAACACTAATATGACCTGAATTGAAAAGATCAAAACACTTGGTGTATGTTATTACGCAGATAAGGAATTGGCGTTCCCTTTTAGTCATTTAAAACTTTAACTTTACCCATGAGTCCCAATCGTCCCAAAGCGTGTACAAAAGATATGACTCAACTTAGCAACTCATGCAAGTAATTAGATAATTGAACTAAGGGTTTAGGGTGATAACAATAATGCACTAAAAGTGAGTGCATACAAGGTAGGCTAAGGCGATTTGGGTGTACATTTGGGGGTGGGGTGTAAACAATGCTCTTCATTGATATTCCGAAAAAACCGAAACATCACGAGAACCGCGAAAAGGATAGGCTCTGAGGGGTTAACTAGGGGTATCGTGTACTAAAGATGAGTACAACGCAAAGGTGTGGGGGAATTACTCAACCGATGTGGAAGAAGTAATTATATTACGGGTATCAAACAAGGGTTATCCTAATGCCTCTTATCATTTAGTTATTCCTAACTACACAAGTGTAGTCTCACTAGCGATCTCGGAATGCATCACAAAACAAGTTCTAGAATCTAATATACTACGGTTCACACTCTAAGCATTGAAGATGAATGCTTCAATTCCTACTAATCTAAGGCGATCCTCACATTTTTGGTGGAATTTAAGTGGTAAAGGGTTTTGTGCTAGTCATATAACTTCCTATCCGTGAGGCGCTTTTGTTAAGACTAATGGCCCACTCCTATATGTCATGAAAATTTTAAATTTGGTGCCAAAATTACCTAACCGACATTTTCTCATGGTTTATTACGCAAATGCAATTAGACAAAGCAAATAATCAAGGATAAGCATAGTTTCAAAGTTCCCGTTTTATTTTCCTCCTACACTTAAAGCGAACATTGTCCCCAATGTTCCCCAAAGTATCAAAGTTATGATAAAAGAAGGTAATTAAAAGCGAAGAAACTAGTACTCCCGATTAGCTCGGTAGGATACGTGTGTGAAGTAGTGGTTAAATCCTTTCCAAGAAGAATGTATGCGTGAAAAGCTCCTCAATCTTATGTAACTTCTTCTTGATAAACAAAACACCGCACACTTGAAGAAAACAAACGAAATCTTCGTAAAATCGGCGGTAATAATATATAAGACTCGATTTAAACTAGGATATAATGCTTGTGGAATGGATGTTTCTGAAATTTCTAAGAAAATTAAGACACGGAAAATTCCAAAATTTATAAAGCTCGAAAGCGAGAAAAAAGTAATCGATGTTTTACTCCTTCACGGCGCCGTCGGTTGCAATCTGACGCCGTCGGTTATCCCGACAAAAAGCGGTCTGCGATTTTACGGAAAAATTCGGAAAATTTACATCTTTAGAATCTGGAAAAATTTACGCAAAATATCCATTATGACTCGATACAAGCATTTGACTCGAACAACACACAGATATATCTTTTAATTAATTGTTATTCTCATGTTCACGTTTTATGAAAGCGTGTGTAATCCTCCCTACACTTATCCTTTATGTAAAATACCTTTATATGCAATTAAGGCGAGGTTAAAACAAAATAAAGCATTTTACAAATTTAAACATGAGATTAAACAATCAATAAAAGATATATGACACAAACAAGCAAACAATTAAGCATGGGTTGCCTCCCAAGCGCTTTTCTTTATTTAAGAGTCTTGTAGCTAGACTCATAGTCGTGTTCCTACGTGACTTCGTTACCGTCACCTTCTTCCTTCTTTCCATCGTCGAAAGAGTGTACACGTTGTATGCTTACTGTGGATTCCTTGCCAATGTCGTCTATTATGGTGACGGTTTTATCCTTTAGATTAGTTTCCTTCACTGTGAAAGGCCCAAACCATCTTGGTTTGTTTCTACCTCGTAATGCCCTTATCCGAGATTTGTACAAAAGTACTTTTTCTCCTTTTAGAAATTCCTTAGGGCTCCCTTGTGTCTTTGGTATCAAGTGGGATTATTTCCTAACTTTATCGGGTCTCCACAGCGTTGCATATAATCCACGAACCATAAAGTCCTAAGCCCATTTTCCCAATCATTCAATTTCTTCTTAACAATTTTTCCGGGGCTTGTGGATTTCCACCCGTAATCATTTCCATGATCTTAAGAGGATACCTTGGAATGATGGGTATCCTAGCGTACCCTTTTCTGCTTTTAAGCACCATGATGCCCTCTCCGCATTTGATGGTTGCCTTGGCGGTGGCCAGAAATGGTGTCCCAAGAATGAGAGGCACGTTTTTATCTTCCTCAACATCTATGATCACGAAATCCACCGGATAAACAATATTAGCTACCTCTATTAGAACATCCACCGCGGTTCCTACGGGGTAAATATATGTGTGATTAGCTAAGGAAAGTCTAAGATCAGTCTTGGCTGGTTTCTCCTTAGTTAACTTATTATAGATTGATAATGGCATTATGTTCACATCAGTCCCCTGATCAGCTAGGGCATTTATATTATCAATATCACCTATGCTACATGGTATCACGAAGTTCCAGTGGTGTCTCGTTTTTTGTTAATGGTTTTTAGAACCAACTCATACAGAGGTCCCAGGCGGCGTCATACTCTTCCTCGGTCATTTTTCCTTCAAGGGCTTCCCTAAGAACCTCATTGTACCTAAAGTTGTTTACTTGGTTCATAGCGGTTTTCTATTGATTTCATGCTTAAGGTAGTACTCGATGGTCTCGGGCTCATCATTAAGTTTTCCTCCTCCTCCTTCCTTTCCTCGGTTTTTTCACCTCAACCTTTCCATCCTCGGGCATGATGGAGATGGCGTTAACATCTGAGGTGGGAGGACAATCGTTGCTTCTTACTAGTACCTTTTTGGGACTTTCGTCTTGGTATATTCAATTACCGGTTCATCATTTCCGTCATTTTGCTTGCATTTCCTCTCTCGCCTATAAACTTCCTCTTGAATTTGGCTAATCTTTCGTATGAGTGCCATATACTCCTCATTTGTTCCTTAAAGCTTGGTGAGAGTGGTATTGGGAAGTAGGCGGGCGCCTTCGAATCGATGTTTTGCTCACGACTTGGGATCTGAAAAATGTAGGTGATGGGTGGAATTGGCGGTTGACCACTTCATGAGGGATGTGCATGGGAGCTTTACGCCTTTCCATAAGGTAATCAATCCTCTCTCAATAGCACTCAATTGCTCCTCGGTGATGTCGGGGATTCAAGGCGAGTTGATAGGGCATTAACCATTTTAACAATGGTTCTGGAGATTCATTCCAATCTTCGTAGCTTTGATCGTGAGCTTTTCAATAATATCCCAAGTTTTCTCGCATTAAAGTCGTTGAGCCTTCCACCGGTGACTTGATCTATGGATCGTCGAGTGATGAAATCGATATGATCATAGAAGATTTGGATTTGAAGCCAAAGATCAATGCCGTGATGAGGACTTTATGAAGTAAGTCCTTAAATCGAGTCCATGCTTGTAGAGATTCACCTTGGCGTTGTTAGAACATCAAGATGTCATTCCTAAGTTTTGTGGTTCTCCCGGTGGGAAAAATTGAGCAAGGAAGCAGTGGTGAGATCATCGACTTGAGATGGAGCCGGTGGGAAGTCGCTCGAGCCAATTACTAGCTTGGTCCCGTAGAGAGAATTGGAAGAGGCGGACGCGTGGTCTCCCGAGTAGTAGCATCAAGGTCGATGGAATCGAAAATTTTGAGAAATCCTCGAGATCTTGATTTGGATCTTGAACGAAGTCCATGGAATGCACATCCATTTTGCACCAACCGGATGGTGTCGGATCGCAGGCCGTAATTTGGGCTTGGTCGGGAAGCTCAATGGTGTTCCTATAGCCTAGGTGGCTAGGTCTCGAGTATTCACCAAGAGTACGGTCTCTTGGCGGGACAATGATTTGAGGGGTTTTCACCTTCCATGATGAAAAGTAATGGGGTTACGAACAAAGGTCACGAAGAAGGGGATAGACTAAAGGAAGCTAAAAATGAGAAAAGTTTACTTGATAGGAATCAAGCAAAGAAACCTAAACGAGGTGGACTACTAACTAGCTATTCTATTCCCGGTGGCGCCAAAACTTGATACGCTTACAGTAGCGTTCGGGGTCAAAGGAACTTCCTTTTCGTCGAGCAAGTTTTTCAACACCACAAGCGGTGAACCTAATCGTTGTAGTGTAGTATTAGGGTAAGCCACGGGAATTGATATCGTTCTCTATGGGAATAGGAATGCTAGTGAGAAGTTACTACGATAAGGTTGGGGTTGAGGAAGATTATTTTTTTTATCTTTTTAAATTTTTTAGAAAAGGAAAAGTACGAATCTCGGGGTTTGGATTTGGGGGGTTGGTATTTCTACCGATTACTCTACTATTATCTAATTATCTAAACTAAGGTGGTGGTAGTCTATGTCTAATTATTGTGTGCTCGTATGATAGTTTAAAGATGTGTTTACTTAGGTTTTACTACTCCTTAATTATCTCCTATTGGTGGTTGAATTGTCACGTCCTTATTCCTATTTGCGTTGTGTGTCTAAAGTTGTAGGGTATGCGTTTCTCCCTAACTCTTTGAATTTACCAAAGGGTCTCGTCTACAAAACCCACTAGGGATGATAAACTCTAACTCTAAGGCCTCTTTGGATATTTTAGCTTACAACAACTCAAAGTGCTATAACCTAAGGTTCACAAAGATTAATCAAGCATTAAGTACACAACGAATGACCTATCGCATTACTAGATCATTAATCAACTAAGATAAGAAACAACCAATCAATATTCAATAATTAAGTTTCATATTCCTAAGCAAACACACAAGTAAATTAGCGGACATGGAGAACATGCAAGCATACACACAAATAATTGAAGACATAATTAAATTAATGAAGTAAACAACTTATCTTGGTGTAAGATAGGGTTTAGAACCCTAAAATCGACCTTGGTTCGGTTTAGGCTTTACTCAAAAGTTTACCCAAAGACTACTCTCTAAAAGCGAAAAATTCGGATTCTATATATAAGATTACATGTGCGACGACGTCACCTTATGATTTGTGGCGCCGTCGTGTCGCCGTCATTAGGGTTTCGTCTTGGCCAAGTTAATCTTGCGACGGCGTCACCTTATGCTTGTGACGCCGTCCTCTTTAGCTTCGGCCGTCTGGATTGAATCTAGGCCGTCGAGATGCGACGGCCTACTCTTTTAAAGCCCAAGCCGTCCTCCAAAACTAGCAATTTCTCTTACGTGTCGTCACAAATTCCTCCGACGGTGTCATGATTAAGCGATGGCGCCGTCCCTTGTAATTTAGCGACTTGAGTGTCTCGATTCTTGACTTTGGCCATTTTATTCATATATCCATGCCTTTTCGTCCAAATAAGTGCCATTTACGGTTTGCCTTCCAGAGACCTAAAAAGTGAAAAGGAACGATATTAAGCAATAACGGATACAAAAGTGATCAAATAAGGGCTTAAACGACCCCTCAAAAAGGTACATTTTAAAACCTTATCAACATAATCAACATTCAATCACTCGAAAAAGAATATTGTCCCTTTGAACTATGATTTGGTCATCAAATAAATCCATTCTACACGCTACTTCATAAATAAGTTTATAAGCAATTCCCAATCAAGAAATCCTCAAGCTAGTCAGGTTATGAAACACATATATCTCATTAAGGAATCAAAGTTCAAGAATTCATCAACACAACAAAACCGTAATTCAACAATCGAAAAACCAATATTATGAATTCATCCACGTTTTCCTCTAGGGCATCAACCAATACTAATCTTTTAATATCAAGTTAGTTCAATTATAAACCTCAATATTGGTCTATCAATTTTTGTACTTTATTTAGGGGTTATTGTTTTAAGGTTTTGCTTGATTTCAATAGGTATGGTTAATTATTGCTATTTGTTGGTTTGTTTGTTTAAAGTTGATTAATTTTTTAGGTTATTGTGATTGTGAAACTGATTTAATGATATGAATGAAAAAAAGTTAATGTTTAGTGATAGCATATTAATTGAGGGGATTGGTTGAAGCAATTTTTTTGGAGTTCTTAACTCTATTTTATTTAACCACAGAGACGAAAGGCATGCCTTAGAAATTAGTGACATGAGATATGCTCCCTTATCACGTTCATTTGCTCCTGACAACATGAACTGCAAAGAATCACGTAGGATAATTAGTTAAACCAAAGTATTACTTTCGTGTATAACAGATTCGTGTATATCAGACCATAGAGGAATTTAAGAAGGGAGAGTCAAGTTCAAAGCAGACAAAACATGAATTATTCACTTGCCATTCAGGAAGGCAAACTTTTCAGAAAAAGATCTTATAATAAACCTTCTTGCTGCAGTGGTGTTTGAACATAGATCAATGAGTGGGCTTGATCCTACAACCTATGCTAGCCTAAGTGATCTTTATTGTCAAATCTCAGCTTTATTGTCGATTTGTATATTCTTAGTTACCAATTTTTTGAATCCTTGAACTTCTATCATTCAGCTTGCATTGAAGGATGCAAAGCAGTATATGACTTTAAACCTGTTTTAATATGATAGTTGGAGGACACTCCAATTTAATGCAAATAAGGGTGTCGTTGAAGATAAGCAATGGACCAATAATTCTAAATGTCGACTGTGATATGTACTCAAATAATAGTGATACTTAGAGACACGCGTTGCTACTTCATGGACGAAGAGAAAGGCCACAAGATTCCTTTTGTTCAATACCCACAATCTTTTGAAAACTTTACTAAAAATGAACTTTATGGTGGTTCGCTTAGAGTAATTTGTGAGGTGAACGATATAAATATACGTATAACATTTGATTTATTTAAATGTCATTAAGGGTGTTTAAGAGGTTTTTGTTGATTGATGGAGATTAGTTTCCATGGTTTTGATGGTATGAGTGGGCCTTTGTATGTTGGAACTACTTTCACCGGATAGAAATTCTTTCGGGAAAAAGTTTATATGATTGAAAAAGAATCGATTGGAACGTGGTTAATGATCACAAAGAGACGACATGTGAAAACACAAAAGAATAACTAAAGAAGCTTGCGACATGCGCCTTCGAACTGATAATGAATGGGGCAAAGTGGTTTTACTTTTTGTTTTCCGTTTCTAATTCTAAGTAAACCTAACACAACCTGGCCTATTTTGACAAATACAAAAATTATCCGTTTTGACATTTTGCCACCTTTAGACCCATGCTATCTGATTTTTTTTAAAGTAAATCATCATCATAATTCAGCAACTTAACATTATTACAATGTACTTTTGTATTGTAGATTGGTTTGAAATACTCATGATTCACTGCCGAGGCTGGAAATCAGTATTTTACAATCCAAAATGAGAGGCCTTTTTAGGCGTTGCAACAACCACACTCGACCATACACTTTTGCAGGTAAGCTTATATGCTTTTATAAATTCGATTCAACAAGCAACTTTATCACTTTCCCTTGGTAAGCACAATTTATATTGGGATTGATTGCCATTGGTATTAGTTTATCCTATTTTATTGTTTTTTTTTGTGGTTTAAGTATCATTGATGATACTACCGATGTGTGATAATTTTTGGTTGCATTTTTTGTTATTTTACTTTGTGTCTTTTGGTATAGTCTATGTCGTTGGTTCTCTTATTAACGATAGATGGTTAAAAACTAAAAGGTTAGATGAGTAACTGTTACGTGGAATTGAGTTATGCTACCTGTTTAGTGTTCTAATGCGTCGAACAATTAGGATGGCTATCCCTCCTTATTGTCATTTATATTGAATGATTTTCTCACACATTTTCACGAGTATTTTTAAATGACATTTAATTTTCATAATCCAGTATTTATAAATCACATAATTAAATTTACACCTTACAAATATTTCATAAGATAACGCAAAGCATGAATGTGCAACACCTTTGGCGTTTGTCAGAGATTAATGTTATGTTTGTTATGAACTTTGATAGCTGTTAAGTCTTTGCCTAATTAACGGATCCCTTATACATTGGTTGATTGGTATGATATCAATTATACCAAACCACATGTTTTCGACCCATTTATAAGTTAATGGGAAAAAGAGGGTGGAACCTTTTGCAAAACTTCATACATAGTAAAAATACTCCGTATAACTCAAAACACAATGGGTTCTACTTGAACACTTTCATAGGTCACCGTTATAGGTTCTGCTTATAAACATCATAATTAAAACGATTAATATGTTATCCTTCTTTATGATGTTGTCCAAGACTCTCATCCTTGAGTTGAATATAGTCACTTGTCATCTTTGATGTTTTGTGTTCGTGGTTATTTAAGCTGCATTATTTACTTTACATGGAAAACAAACTATGTTTCTGCTACTGAGAACTTAATTTTTGTATGCATTTTTTGAGAAATAGATCGAGAAGCATTAAAAAAAGGTGATGGCCTTGATGTGTGGCTATAACAAAAAAGGAGCTTTCTAGAAGAGTCGGATGTCACGTAGAAAATATAGGATCGTCTCACTACTTCTATGTTCAACATTAAAACCAGTGACTGCAACTTAAAATTTGTGTTCAGTTTCAGCGGGATCTCCACAACGAGGTATGTAGTTGTAATAAGAGCATATCCGTAATAAATTTGTGACTAATTTTGAAAATAGTTAATTATGTTTGGTCAATTTTCTTCATGCTTCTAATCATCTCGATAACCTTGCACTTTATTTTCTTACTATATGTTATGTTTGGTCAATTTTCTTCATGCTTCTAATCATCTCAATATCCTTGCACTTTATTTTCTTATTATATGTTATGGTATGTTCTAATTTTGCGGGATTGTCATTCTCTGAATGGATTTTCATGTTGGTGCAACTAATTTTGTTTTTCTTTCCTTTTTTTCTTTATTATGTTGTTGATCGAGTTATAGCATGATGTGATTAAACTCCAATTTGTTGCAGATGTGTTTTGTTCCAGGTTCCAATTAGGTGGACACGAGAAACACCCTTACAAATAAGAAAAGTATAAGCATTCGATAAGGACAAGGTACTAAAACACCCAATAAATCAACCCGTTTTCAACCAAATGGGTTGATGTTGCACATATGATTTCACTAGCTTTCATGGCTAAAGTTGTTTATTTTGATTGTTTGTTTAACATTGATTGACTATTTCAACAAGAGTTTCTTGCCACAGGTGGTAGTAATTTGCCACAAACTATTCATGAAGTTATAGCACCCTAGCATCCAGCGGGCAAGGAGGCATGCCCGCTGGGATGATACGTGAAATTACTCTTTTTTGGCATTTTACCTGACGATTTTCTTTAGGCTAATAACCTATTAAAGCATCATACTTGTCACAAATGTCAGTTCGACGTAGCGAACAAAAAATAGCTCTTCTAGACATTAAACTAGACATTTTTGTCTTCAATTGAGTAAAATAAATTTGTGATGACCATTTTACCCTTAAATTTATAAAAATTGCATCCTTTGTCCCTAATATATAAATAACCCTTTAACTCATTTTAACACACAATTAAACCTACACCTCTATTCTCTTTTCGCCGTCATCTACCTTCTCATGATAACATTCATTTTACCTTCTCGTGTTTCTAATGTCAGAGATGCCGGAACAACTATCTGGCGCCGTGAAAGCTAAATCTTTATACCGGAACATTCATCTAATGTCAGAGATGAAGAAAACAAGAAAAGAATTATCCGTAGCGTGAAAGCTGGAACAACCAGGAAATGAGCAAGATTTGATTCCAGAGAAACTAATGATTATCTGAGATAATCAAGTAGAAACTTGGTATTTGAAAATGATGTGGGTGGTGAGAATGAGGTTCATCTGATTAATGGTTTTGGTGGTAATGAAGAGAGTTTGTCTTTTGAAGGTGGATTTGGTGGTGGTGGTGGTGGTGGTGGTGGTCCGGTGGTGGTGGTGGGTGAGGGTGAGGATATTGATGACTACAAGCTGATGAATAGAGTTATTAATGCTAGTATTGTTCTTGCTGCTGGTACTTTTGGGATTACTAAGTTGCTTACCATTGATTATGATTATTGGCATGTGAGTTGCTTAATCTTATCTCTTTTTAGTTTTGTTACTTTATCTTTTTATTTTTTACTTGGTAGTATATGTTATGAAAAAGATGGTTTCTTGCACTGATTAACACCCTTTTAAAGATAATCTTGAGGAACAAAGATTTTTTTTTAGTTGTAGAGTACAGTTAAACTGGCAATATGTGGTCATTGGAGTATTAGATATTAAAGTCGTGCTCATCTATATAAAGAGGCGTGTTATCATTATAAATACATACTATTACGAGACTGATGTAGCCCAGCACCAGTTCGCCTTGGAGGTGAAATTCACTATGATAAAGTTATGGTTTTAGGTGAAATTCGCCTTGTAATAAGCTGTAGCTCAGTTGATAGTGTTGATATTATTCGACAAGAATCTAAGTATGGTTTAGTCTTTAGGCGCATAGCTTAGTTGGTTACCTAGGAGAGGACTTTATGGATATGGTCAAGTTTAGCAAAAACTCTCTTTAATGGGACTCTGAGTCGGTTTGAACACTGTCTTCTCCGTATTGTCCTTGGGGCGCGTAATGTGGGCTGGTCAATGTTGCTTGTTAAGTTCTTATCAATGTTCATGTTTGGTGTTAATATAGTAGGGCTTATTATAGTTTTTTTTGTTTGGTGTAAAGTTGTGATTTTTGATTATATTTTGTGGCTGCAGAGGACTACAAGAGGGTGGAGAACGAGTGATGTGGAACATCAGCCGTATTTTATGCTCGGTGATTTATGGGAGTCTTTTAAAGAGTGGAGTGCTTATGGTGCTTGTTAATACAAATAAGCCATAAAAACGTTTATTTATATTTTACGATCTTCTAATGTTTTGTCGATAACAAACGTAAAATCATTTTAACGAAACAAATAGAATACGTAAATAGTTTGAGTTAATAGTTTCCTAACACACTTAGGTTTTCACATAAAACACTAAAACAAGTATAAGTGATTTTATGATTTAAATACATATGTACAACAACTAGTGTTTACATATTGGGTTAACATATACTTAAGCTAAGTATACTAAAATGGGTAAAAACAAGTATATACTAAATGGGTAAAACTAGCAAATGGTATTGACCCATAACCCATGGTTTATATATACCACTTAACCAAGTTCATTGTATCTAGAAAGAAAACCATGGATCAACCCATGACCCATGACCCATAACCAAAAATACCCATGGGCAAGAGGGCGTTCCACGGATCCACGGCTTTGTGCTAGCGGATCCTAAGTGGAAGGATCCGTGGGATCGGGAACGATGAAATTTTCTCTATAAATGAGAGACATTTCTTCCTTTCTTTTACCACTTTACACATACTTCCCCAAGTATTCTAACCTCTAACCTCGGATCCAAGTGATCTATGTAGTTTGGCTTTTGTTTTGTGTGATCTTCTAGGTTCCTCTTAAAGGAGATCACCACTTCTTGAAGACGTGCAAACTCAAGTCCATGAGTTGCTAAGCCGTCATCATCAAGACAACTAAGGTTCTCTTGTTGATAGTTCTTCCTTTCTCCATAGATGTTGGATTGAAGGCATTAGTGAAGAATGTCGAAAGTGTCAAGATGAAAGCATTAGTGAAAGATGTTCATCATCCATGTCTAAGCATTATTGAAGAATGCTAAAGGTGTCAAGACGAAGGCATTAGTGAAGGGTGCCAAGCGTTGTGTCAAAGGCATTAGTGAAGGATGCCGAAGAATCAAATCAAGTAGCATTTGTGTAGAATGCCTAGGTCGTATAATCGATGAGGTGCATCGTTATACATATAAGTATTTGTGTATTTACAAGGATGGAGATATCCTTGATGGTGTTGTAACAAGGAGTAGATTTCCTTGAGATTAGGTGTTGTGTTGTGAAGGGTAGTAGTTCCTCCATAATAATGGAACTAGGTGCTAGCCTAGTACCTAATAAAGGGTAAGCGACGTTGTGATAGGATTAGTTCTCCTTGGTGTGAAAGAACTCGGTGGTTAGCCTAGCACCAGTATAAAGGGTGGCGACGTTGTGTTAGGTGTGGTTCGCCTTGGTGTGAAGGAACTCGGTATTTAGCTTTGCTGGGAAAAAGGTTAGCGGCGTTGTGAAGGCTTCTCCGCCATAAGGAGTTGGTGTAGTGCTTACGAACTCGAGTAGGTGACTCGGGGAGTGGAGTAGGGCAAGGAAGGTGTCCTTGTGGCGAACCACTATAAATAACTTGTGTCGTGGTGATGTGCTTACTCTTTATCTTTCATTACACGTTTATATATCTATCTATCAACGTCCAACATAAACAACCAAATAGATTGACATAAGTCGATCTAAATATTTAAAAGGAAGTTTTAAATTGGTAAAACTATTCAACCCCCCCTTCTAGTTTTCCACAGTGCTGGTGTCCCATTGGTATTGGATGGTACAGATGGTGTGATTCAGTATTATGTGCCGTATTTGTCTGGGATTCAAATATATGGAGACCCTTTGAAGTCTTCAGTGAAATCCAAGTACTATAGCACTTAAGCAGTTCTGATGTACCTTTTTCTTGTATAGGTTTATGTTACTCTAATGGACATAACATAAAATGCCACACAGTATCTTTTTGAACCACAGTTTTGGCGGTCCATTGCACAAGCTTCTGCAGTTGTGCTTGGGAGTTATGGCTATTCTTTTGTCCTTTGACATGCTAAAGAAGTTCATCTCAAAAGTTATTTATTTTAAAAGGTTAAATGGTTTCTTTGTAAATATGCAACACGTTATAGCTAAACTTATTCCTTTTACAACCTATGCAACATGTGATGGCTAAGTACATGCTATCTTGGTCTTGTTACAATGAGACCATTACATATCTTGTCTTTGGTTTTTGAATCTTTTATTTATGATTTTGTAGTGAACTAGTTTATTGGTCCTATTTGTAGGTATTGTGTCACAATTCTCAATTTGGAACAAAATTTTGAAAAAAAGGGGTCATTTCTGTAAACTCGATGGATGCAATTCGCAAACCCGGGGACCATTTATGTAATTTGGAAGGGTAAAATGGTCATAATATATTGAAGTTCAAGTTTAATGCATGTTACATTTTGCGACATTTCGACAAGTATGATGATAGGTTAAGCTTTTATACTTTAAGGTGGGTGGTTATATTAGGACATTTTGCTATTAAATACTTTCACTTCTTTATTCATAATTTGATCATCCGACGTAGGGATATCTAAGCTCTATGGTTATTTTGTATAAGCATTTGATCCTATTAACTTACTTACATCATATTGTTAATGATAAAAATTATAAAGCGATCCGATATACTAACTTTTATACTCATATGTTAAGATTATAAAAATATTATTATTAGATTTACACTTTATCATTTTTCTTACTCTAAATAGAGTTGCATATGTTTTAAATTTATTTCAAAGTGACTCTCGAGATATAAATTGTTATCAATTTATCATAAGTTCATGCATGACGGCATAATTTCATATTTCTTAAAATTATTTTGAACATTTGATCCGATAATTATTATTTTCACTCAAATATTTGTTATATTTACAAGAAATTACACGATAATTATTATTTCACTCAAATTTTAGGTATTTTATAAATTTTATGATGTTTTATTTTGAACCGTTAAAATTTATTTTTAGTTAACGCTACCCTAAATATTCAAATATGTACGATTTACCACAAGTCTTCAAGTAACTTACATATAATTACACTTATGCATTGAAAAAAAAAATAATAATAAATGAACTAGACAAGATCCATCAACTCCCTTGAATTGTGGATCTTGTCTTATAAACAAGTCTTATTACATTCAATCTATAATTCAACAATACATAGATACATTATTTCAAAGTGAAAAAAAAGATCTACTCTCTTTTCTTGCTCTCAAAACCGTACCTAGAGGATCAAAGAAGAGCTTCTTCAAAAATTTTCAAGTCAAGTTTTAACAATCTAGTATTACTCTTAATCAAGGTTTTGAAATAAAAACCTAGGGTATTTAGGATAACCCTTTGTTCTCATAAACCTCATCAAGTAACTTGTAAGCATTCATATTCATATTTTTATTTCATATTCATTATTATGGTCATATCATTTTATTTGAGAAACATTTTATTTGAAAACATGCAAATTATGTGATATTTATACCATTTTAAGGTTTTAAGGTTTTAAGTGTTAAATATATATAATCCATCCTATAATTACTCCTTGTTATATATTAGTTTTGGTGATGTCTAGGAACCCATGACACCCTAAGAAGGTGTATGGTAGGATTAGAATAACCGGAGTTGTTTTGAATGGATTAGAATAGGTTTGGCGTGAAAAACTCATTTCGACAAGTTTGCAAAAGGGTCTGTCCTTATTTTGAAAATCTGGAAAATCCGACAGTGGGTATAATATTTTGGGCTAGATATTTGGAAAATATACTTTAAAAGCAACGTGGCGCTTGAGCGGATTAAAGCGGAGTTATAACGAAGAAGTTATGAATTTTTGAAGTTGACGACGAAAACTAATAATTTCGAAATTTCAGCATGAAAAATGTCACCCTTTACGAGTCAAAATGAGGCTTAAGCTTTATAAATTGTGTCGACTTATCAAAATATATTAGTATACTTTGACACGAATCTAAGGATGTAGAAAGCGTGAAAAGCGGACTTGTAACGAGTAAATTACCGCGATAAACCAAGTTGCCGTAACTTTATTCTATTAGCAACATTAATATATTTTCTATTAAACATATACTACGGCAACTATGGGCCATGTTGAGGTCGTTTTAACATTGATAGGATACTCTTTATAAAAGATGTCTTCTAGTAAAATCAAGTTCGCCAACCATATTTTCCAAAATATCCAACCGTTCGTCAAGCGGAGTTGTAATGAATAAAATATAGTCGCTCAAAGTTTACGAAAACCACTCTTAAACACACAAGTACCATACTTAACCTATATTTTTCCTTATGTTCGAGACCTCTAGGATGGAAATGTATGTACTAAAACTTTGAGATAATGGTACGAGCTTTCCAAAACCGTTGAGTTCGTTTCCTAACGCTCGGCGTGCACCATTTCGACTAGCTTTTAGAGGCCGTTTTGTCACTTTCATGGAAATTTCAACGACATTATTTTCTGACGAAAAGTTATATTCTCTTAATAAATCACTAAAAGTCTATCGTAGGATATCGTTTCAATGTAAATACATGTGAAGTAATTTAAAAATGGTCAAGGCGTTAAAGATTATATTTTCGACGAGAAGTATTGTTTTCAAAAATACATAAGTGGTATAAATATCATCCGAATTGCGTGCATAACATTACATCATGACTTATTGCATATCATATCATTCATAATAGGTCGGTTTGAGATTCACGCTACATTTCGGTGTAACCACTTTTGTCATCGCATCTATTCATCAAGTGAGTAATCACACCCCTTTTACCGTTTTACTATATTTTGGGCGAAATGCATGAACCGTTCTTGAGCTAAATTGTTTACTACTTTTATTAACTAGTTTGACTAGAACTTGTGAACTTGAAACAAATCCTTGAACTTAATTATGAAATAATGCCTTACTTGAACTTATTGAACCGTACATGTTATGACCTTGACCTAAAGTCTCCTATGTTCGAGCATCACTATAAAGTCTCCTATGTTCGGAGCATCACTATAAAGTCTCCTATGTTCGGAGTATATCAGTATATCTTTGGGAAGAGGCACCAGTATATCTTTGGGAAGAGGCACCCATTATATCTTTGGGAAGAGGCACCCAACATAACTTTGGGTAGTGGCACCCTGACTTAATTTGGTTTCATCGAGTAGCATCCACGAATTATTATATTCGTGGTACTATATTGTGAACTATTATGACCGCTTATACTTGACTACTTCATACGCTATATTTTGTGCAATGGGTTGTGAATACACAGGTTGCAAGTTTTGTATGGCGGAACTTGGGCGAGTGGATTTACAATGCCTTTGCTTTGTGGACTATTTTCGTTGACCGAAAGCTTGGAATATTTCTTACGAGTTTTCTTATTTTGCTAAACATGTTTACTCACCAACTATTTTCATAGTTGACCCGTTTTCTCTCATGCATTTGGTGATCATTAGTAAGCTTTTCTACCGGTCTTGCATAATGAAGTTTTCACTTGTCAATACAAATCGTTATGTAATAGAACGCAATATTTTGGGAACTAAACTTTGTAATATATTTGCGATGTCGGCTAAAGCGGTATTGTAATGGTGTACTCTTTCTTTTAAATCTTAACGTTGGTATGTTCTATTATCTTGTGCTTATGTTCCTTTCCGTTACACCTCGTGTTTCCGCCTCCGTGAGGTGTGACAGATTGGTATCGAGCTAAAGGTTATAGAGAATGCCGATTTTTCAAAAATAAAAATCACACTATAACAGGAATAAAGTTTTAAATAAAACACCGGCGTCATCCGAGTCAATTAGTCCTATCGTTGCATCGTTACTCATAAATTAAACATAGCACGATCAACTATGTCTAATTTATGAAGAACCATGCAATGATAAGAGTGATAGTTTTAAATCATGTTTAGTCGAGTCTCTAGAGTCAGTCACTGAAGTTGCATTGGTCGGGTGGGTATGCATTGCATGATTTTATATTCACGTCTACGTTACCGTACCTAGTTTATATCTTCTCTTTTCCATCTTTCGAATTGTTAGACATAGCATGTCCCCGATCTGTCATATTTCGATTCACTATAACACACATTACCACCGTTCGCACCTCATCGACTTCGTTCGAATGTCGTTTACTCAACCCGATGTTTTGGTCCTTTGTAAGATCATGGGCGCAAGAAACACACGCGCGGGAGGCAACAACAACGACAACCCAAACAACAATGACAATCCAAACAACAACGCTTTGGAATAGCGGATCTACTCACCCAAATTATAACACATCTCGATGCTAGGCAGACCAACAACGGAGAAGGTACTTGCGGCGGTCGAGGATGCGACTACAAAACTTTCATGACATGCAAGCCAATGGAATTTCATGGTGCGAGGGTGCCATTGAATTGCTAACACGGTTCGAGAATGTTGAGTCGAAACTTAGTATCACGAAATGTCTTGAAGGAAACAAGGTTGAGTTCTCTGTTTGGTCTACTACGGTCGAGCATTGACACGGTGGAACAACCAACTACGAGACCCGGAGGAAGAGGGGCGCAAATGCGTTATCTTGGGAAGCATTCAAGAAACTACTAAGCGATGAGTCTGCGAGAAAGATGAAGTCGCGAAGCTAGAGGCGGAATTTTGGAATCACTTGATGGTTGGAGTAGAAGTCGACAAGTACGATCCGTTTCCACGAGTTAACTAGGATGGTTCCTCACATGGTTTCCACTATGGAGAAGTTGATTGACCGATATATATGGGGATTGATCCAGGAAATTAGGAGGATGTCACCTCGTCGAACCCAACTACTCTGCAAGCCGGCTGTGGGTATGGCGTATCGCTTGACAAATGATGTGATCAGTGCGGAGAACTAACAAAAGCAAGCGACAATGGACGAAAGCGACAAGAGGATCACCGGAAGCGAGACGAATCGGCAAAACAAGAGGCGGCGAATAACCCGAACTATGGGCGATCACCGGGCGCAAAGGATATCTGAGTCCACATCCTTTGTGTACTCGATGTAATTATCATCACTCGGGAGGCTAGAAGGTGCGATAAATGTGGACAGACGGGCCACTTGGCGAAAGTGCTCAAATAGGCGGAAATCAAGGACGGAGAAAAGCATGTTACGAGTGTGAAGTCTAGATCACGCCCGCAATACTGTCCAAAGTGAAAGGAACTCCCAATCAAGGAGGTGTCGTCCAAACTGGCGTTGGCAATAGAAGGCCCAAGATCGAACATTGAAATTCCCCCGCGCGTGGTCGAGCATTCTATCGGGTACCGAGGAAGCCCAGCAGCGCGTGGTACATTCCTTTGATCAACCACTTTATTTACGTACAACATGATTTTGAGTGCATCACTTCCTTCCAATTCTTACCACGTTCACGACATTGATTAATTTGAGACCTATTGATATCGACCTTAGTTGTTATATATTTTGTTGATTTGATTTGATTTGTGTAAGCAAATCCAATATCAGTGAATCTTTCAAAGACTTCATTCAAAGACTTGTTTCTAGCTTGATCTAGTGGCGGTTCTTGTTTGATGAGTTGCGAAAGTCGAGCTAAGAAACAAGTTTACTCAATCACTACCTAAAGGTCTTTTGAGGGCTACGTTCAATATTGGGAAAGTTTACCCAATCAAATCTAATCACGGGTATGTAATTAGTTGGATGAGGAACCCTTATGCATGAGCATTGACATGATCATTTAGACTATTAAATGCGAGCATGAACTTTTAGAACTCTTGTCGAGGTTCGGACCATGGTATCGTTAATCGAATCACGAGGGCGTGATTCTTGACATGGGAAGAATGTCACAATTCTCAATTTCGGTCATTTCTTAAACTCAATATTCATCATATTAGTTCATGCATGATTTTCATTTCACGATAAGCATAATTTCATATTAAATAAACGCTATCGCGTAATTAATTATTTTGAACATTTGATCGATACTTCCAAAATTATTCGATATATTTTATACTCATATTAAGATGATAAAATATTATTATTAGTTTACCGGTGTTTTAAATTTATTTCGTATATAAATTGTTATATTTACATAATTACGACGGTTTTCTTAAATATTACGATAATTATTATTTCACTCAAATTTTGCAAGAAAGGTATTTTTATAAATTTTATGACTTCAATATGTTTTATTTTGAACCGTTAAAATTTATTTTTAGTTAACGCTACCCTAAATATTCAAATATGTACACGATTTACCACAAGTCTGCAAGTAACTTACATATAATTACACTTATGCATTGAAAAAACAAATAATAATAAATGAACTAGACAAGATCCATCAACTCCCCTTGAATTGTAGATCTTGTCTTGCAAACAAGTCTTATTACATTCAATCTATAATTCAACAATACATAGATACATTATTTCAAAGTGAAAAAAAAAGATCTACTCTCTTCCTCTTGCTCTAAAACCGGCCACCTAGAGGATCAAGAAGGGCTTCACCAAAAATTTTCAAGTCAAGTTTTTAACAATCTAGTATTACTCTTAATCAAGGTTTTGAAATAAAAACCTAGGGTATTTAGGATAACCCTTTGTTCTCATAAACCTCATCAAGTAACTTGTAAGCATTCATATTCATATTTTTATTTCATATTCATTATTATGGTCATATCATTTTATTTGAGAAACATGCAAATTATGTGATATTTATACCATTTTAAGGTTTTAAGGTTTTAAGTGTTAAATATATATAATCCATCCTATAATTACTCCTTGTTATATATTAGTTTTGGTGATGTCTAGGAACCCATGACACCCTAAGAAGGTGTATGGTAGGATTAGAATAACCGGAGTTGGTTTGAATGGATTAGAATAGGTTTGGCGCGTGAAAAACTCATTTCGACAAGTTTGCAAAAGGGTCTGTCCTTATTTTGAAAATCTGGAAAATCCGACAGTGGGTATAATATTTTGGGCTAGATATTTGGAAAATATACTTTAAAAGCAACGTGGCGCTTGAGCGGATTAAAGCGGAGTTATAACGAAGAAGTTATGAATTTTTGAAGTTGACGAAAACTAATAATTTCGAAATTTCAGCATGAAAAATGTCACCTTTACGAGTCAAAAATGAGGCTTAAGCTTTATAAATTGTGTCGACTTATCAAAAATATATTAGTATACTTTGACACGAATCTAAGGATGTAGAAAGCGTGAAAGCGGACTTGTAACGAGTAAATTACACGCGATAAACCAAGTTGCCGTAACTTTATTCTATTAGCAACATTAATATATTTTCTATTAAACATATACTACGGCAACTAGGGGCCATGTTGAGGGTCGTTTTTAACATTGATAGGATACTCTTTATAAAAGATGTCTTCTAGTAAAATCAAGTTCGCCAACCATATTTTCCAAAATATCCAACCGTTCGTCAGCGGAGTTGTAATGAATAAAATATAGTCGCTCAAAGTTTACGAAAACCACTCTTAAACACACAAGTACCATACTTAACCTATATTTTTCCTTATGTTCGAGACCTCTAGGATGGAAATGTATGTACTAAAACTTTGAGATAATGGTACGAGCTTTCCAAAACCGTTGAGTTCGTTTCCTAACGCTCGGCGTGCACCATTTTACGACTAGCTTTTAGAGGCCGTTTTGTCACTTTCATGGAAATTTCAACGACATTATTTCTGACGAAAAGTTATATTCTCTTAATAAATCACTAAAAGTCTATCGTAGGATATCGTTTCAATGTAAATACATGTGAAGTAATTTAAAAATGGTCAAGACGTTAAAAGATTATATTTTCGACGAGAAGTATTGTTTTCAAAAATACATAAGTGGTATAAATATCATCCAATTGCGTGCATAACATTACATCATGACTTATTGCATATCATATCATTCATAATAGGTCGGTTTGAGATTCACGCTACATTTCGGTGTAACCACTTTTGTCATCGCATCTATTCATCAAGTGAGTAATCACGCCCCTTTTACCGTTTTACTATATTTTGGGGCGAAATGCATGAACCGTTCTTGAGCTAAATTGTTTACTACTTTTATTAACTAGTTTGACTAGAACTTGTGAACTTGAAACAAATCCTTGAACTTAATTATGAAATAATGCCTTACTTGAACTTATTGAACCGTACATGTTATGACCTTGACCTAAAGTCTCCTATGTTCGGAGCATCACTATAAAGTCTCCTATATTCGGAGTATATATTTGGGAAGAGGCACCCAGTATATCTTTTGGAAGAGGCACCCAGTATATCTTTGGGAAGAGGCACCCATTATATCTTTGGGAAGAGGCACCCAACATAACTTTGGGTAGTGGCACCCAGCTTAATTTGGTTTCATCAGTAGCATCCCTGAATTATTATATTCGTGGTACTATATTGTGAACTATTATGACCGCTTATACTTGACTACTTCATACGCTATATTTTGTGCAATGGGTTGTGAATACACAGGTTGCAAGTTTTGTATGGGTGAACTTGGGCCGAGTGGATTTACAATGCCTTTGCTTTGTGGACTATTTTCGTTGACCGAAAGCTTGGAATATTTCTTCGAGTTTTCTTATTTTGCTAAACATGTTTACTCACCAACTATTTTCATAGTTGACCCGTTTTTTCATGCTCGGTGATCATTAGTAAGCTTTTCTACCGGTCTTGCATAATGAAGTTTTCACTTGATCATTATGTAATAAGCTTTGGGAACTAAACTTTGTAATATATTTGGAGATGTCGGCTCGGTATTGTAATGGTGTACTCTTTCTTTTAAATACGTTGGTATGTTCTATTATCTTGTGCTTATGTTTTCACTGACAGACAAGAACAATGCTCAGTATACAAATCATGAAGTTGCATGTAAATACTCCGCACATTACATTGGTCTTTAACAAAATTTTATAAAATTGTGTTTATTATGACCAACAAGGGACTTATAACTAAATCTACATTTTTTGATTTTCAAGCATTATATACAAGTCATGATTCTAATAAAGATACAAGTGATGATACAATGTAATTATATGCTAAAACTAGCAATATTTGGTATTAATACTTAGTTAAAATATTATGTCAATGTAAATTATTGCTTAAATAATAATAATCAAAATAATATTGCTTTCTTACTCTTGATGTATTGTGGTTTCGAGTATTAGCAAAGAAGAGAACAAATATACATTTGTTACATTCACATTGTACCAAAGGTCGAAAATTAGGCGGGTTTTGTAATGGGTTCGATTTAGGTTATTAGTTAAACTATGTGAATCCTTAAATTATATAGCCTTTGATTTATTTTTTCACGTACATTGGTGAATACTATCTCTGATTAGTGATAAAGATTTGTGCATGATCAAGAGCTACAAAACAATTTAAAATATGCATCCATGTCTATTAGTTTGCTAATGACAAATATGAGTTTAGGAAATATCATTTAATGAGAAATTTAAAATGGGTGGATATTGCCGAGTTCGACATGTCAATGGAGATTTTGGGGAGATTTAAATGGTATTTGAATATGATATGCATAAGTTAGTACTTTGATAACTTCGAATGTCGAGCCACGTGGGTTATTTCACAATTTACTACATGTAACAATTACATGAACTTTGTAATTTTTTAAGTTTATATAAAACTAATCAAGATTGTATTTCGATAGATTCAATAAAAACAAGCACCTTTATGTTTCTGTTGAAGATGGAACGAAAGGACTCGAGCTTTGAAAAGTAAAAAAAAATCGAGGAAAATAAACATATAGCAACAATTCAATAAAGAATCACATCTAAATATTGATGTAACGTGTCAAGGAAAATAAACGTATATAAACTTTTGAATACACAACGACATATAGACATATATATATATATGGTGGTATAAACCATAATTATAAAAAAAAATCTATTTGTTATTTAATAAAGATAAATACATTATTAAGAAATTTAAAATTCAATAATCTTTTCTATGAATCCGTCGTTATCTAGTACTATGAATAAAATATTATCTTAAACATCTAGTAACCTAATCGTAAATTCGTGACGATACTCGCTCTATTTGGACGAATTACCCTTCTAGCTTAACTCCACAACATGCAATATGATGGGATGGGGCAGTGCCCACTGGATATGTGTGCACAAGGCTCGATGACATCTTAACATACCGAATCAAACCTCTATAACTAGCCTTCATGATTTCCTTATGGGAAAATTCTTAAAATGCCCCAGTTGCCCAACTTTATTACCCCAAATGCCCCACTTTTTTTTCACTTCTCAAAATGCCCCATGGGCAACTCTTCCATAGGCAACTCTCATATACATTTGACAAGTGTCCACATATTTGGGCCCACCTTGTACTAGTGTACTAGGTTAGTTCTTGGGCAACTGGGACCTACATTCTTGGGCAACCGACATATTTTTGTCTTTTAGCAAAAAAGTAAAGTCTTTTTATTATTAAAAAGTACATATATCTTGGGCAACTTGGTCCCACACATATGTACTTTTGGACAACTTATACACTTTTGAATACAAAATACTTTTAATTACAAAATACACATTATATTTTTTTTTATACTTATATAATAGATACATATTACATATTAACACACATAACTGCTACCCGGATCCAACTTCCTTGTACATGAATAAGATGATCATCACCATCAAAACCATCACCACGGATCCAAACCATCAACGATCTTCCTTCGATCACCACCACAACCCACCACCACCTTCCTCCTCCACTTCCACCACCGCACTCCCACTCCCCATCTCCATCTCCATCTCCAAGCCTCCGCCGCCCACCAACCGAACGACCACTGGAACAACAGAATCCCAACGATATGATGTCATTTTCAGGTTTATTTTTACCGGATTGTATGTAAAATGTGCTCGATGTTAGCTTTATCTTGCTAAAATGTCATATATAAATCATTCGGGCTGCCCGAATATATTAAGTTAACTTTCATAGTGTAGCTCGGGAACTTGCCTTAATTCTTATATATTAATTTTAACTCTTGCTTGTTTGGTAACTTAGTAGGTGTTTATTTCGTTTTATAGGTGGGATTCCCTGTTAGGTGGGATTCTCTGTTAATGGGGTTTTAATTTTGGCATTTTTTTGGATTCTAAAGGCGTTCCTTGAGGTAAGGAATATCACGTTTCTCTAATTGCATCCTCATGTAAACTGTTCACAACAAGAACATTTGTATGATATCGTGTTGTTTAAGATTTATTTGCTAGAGTAAAATGTCCTCATGTAAAATGTATAGAGTTATGAATTTCTTATTGCTTGAGACTATCATAGTCTTATTCATGAATATTAAAGTTATAATAAGAGTAGTTTCGGCAAGCGTGTGTAGGATGTGAAGAAATAGCCGATTATGAGCAGACATTTATGGTTGTAAGTTGGTGTTTTGTTTTCCAGATAATGAGAAGCTTTTATTTGTTCTGTTATGTTAATTTTGATACATGTTTGGTTTAGCGCCATAAATAACACGGCAAGAAGTTAGCTTTGTGGGGTTACTTGAAAAATCTAATTCATGTTTTAAAGTTGTCACTCCATGTTAGAAAATTCATGGCTTAATTGGTTTATTAATGGATAGAAAATGACTTAACATTACAGGATAAGCAATAAGAAAAAAAGATGAAAGAAGAATCATGTGAAAGAACTAAAGCTAGTTTCATTTAAGGTGTTTTCTTTATCCTTTCCCTGTATATTTAATTAATTCAAAAGACTAAAATGTGAGACTAAACCCATGAATACACATAAAAAGAAAAGGATATTAATGTAATTACTAGTAATGTGTGACATCAAAGCATGTTACAAAGTTCCCAGTGAGCCCTACTTATTGTGAATGAGCGTAAAGTTCAATAAGTATTATGTGTTTTCAGTACATAAGGTTGAGGAAAATATGAACCAATTGCTTACGAGGTATTACCATCTAGGAATTGAAAAATACCACGAAACAAAATATTTGATGGTCCTGTTATTCATCGTGTGAGGTTCCACTAGTTGGACTTACTTTCGCTAACAAATTGATTGATCGTGATTTCATACCGATTATGTGATGTAAAGAATACTCATCACCTAAATTAGAATTCACAAAAGCGTGATCACGGCCCTTCATGATATTAGTTTTTAATGGGAGATGGTTAGTCTACTTGCTAACCAACTAAGATCTATGTTTATCCTAATGTATCACTTGACTTGGTCAATGAAATGCTTCAACTGGATCTGGATAACCCCATACGGTGGACACCGATATAGAGAACATAATCCGTGCAACTTAAACCCCTGTTTTGACCCTAGCCCAACCATAGCGGATGGTGTAGATGGACCAACATAGCGAGTGGCTTTGACTTTTAAGGGTATCCCTCCTTTCGGAAGGATGACACTATGTTTTGGAACAACACCTAGTAGCGATGGCGGCTAAAACCTCACGTAATGTGTTGTAACCAAACTGGATCTCTAGAACCAGTGGCAGGTCCAAGAATTTCGTCTTCTGCTTCCTTTTCTTCTATATGAATACCAGATCATATTCATTTTTTATAAGAGATACTAATTTGATATTTTCAATAAGCTCTTTGTGAAGATCTATTATGTCACTACGGGGGTGACCTGAAGTGAATGTTATAAAGAGGAATATAATGCCTTTTTCTACTCTTTAGTATCTACAGATACGCAGGTAATGTTATAAAGGGTCAGCTTTTAAAGGTGAATATATCATTAAAATTTGTGAGTACATTTCGGATTGGATAGTATTATCAAGTTGTCTTCATACTTGTTTGAATGGACAATGGAGAATAATATATATGTACGATTGATTGAAACACCGATGATACTATTTTTTGCTAATGTTTATTTAAAAAAAGTAAAAGAATAGTGATTGGCTTATGGTAAATCCGTAATCTGAGTTGTTTTTTGGGATGCAGGAAATGTACTACTCAACTAAAAGGCAGCAGTTTCTGATTGATCAAGGTTATAGTTTTAAGGTAATTTTTAGTTTCACTCTTCTTGTAAAACATGGCCGGTATAGATTCTTTGTCATTTGCTCGGATTTAACTTTTATTTCATATAAATAATTAAAAGTTTATGTTCTTAGATCAACTATTTCCTGCAATCAAAATCAGTAACAAAGGTGAAAGAAAAGCGCAAGAGAAATGCCAAACAGTATACGGAAACTATTCTACTTGGAGGTGGCAACATGGGACGACCAAGAAGCTCTTTATGTCGCTTTTGTTTTTCTATTTTTGGAAGTAATTAACATTAAGATATGAAGAAAGCTATCTAAGTTTTGAAATGAAACAATTCAGGGGGTTTTATGCATTTTCATAACATTTTTGGTGACTTACAACGTTTAACCAACTTTTTATTTTTTACCCATTTGACCCGTTAGAGGCACAATATAACCCAAATCGACCCGTTTATCCATTAATGGCTCCAAAATGACACATCTAGTCTTACCCTCCTTTGAAAATAAATATGAACAACTCTTCATTTCAATACGCTAATTAAATTCGGAATTATAAAAATGTATACACTATTCAGATTCAGTCTGCTGAGCTTGGTGAAAATCTAGTTGAAGCAGGATAAAAGTTTGGTGGCACGAAGATAATGCGTAAGTATCATGGCACATGATGAGATTCATATATATTTGTGACTCTTCTTATGTGAACTTTTTTTCTGTGGCTATTATGAAGGAATTGTGAAATCCTTTCAATCTCGTAAAAAGAAGCACAAGGTTTGATGTTACAAATATAATCTCAATTTACAAGTTTAAGTTGTAAGAAATAGACTATCCAGACTTGCATAATAGAAACCACTGCTAGTGTTACTAGAAACCACTCCTAGTGTTACGAGAAACCACTGCTAGTGTTACGAGAAACCACTCCTAGTGTTACGAGAAACCACTGCTAGTGTTACTAGAAACCACTCCTAGTGTTACTAGAAACCACTCCTAGTGTTACTAGAAACCACTGCTAGTGTTACGAGAAGCCACTCCTAGTGTTACGAGAAACCCGCTAGTGTTACGAAACCACTCCTGGTGTTACGAAACCACCGCTAGTGTTACGAGAAACCACCGCTAGTGTTACGAGAAACCACTCCTAGTGTGACGAGAAACCCGCTAGTGTTACGAGAAACCGGCATCTCTTGTCATAAGTCATGCGGTATCTGCGGGATCCAAGATTAAAGCTTTGTAAGCTATATTGATAAAACCAATACGACGAGGCGATTTTACATCTTTTATTTGGCGGGTTCGGGGAGCATATTTGAGACACTAAAACGGCCAAACCTTTAATAGTCGTCGTTAATGAAGACTTGATGGATAACCATCGAGTGAGCTTCTTTGAAGAACTAGCGAGAGGAAGCATTTGTTTTGTGCTCACCTCAAACGCTCTACCAAGTAATTGAATCTGGATTTGGATTCTATTGTACCATATCGGTCGGTGGCGCTACTCCGGTTGCTAAACTAATCAATAGGCATCTTGGTTTTCCTGGCGATTGATCGAACACATTGGCATGTTTTACTCATTTACTTATACTTAGACATGTAACAAATTGTTTAAAATTCAATCGCATGTGCAAATACTTCCGTAAAGTTTTGCGTATATGAGATTTTGGATATTGTAGTGAAAACGATTTTTAATCTTTATTTGCATCAAGATATCAAATAGTTCTTGTAATCGATACTAACATGGATGGATTTGAATTTTCCAATAGCCGATTGATGACCATGACTCCATGACCCCAAGTGCAAAGTTGCTATGTCTTCTTGTGTCACCGTCACTATGGGTGCCAAAACTACCATCAATTTATAATGTGGTCTCGACTACAACCTGGATATGATAATCTCATTCTTTTGTTATTATCGGATGGCATTTTGAATAGTGATTTTGATCTAGTTATTATCGGATGATAATCTCCTCCACTTCCACCACCGCACTCCACTCCCCATCTCCATCTAGTAAAATATACCCAAATGACATTGAGTTTTGTACTTTAAAGTTAGCTATAATACCACCATCACTTAACGGTTGACCACCTATCTTTTGACTCATTCTTCGCTAACCAATCCAACTACTAACGGGTTGTGGGTCTTAATCCCGTGAGGAACATGTTACATGTGTGTTGAGGTACTTGTCGTTTAAGAAAAATGGTACCGGCGTGATCTCTACAGGAACCAACACGCAAGTGCAATGCTAAAACTTATAAAACATGACCTAGATAACGCAAAAAGACTTGAAAATTCCAAGCGCACATTGTATGATGTTTGAAAGGTTGTTTTACAGTGGTCTCTAATACTATAACCGCATATTCAATCATTCAAACTTTTTTTTTTTTTTTCTTTTCGATTACACTATGTATAGCAACTCCGACTTCATATTATAATCTGCAGGAATTACTACATGAGCAATCGATCTTCTCCAGTGACTACTACTACTACACGCCGCCCGCCCCTCCCCGATATAACGAACCCATTGGCCCAAATCAAGAAATAGGCCTTTAGCTGCAATATAGAAATAAAATTCTGTTATGTTCTCTTCATGTAAAACGAGTTTATCACACAAAATTATGATCAATAACAATGTTGAACATCATACAAAATGTTAAAAGTTATCATCTTTTACCCCAAGTTTTGTTCATTCTACATACTTCATTTGTGAATTTCGTCGTCTTTTCTTTTTACATCAAGTAAATACAACCACCAGTCTCTCATGTTCATTCTCAGTACCCACAAAAGAAAATGTTAAATGACAAATTTGGGTCCAGACCAACAAATTAACCAAGACATGGTGCAGCGCTTTGCATAAGTGGTTGGATTCTTTATAGGTCTCTCATTTGGGGATCAAGTTAAAAAGAAATTGAGGTCAAGCAAAAATAGTTTAGGAGCTTAGTTGCCTAATTTGCAAATTCAAGAAGCTGTTTTATCAAATCAAACAAGTTTAGGGACAGATTAAATAAAGCGAACACATGGGCTAAAGAAATAAACCTTGAGTAAATCAAAGCGACATAGATCCATAAAGTTAACCAATACTCAAATGTATATATCGATTGTGGTTTGTCATAAAGTGCAAAGTATATTGCTTTTCTATCTTATTCTCAATGTCACAATCATCACTTTGAAAAAGCACACCAAACACCCTTATCGGAAGAAGAACGAAACTCTCGATCCATTATCCTTAGTATTTTTCTACGTATTTATCAAGCATATTATGTCGTCGGGAGGTAGATCGCCTCTTGGTCACGTTTAGTTTTATCTTACAACAAGTCTATTTTCACAAATCGAAAATATAGCATCACATCTATGATCAAGTGTAGACTAATTTCAAATTCAATCTCTCACCTCTTGGAAAAGTTATTTTCAATCTTTGTCCTAATATAGCATCACATCTATGATCAAGTGTAGACTAATTTCCTGGTGACAATTTGTTAAGTTAAGTTAAAAAAAAAAAAAAAAAAAAATGGATAAAAACCGGAAACCACTGCTAGTACATTTCTAACCACGGATAGCGGTAGGCGACCCAGCTAGTACATTTCTAACCACGGATAGCCGTGGGCAACCCACGGCTAGTACATTTCTAACCACCCCCGTTTTGACCCGAACTCATTTTGACCCATTGATCTACTTCTTTGACCCCTCATTGTTCCACCTTTGGTCTAAATCGATAACGCTAATTTTAAAAGATGTTGTTTGAGTCCATGATAAGATGGCCGTTCTCGGATCTTTTAAATGGATAACACCCACTAAGTTACCAAACAAGCAAGAGTTAAAATTAATATATAAGAATTAAGGCAAGTTCCCGAATGATTTATATATGACATTTTAGCAAGATAAAGCTAACATCGAGCACATTTTACATACAATCCGGTAAAAATAAACCTGAAAATGACATCATATCGTTAGGATTCCTGTTGTTCCAGTGGTCAGGTTCAGTTGGTGGGCGGCGGGAGGCTTGGAGATGGAGATGGAGATGGAGATGGGGAGTGGGAGTGCGGTGGTGGAAGTGGAGGAGGAAGGTGGTGGTGGGTTGTGGTGGTGATCGAAGGAAGATCGTTGATGGTTTGGATCTGTGGTGATGGTTTTGATGGTGATGATCATCTTATTCATGTACAAGGAAGTTGGATCTGGGTAGCAGTTATGTGTGTTAATATGTGTCTATTATATATTTTAAAATGTATATAAATATAAAAATATAATGTGTATTTTGTAATTAAAAGTATTTTGTATTCAAAAGTGTATAAGTTCTTAAAAAATACGTATGTGTGGGACCAAGTTCAAGAGATATCGTCTTTTAATAATAAAAAACTTTACTTTTTCTAAAAGACAAAAATATGTCGGTTCTTCAAGAATGTAGGTCCCAGGTTGCCAAGAACTAACCCAAGACACTTAGTACAAGGTGGCCCAAATATGGACACATGTCAAATGTATATGAGAGTTGCGATATGGAAGAGTTCTTGTGGGGCATTTGAAAGTGAAAAAAAAGTGAGGCGTTTGAGGTAATAAAGTTCAAGAATGGGGCATTTTAAGAATGGGTTTAGGCCATACAATACACGCTGCATTTTTCAAATATACCGCTTTTGGTACGTGTACTAAAATCATCCACTTTATGTTGCGTCTTTCGTGTTTTGTACCATTTTGCACGCTGTTTACTGCAACCGGTTGAGAATGTATAAAGCGGCAAAAATGCCTATGTGGCATATTTTTGAGTAAATTACATAGATAGTCCTTCTTGTTTGTCCCAAATTGCATCTCGTCCTCGGTCGTTTTAAATCGCTTTTTTTACGTTTTCGTCCATTTTTTACGTTTTCATCTGTTTCTTTACGTTTTACTTGCTTTTTACGTTTTCATCCATTTATTTTATAAAATTTTGTCATTTTTACGTTTTAAATCTGTTTCTTTACGTGATATGTCCGCTTTTTTGTTTTCGCCTGCTTTTTTTACGTTTCGTCTTTTCTTTACGTGATATTTCGTTTTTTTAGTTTTAAATGCTTTTTACGCCGTCTGTTTCTTTACGTGATATTTCCGTTTTTGGTTTTCGTGCTTTTTACGTTTTGTCCGTTTCGTTACGTTTTCATCATTTTTTCGTTTACGTTTCTTTTTAACAATTTCGTCCGCTTTTTCATTTCGTATGTTTTTACGTTTCATCCCGTCTTTACGCCCGCTTTGTTTTTAAGTTTTTATCGGTTTCTTTCGTTTTGTCTGTTTTTACGTTTTAAATCATTATTTTAGGTTTGCGTCCGTATCTTTACGTTTTGTCCCTTTTGTTCGGTTTAAATCATTTTTGACGGGCGAATAAATCAAAAAAATAAAAATGAACGACAACATAAAAACGTAAAGACACAAGAACAAAAAAAGACGAATCGTCAAAATGGACGAATACGTCAAAATGGACGAAACATAAAAACGTAAAGAAATGTATTTAAAACGAAAAAACATACAAAATGTAAAACGGACGAAACGATAACAACGGGTAATAACATAAGAAAACATATAAAATGGGGTAAAACGTTTGAAATCGTAAAGAAAGTGACGAAACGTATAAAACGAACAAAACGATATAAGAACGGGTAAAAGCGTAAGAAAAGCAAGAAAACGGACAAAACTTATACATGTACCAAAACGAGTACATTTGAAAAGACGTAGTTTATTTAGCGGTAAAACCCTATTATTTAACTTATTTTGTTGGTGGAATCCTACGTTATTGTGTGCTGGCGATAATGATTATAGTTTTAGTAAACAAGTTTCTTGCAGCAAATCAGACAAAACACGAAAGACGCAAATAAAGTGGGATGATTTTAAGACACGCACTAAAGCGGTATATTTGAAAAAGACGCTGTGTATTATACTAAACCCTTTAAAATTTTCCTTTCCAAAATTAACACCTTTTGCAAAACCAACTTTCCATAAAGGCAAAAATTTATTAACCCCAATAATACCACCTTCATCCTTCATCAGCCACCCCACCCCCAAAACGACGTCGTAACCCCCAAATAAAATCAAACAAACTTCACCTCCCCAGTCAACTTTCTCGTCTCCCTTCACTCCCACACACACTAAACACACACTCAAACACACACACACACACACACACTTATAACCACCTCAACAACCTTATAACAAACTTAACAAACTCAACAGATCGATGAACTTATCTCCAATTTCATTCTAACTGATTCATCTTAGGGTTTCAGTTAACTTTTGTAAATGATGACGTCACGCGGCTTATTCGGATGGTCACCGCCACGTCAGCAGCCTTTAACACCGGTATCAGAAGTCTCCGAGCCGCCGGAGTCACCGTCGCCGTATATGGATATAACTACGGAGCCGGTTGGACCGGAAGTTGATGACGTGGAGGATGAAATGGAGGAGATCGAGGCCGCGCCTGAGGCGGTTGCGTTTTCACGGTTGTTTGCGTGTGCGGATAAGTTTGATTGGTGTCTTATGGTTACTGGATCGGTTGCGGC
>CM040239.1:98514748-98702308 GCA_022545495.1 Chrysanthemum lavandulifolium
GCTATTGATATGTTATATATTCCCCGCCATTAGGAATAATGAACTTGCACATAAAGCATATCTCCGTCTCTTAAGGAAAGTTTAAAGGGTCTTAGGTGAGTTGTTGAAGATGAAAGATTAGAAAAACCTCTTGATAGTACCATTGCCTATGCTTGCATGGATGCCAAACGATCTCAAGAACTCTTAGAGTACATAATTGTCACATGTCCAAAATTTGGCAATAGGCGAGATAGAATAGTAGCACCAGTTCTATGCCTAAGGATAAGAATGTGACTTATAATGTGCCTCACAAAACTTGAGAACCCAACACTTCTAGACCACTGGGCACGATGGTTTCACCAACTAATATTCTGTTGTTCCTTCTACAGGAGTAATCGGCAATACTAAGGTTAGCGGGTCAAAGCCTTGAGGAAATACAATGCGAAATAGGATCTTGCCAACCAAAAGTGTTGAAGAAAAGCTAGTAGAAGAACACCCTAGGAAGAATAAGTTTAAGTGAATACAAAGCGATTTCAAATTTTCCATGCACATGTTGAGGGGAGCATCTATCCTAAACCTATGATTTGAAATGTGATCACTTATCTCAATGTGCGGGTTCCCTCTTGTATGTGCAAAACTATTTTAAACCTTGAGGCACATATTGAGGGGAGCAAATTATGAAAACCTCATCCTTTCCCAAAATGCTTTATCTACTTGATTTGATTAGGAAGTGATGTTGATATCTTTAGAAAATGGTAATCAAAGAGTTAATTCTTTCTCTTGCCTCCATGTGCAAAACTATTTCAAATATTTGATGCACATGTTGAGAAACTCTTGTTCTAAAAATATCAAAAAATTCAGGTACAAAATGCTTTGATAATATATCATAAGTATCTGGATTGATTTTCAAATGATTTTCAATTGGTTTCAACGGCGGATGAACAATACCAAATAGACCGACCAACTTGACTTTATGTATGGTGATATAAGGATGATAAGGTTAGGTATTTGTTCCCGTGATCGCGCGAACCGGAGGATCTACCGAGGACAATCCACTAGTTAGTGTAGAAGTCATTAGGTATGATGATAAAGGAGAAAAATGAGATATGGGAAGAGTGCGGTGAGTCGAGAGCTAATCTTGGAATAAACCCAACAAGGTTCTAGTTATGAAGTCTCGGTAAGCTTGAAGGGTTGAAGAATGAAAAAAAGGCTGAATGTGGAAAAAGGGTGAAAAAAATAGCCCTCCATCAATTCAACCTTAGGTGAAGCAGGGTTCAATACATATACTCTTGGTTGTTACTTAGGTAACACTTGGTATTGAAGACAAGACATCATGGACCCGTGTGTGCGCGCACTAAACTTCCCAAGCCACTCAAGTTCCTCTTAAAGGGCTTGTTTCATTCTCACGAGGAACAGACATAATCTATCGACTTTCTCTTAGAGATGGTTGATATTGAGTAGGAGACCTCTCCCTAGTCTCCATCTGAGGGATCCAAATACGCACAAATTAAGTCTAGAGCCACGAGATCATCAATAAATCTCCTTAGGACACTTTCAATGAAGACTCTCATTTCACACAATGTGGAAGAGATATTATATCTTGAGTCCTCGCATTATGCTTGTGGTATTGCGGAACATCCGAGTGATATGAATACATATTCACAATGAAGATGGAAAGCCTTAGGAGCCAACATCAAACAAGCTCTGGTAGGTGGCATGTAAGATCTATTCTATAGATCAACCATGTGACAATGAAATGAGAAACAATGGGGCGATTCAATCTTTTGAATCAATCCGGGTTCAGGTTATGGATTGGCGGATACCTTTGAAAAACCGGTCGTTGTGATTAAATGTTCTTTTCCATAGCACATATTTGTGTATTAATGTTCCAAAATTAAAGGGTATTTATGATTTATAATTGATTTTCCATAAAACCTTAAGTGGTGTTGCAAAACACTTTCTATAAAAAATACACGATTGTTTTCAAATCATTTTTCATCAATCGATGAATCTCTATTATTTGGTTCACTCACTCCGTGTTGTCTTCTTTGAGCGTTCGGTTTGAGAACAACTAAACATTGCGAAACCTGTCGGAGATTCTTGAGGTATTCACGATCACGAGGCGGTACTTGTCTTGATCAGCGGGGAACCGTGGGCGTGTACCTCAATTCAACAAAAGTGATCAAAGACACTTTTGTGCGCTTTATTGCTAAGCTCATTTTATGCGGGAACACCCGGCGTTTGTGGTGATCGAATGAAGTAGTCAATCCATAGCCGCATGCTCACATTACATTCATCTCTAAAGAAATCATGATAAGTGAATCAATAACTCGATGTTTTCACTCCATGCTTACTTTCTGTTCTGCCAAATATCATGAATCACTAAAGCTTCGCTACTACGATAAGAAGATATCATGATCCAAAATGTGAGCATGTCGGTCCAAAAGTCACAACATCACATACTATCAACACCACAATGGATGAGTCGAGATTTATGGTTGCGATAATCTCAAAGCTGGTTCAAATACTCTATCATCATGTGGATCGGTTTAAGACCTCCACTCGATTTATCAAAACATACGAGAACATGATGAATCAAAGACTACGAGCTAAATAACAAAAGTGCTTAATCAAAGAAACCAAGAACATCGAAGCGTTATATCGGTTTGTAATCATTGTAAGTTGAGTGACCTCCCTTAGGGGAGATTGTTGGGATTTAGTAAATCCGATTACTTAAAGTGTCGGTCACCTCAAGTATGTATACTCGTTAAGCTCGTAGTCGTAGTTATTGGTGTTAGTATTTAGATTACTGTAACACCGTGGAGGACGGATGGGTCTTTACCATTGTATCCCCGATCCATGACCTAAAGTAGGCGTCTAAGCTTGTACCCTATAAATACCCTTTGCCCTCCAAGGAAAAGGGTTGGACCTTCATAATATATTTTTCTTTGTCTCTCTAGGGTTCCCATCTTCTCCCTCTTTCTCTCTCAAAACCGTTTAACCTAAAGGCGCCGCACCTATTGTATATCAAACCAAGATTCTACACTAATATCGTACTTCTCTAGAACTCTAAAAACACGTATATTCTAATGCCAACCTAGGGGTCCTTTTATAGGCTTAAGGATAACCCTAGTCGGTTTACAATTATAACCTTGTATGACAAGTAATACTATATTAAACTTAGAACATTCTAGAATTTACACATTAATCCTTAACATCTTTGCATAGCAGTCCTTTAAGCATGCAGTACTTTGATGTATCGAGCATTACTTTGACTTCTTACTTTAGCAGTACTTTGACTTCTTCAGTACTTTAACTCTTCAGCACTTTAACTCTTCAGTACTTTGACATTTCATATCCCAACAGATAGGGTCAAGGATTACAAATTCATGTGGCTGCATATACTTATGAAGAAAGATTGGCAAAGCTCTCATTTGTAGAGAGGAACCACCCATTAGGCCTTTGTTGCACCCGATAATTATCGGCGATAACAAGTCCACCACGGCGTGGCCCACATGCAATACTTTCCACAGTATTGCAACGGGGGTGGTATCATGAAGGACGAGGAATGGACATGCCCTCATGAGCTCAAAAGATATGATGTCAAGTTCGGGGAATTATCCTTCGATGATTGGTATGCGGTACAATTCGAGGATGCTAAAATTAACCCAAATCTACTAAAAAGACTCAAGGTTGATTATGAGGAGCATTGTCTACTGAGAGAGTCCATAAATAATGACATCTACTGCACGGAGGATCCTTCAAGAAACACCGATGACGATGTTGCTCGAAGCCATTAGTGTGAGAAAATAAAAACACCTAGAGAAAATTTTTGGGCATCTTGCAACCCTTATGATCATAAATGTAATGGGGGAAGCAACATAGAGAGAGTTGGGAATGATGAATTATTTTGGACCTCAACCAATGACGCGGAAAGAACTGAGTTACCTTGGCTAGACAATTTGGGATTTGACAATTGGGTCAAAATCAAATATGGAAAGGTAGATGCGTTGACTAAGGAGAAGATCTGTAAAGAATGCATGAGTAAAGAAGACCCGAGCGAAGAGGTTCCAAACGACATAAGTGAAGTATCGGATGAAGATACCAAATATTTGACGAGAAATGAGAAGAGGAATGCAAATGGGTACTAGTGGAAGATTTACTCGACAATGCATGGTTTAAAGGTACCGAGTCCGAATATGATTATATAGAAGGGATTTTGGATTACCTTGAACTACAAGGTGAAGATGGATTCACTGACCATGATGATGAAGCATATGAGCAAAGAAGGTGCAAACTTCTTGGCATTCCGTATAAGAGGTCGCCACCAATTGTAGCAGAAAAGTATGAGTTCACTAGATACCACTTGGGGCCAGACGAAAAGTTTTGCAAAATTCGGAAGATCGAGACTAAATAATACCTCTGAACCGCTACAAATGTTTCCTGGGCCATACATAATTTGATGAAGGATATGGAGGAAGTTGGCCAAGTCCAAAGGCCGCCATAAAGCCCCATGGCTTTGAGTCTAACTTAAAGACTTGTAAATAAAGAAAAGTGCTCTTCCGGGAGACAACTCGAATTATCCCTTTCATTTGTTTTGCTTTGTTTCCATTTCTGTTGGGTTTTGTGTTTTTAACCACTTTTGCGAGAACACGAAGGAAGTTGGCCAAGTCGAAAGGCCGCCATAAAGCCCCATGGCTTTGAGTCTATCTTAAAGACTCGTAAATAAAGAAAAGTGCTCTTTAGGGAAAATGTTTCTAGTGTGTCTACATGCAACATATGTGGAGATGCGATTATCACGAACCTATTGGAATAAAAAATCTAAAAGATAATCCAAAATCTCCTTAGTTTAGTTTTGCTCGATTATCCATAATCGAAATATATATTAGTTACATTTTCCGACCGAGGTAGTGAGATCATTATGCATGCATGAGAAAACGCGTTTTGACTTGTATTACTAATGCAAGAAAATGATTTTCCTCAACATGAGAAGTTTTGAGAGAATAAATTGGGGTTTTTATGTAAACAAAGAGTTTCAAGAAATGATTTAAACTATGCAAAGATTATATCTACAGAAAGTGTATTCAAGAAAGTAAATTCCTAATTTTTATTTTGTGCTTAATAGAATCCTAGACTCAGATTAGAAGAAAGAGACTTACAATCTGTTTATGGAGAATTTTGAGGAATGTGCTCCATCATTCCTAAGCCCAAATGAAGATAGTAGAATGGTTCACGTTTAAGTTGTTTAGTGAATATATCTGCTAAGTTTTCTTTGGTTGGAATCTTTTCAATAGATATGTTCCCTTTTTGAACATTATCCTTAAGAAAGTGGTAGCAATTTATATGCGCTTTGTGCGAGAATGTTACACAGGGTTCTTACTTAATCCAATGGATCTTTTATTGTCACACATGATTGGGATGTTGTCAAGTGTGATGCCATAGTCTATGAGAGCTTTCTTCATCCATAGTGCTTGTTGACATGACTTTCTGGTGCTTACATATTCGGCTTCGGTTGTGGAGATTGCTAGTGCCGTTTGTTTCTTAGAGAACCAAAAGTTAAACAACAACCCATGAAGGTACAAATGCCACTAGTACTCTTCGATCCTCATAATCACCCGCATGATCGGTCGGCGTAACCCAAGGTTTCTATGCCGGCCCCTTTAGGATACCATAATCCTAAATGTATATTGCCTTTAACATATCGGAATATACGTTTAACCACTTCAAGGTGACAAGTTTTGGGATCTTCTTGGAAGCGAGCACAAAGGAAGACACTAAACATGATATCGGATCTACTTGCCATCAAATACAACAAACTACCTATCATGCCTCTATACTTAGTTCTATCTATGGATTCACCCTCTTCATCTATGATGAGCTTAGTGTCCGTATGTTAGGAATTGGAAATTCCATAAGTAAAGTGTCGGTCACCCCAAATATTATCTAGCATAAGTTAGCTCATAGACATTTCATTAGTTACGTTATTTATCAGTTTATTAGTTAGTTATTAGTTTAGTTTAGCGTAGTGTAACACCGTGGAGGAAGGATGGGTCTTTACCCTTGTATGCACGATCCACAGGCCGTCGGGAGGTCGTGTATTCGTAACTATAAATACCCTTCCATCCATGGAAGGGGTGGAGCATTTCCTAATCTAACCTTACAAATTTTGTGAACCAAGTCTCTACCAAGAAATCTCCTCTCTACTTTCTCTCTAAAATGGCAAACATGTATTTTGATCATCTAAGACCACCCGAATCATCAAACACAATAATATATCGATCCTACAAATGGTACGAGCCAAGGTTGTTGTGTTATCTTTGATTTGTGTGGTCCGTACCATGGTTGTTGTTTGTGGTTTTTGATTTGAAAAATGTTTTACATGTTTTGGTCCGTACATGTTTTACATGGTTTTGGTCAAAAATGTTGTTAAAACTGCTTTTGTATTTCTTTTGGGTCGGAAAATTGTTTTTGGTTATTATTACGGGCAAGCAGTGATTAACAAATCTTGAGTATTACGCTTTTGGTCAAAAGGTCTCATTTTCTATGCACCAATTTTATTCCGTGGTATTATTGTTAGTCGGTTTTTTTTGTTCTAAACTTGGTCCTCTATTTGATGTCTACTAAAATCTCATCTGGTCATTTTGTCGGTCAATATGGGTCAAAAGCGAAGCATTTTCATATACATCTTCACGAGTTTGAAACTGTTATTACATGGGTCATAGCGGTCAAGTTTTATGGTTAAAATGGGTTAATAGGTGTATCTTCTTGTTATTTTCTGGGTAACTTTGTGTATGAACGAATAACAACAGTTTGATATGCTTGCTAGCGAGTTGTCTAAAGTTAGGTTCTTTATAGCGAGTTGTTAACAGAAAAGAAAGGTAGCGACTTAGTATCAAGAGAAAAATAATGTTAGCGACTTGTAAAAGATGAGACCTAGCTACTTGTTATTGAACAAGGTAGCGAGTTGTTTGAAAATAGCGACTTGGTGTTTGATTATTTATTCAAATACATGATGCTAGCGACTTGACAAATGGTAGCGAGTTGGTTTTTATAAAAGGTAGCGAGTTGCTACAATGCCTAGCGACTTGCTTTGAAAAACTGCTAGCAACTTGTCTAAACCATTTTGACTATTGAGTCTAGCGACTTGGTGACAGAAAGGATAAAGCAGAGTTTGACCGTAACCAGGACTCAACCAAAATATAACCAACAAAACACCATTCATTGACCTCGGTTATCAATTACATCCTCGGTCAATACAAATCTCAACATATCAATCAAATACTATAATCAAAATGAAATGAAAATCGGTTGACATCAAGTTATCACAATCTCATTAACTCTATCGAGAAGATTTAATCAATAACATCACATAATCTCGAACTGTTCAACTTTTAATCTTTCAAAGATTTATTTTTCAAACCTATTCATCACAGTTTATCTTAGACTCGTACTCAAAATGATATAATCAAGTCCTTCATAACATTGACTCGAGACTCGGGGTTTGATTTGTGAAGCTTAGCTTCAATTGTTATTCGAACAAAAAGGTAAAAGATGTTAACAAATCTGTTAAATCTTTCAACCTTGGTTTGTTATAAGTTGATACCTACCTGGATTGTGTCTCGTTTCAAGCCTTCCTTGTGGACTTTTCAAATCCATGCCTCTTGCCATCCCTATGGCCACGATAACTAGCCTCAAGCCAACCCCATGGCGAGGATAAGTGTGAAGTAAGGTGGTTGATCTTTGCGTCTTAGGTTGTGTGAACATCTTGGAGAGGGAGGTGATTGATAATATGATTTGGTTTGGGATGCTAATATATGTGCAGTGAATTATTTGGTGATGGGAGGCGGATTCTTGAGAGAGTATTTTAGGGTTTGAGAAGCTGTTAAAGATGGGGGCGGATGTTTTTATTTTTAGGGTTGAGGTGTATGTGTACTTTGGATTAGGTTTGGTAAGGATATGAGGCGTTTTATATCCCTTAGTTAGGATAGTTGTGGGATTTGGTTCATTTAATACCGAGCATTAGGTTGTGAGGTAAACTTTGGATTAGATGGGTTTCACTTTGGATTCATTTTGGGCCATGTTAATTGAATAGGCTGCATTAGTTTTTTTCTTGGGCGTTAAACCTTTTTCTTATTGGTGATAGTGGATGATCGTGTGACATGGTGAATTTGCCAATTACAAAACTTTGTCATCCAAATTTTTTGGGAAAATAAAATTTGGGTTACATATTTTGTTGTAAGTTAAAGAGTGAAATTTTGGTCGGATAAAATTTTCTGAAGGATACAAATTCACAGTGAGCTATTAGTTGATCTTGAATGAGTTGAAGGCTCTTGTCCAATATTATTGATTTGGTATTGAAGTGATGGTTTAAGCAGTTTTAATTGGACTTGGGCTTGTAATCTTGGATAATGGACATGATGGACTTCTCAAAAAAGGATCACAAATATGAGATTTGACAACATGAGACTTTAACTGACTTGGATAAAAGGAGACTTGAAGATGATGAGATTTGAGATGTGCGAGTTGTTCTTTGATCATGAGTTTTTAATGTTGAAATTTGTTGAAGAGATTTCTCAATAAATTTTGATGTGAGTTGATGAGAGGATGAGATTTGTTGTGTTATGCTGATTGATACTTTGGTTTATACATTCTCACAAAGAACGTTGTGTCGCGGCGTGAATTGATATTTGAACAAGATTAACTATGGGGTTGTTTGTTCGGTATTTCGTATTTGGATATGAAGAGAGGTTTTCCGGGGGCGTTTACTTATTTCGTCTTCTTTGTCTCTACACTTCCGCGAAGATGACTTGTTTGAGCATTTATAGAGTGTGATAAAGACTTGGCTATTTAATTACGGTTGTGATTCTTTCTCGTTTAACCCAGCGTAACTATCACTTGGTGTCTCACTCGGTTGAGAATGTCAAGAGGTTTTGTACATTGGGTACACCGTTTCTTCTTCACAAGGATTAGTACAAGTTTAAGTAACAAATCTGGGGAATTTTACTTCATGATCAAGATTGGCATATCGGGTTTACTTCACCATATGGTCACCATTATAGCCAACAAAATTCGTAAATGGTGTGTCTACCAAAGTGTTTAATGGTTGTTGATGTTGGTGAAAGAATCGTTAATGAACCACTGCATGTTCCCTTAAAACATGATATTCACCGAAACTAAAGTTGTCATAACACGTTCAATCTGACATTGTTTACGGTTTTGTCTTGATTTTGTAAAATCCCGTGAAAGAATCTATTTCTCGGTTTAAATCATAGACTTGTAAAATCCGTGACGATGGAAACATCACAGTAATAGTAAAGTGCATTTCGGAGCTATCTTACAGTTTATTCACGGTTTTTAAAATCCCGCGAAGAATCTATTTCTCGGTATAAACCATGGAATTGTAAAATCCGTAATGATGGAACCATCTTGGAGAAGAGAAGTGTAATTACGGATCTTCTTGATCTTTGGTGCTACGCTTTACGCTTGAAGAAGGGATAAAGGTGTACTTCATGAATTAGGTATGTGTTTGGGTTGTCTTTATGGCGGTTTGGTTATTACATGGTTTCACGGGGTTACGTGCTTTTAACCATGGTCGGGATTAAACCATTATCAAAGTTCATTTAAATGTCAAAGAAGGCTAGATTTGAGCGATTCGGAAGATGTGACAACGGCGTTAATTGATATTATTTATTTGAGGTTGAAGTGAATTATCACGAGGCGAGTGTACTTAGTATCCGAAGGTATCGGGGATGGATGGATGAAGATTCTTGAGATCCTTGTTCGAGCTTATTATCAAAACGAAGACTTGGAAATCTAGTTATTTTGGGAGTCTTTTTTCTTTTACCACGAGGGGAAATTGGGCTCTTTCTGCCACAAAAACAACTATCACTTTAAGGAGTTACGTTGTAGTGCTCAGTGTCACATTTAATTGTGGATTTTCAAGAGGTGATGTAAGTCTTATACTTGATGGTTGGTTGGTTGAAGAGTATAGAGTACTTAGAGATTCAAATGGGCATGAAGTCTCGGCACCACTCTTTGTTACATATGTGCAAGTTTAAGTCATGAGTTCGGGGTAGTTTACTTCAGGGTCAAATACATTATGTCGGGTTTTCTCCATCAGCTGTCACTACAAAGAGCCTACTGAATGATAATGAGGTTGATTACATGTTTTGCCAAGAGATTGAAAAGAGATTTATGGCGTGCTCACATCGATTCGGGCCTCGTGCTTCAACATTATGACGTATGAACACAACGGTTCATGCCTCGTACTCTAAAAAAAGAAATGTATGCGTTTCGGTGTGCATTAACTCGAAAGAAGAAAATCTTCTTATGACGTATGAACACAACAGTTCATGCCTCGTACTCTAAAGAAAAGAAAAGTGTGCGCTTGATGCGCTTTATCTTCCGAAGAAGAGAAATTCTTATTATGACCATTCTCATCAACATGCTTCATACTTTTTCCATGCGCTTGGTCATCAAGTGAATGGGCTACCGCGATTGTTTTCTCATTCCACTTGCTCGATTATAATGAAGATGGCGACATCATGTGCTGATTTTGCGGGAGAGAGTGTGAATAGAACATTCGGATGATTTTAAGCTTATTTAATCAAGAATGGCATCTCCATATGCAATTCATGAGGGGAGAAGAAGTGTGATAATACCGCATGGTTGATTGATATATGAGATTAAATGGTCAACGGCTCCAAACTCATGTAAGAACCGAGCTTCTTCTTATCGGGTCATTTCTACATGGAGTTTCTTCTAAAGAGCCGTTGGTTGACATCTTCACACGGCTGATTTAATAAATGGCAAAGTGCTTCTAGTTCTTTGGTGACTTCTTTGATGAACATCTCTCTGTTCTTGTTTGATTGGGAGGATTTTAGTTAAGGGATTTGCTATTTCAATGTTAACGGAATGCATTTGGTGAGTTGAAGATGTTGACTTTCTATTCCCAACCGGACAATCTTGAAGAAGGTCGAGTCTGATCTGTTCTACATTTTCTGTTGCATGTTAGAAGACTAAAGACGAGTTGCACTTAACGATCTAAAGACTTCTTCTTAATTCAAGCATTCATTATAAAGATTGTCGGTTTAGGGGAGAGAACTAATTGGGGGAGAGTGAAATGCCATATTTAATTCCCAATTAGACTTGCTCACATTCTTCAGCAAGTTGATTCCCACAAGATTACAAGTGTTCTTCTCAAAAGATTTCATGTATACGAGCTTACAAAGATTGCTGATTCTGAAGTATCAAAACCAGCAAGGGGGAAGGAGACACGTATCAAAACGCGAGTAAACTTGATGAACTTAATACTTCTAAGTAATTGAAGATATCCCGGGAAGACAAATGTTATTACCGCATAGAAACTCAAGGTTTGACTCATGGTGAGTAAACTTGATGGACTTAATTCTTCTAAGTGATTGAAGACATCCCGAGAAAACAAATGTCATGACCGCAAAGAAACTCAAGGTTTTACTCATCAAGGCGTTTAGTGTTATTATTCCAACTACGTGGGGAAGTGATGTTAGTGAAAGTTTACGAAGATAAATGAGGTACACAAGTACGACATATTACAGGAGATAAATGTGTAACATGAGGTGGTGTTATCTGTTATTCTCTGTTGGGAATGTGTGTGCCAGTTCTTGAGCTTCATACATTCATCGTGACGAAAGATGTGAACATTGGGAGGTGTTCTTCATTACCCTCATGATGTGTATTCGGGAGAGTTCTTGAGCGTTATACAAAGAGCGGCGCATCAATTCATCTACTTGGGGAAGTGGTCTCTTGACAACTTTTGGTTTGGATCGCTTGGACTTGATGGTTATGAAACTTGAGAAGATTATTTATGAGTGGGATGATACGTTCTTTGTTCTTGGATGATATAACCTCGAACGATGAATCACGGTAATTATTCTTAAAAGGAGCAACAAGTTCGATGATAATGGTGTGCTTCTTTGTGCACAGCTAAGAAAAGCTTGAAAGAAAACTTTGAATCGATGCGCTAAAGGATTTTCGGTTTAGGGGAAGGCGCCAAAGTCTCACTTCGGATGGTTCAATTTCTTTCTTCTATGTAAGAGCCTTGGAAGCTTTGGTGGTGAAAGTTTTAGGGATGATGACTTATCTTCTTCAACGGGGTCGCTCGATATCCTTATCTCGGTACTCGTATCATCATCTTCTTTAACTATATCATCTACTCTATCTCTGTAAATATTTATCAGAAAAAGCAAAATACAAAAATAAAAAACCAACAAAAAAGAAAATAAAAAATATAAAACCTACAAAAACCCATAAAAATCATAAAATTGAAAAATACCAAAAATATGTTTTCTCAAGACATGTCTTCTGGTATCGATAACATCTGCGGTCTTAGAAATGTCATTCAATAATGGCACGGGACCATAGATGAAGTTCGAGCAGGAGGTGTAAATATTCTTTTCAAAACATGTCTCAAAAAATGGCTTCTGATTATTTCAGATTGTAACCGGGCTTCAAAAATGGCTTCTGATTATTTCAGATGTAACCCGTGTTAAACAATGGCTTGCTATTATTTCGATAGCAACCTGTTTTTCAAAGGAAGGAAAGTCTTTGCGCTAAACCTATTTTCAAAATATTTCGTGCACTTATCCTAAAACATAATGAGGAAAGTATGTCGAAGGAATTTGTTCCTACTCAAATATTTTCCTTCAAAATTCTTGAGAAAAATATGTGTTTAACAAAATGGTGGTAAATGAGTTGCTTAAAATCTATCGATTCGGTGTTTTCGTAAAATTGAAAACTCAATCAATGACTTCAGCGCTTTTAACCTTTTCAGGAAAATAAGTCATTGATTGAGGGGGAGAATGTTTTCAAATCTATATCATTTAACGAGATTATCTAATTATCCTATATGCTTAATTGAAAATGATGTTAACCTACGTTGAAGGACTAGGTGCCTAGGATATGATTGTTAGGTTTAGATGATTAGAGTTTGATGAAAACATTATTCCCATACCTTTTATGATCTGATTGATATGTTGAATTGACTTTTATTAGTCGATTGCTGTTTAGGTGTTGTCGACCACCATATATCTGTATGTGGGTTCACTAACATATGCAGGTATTTTGGTATAAGAATGTTCCCGATCCGGATCCCACATAATAAGATGATTGGATGCGAAAGGAAAGGTAACTATATCTTGGGTCGAAAAATGAAGAAACGGAGCTTAATTGGACTTCCATGGAGAGTTGGCATAAATGCAACGTAAGAGGTCTCACTTGCTTGACGAGATGGTTTTCTTCTAAGTGATTGAAGAAGCGGGCTTAATTTGACCTCGATTGGCATTAAAATGCAACGTAAAGTCTCACCGCATCGGAGACGGTTTTCTTCGACCCTACTGACAACAACGAGCTTCTCAACCACTTAACGTATCTTTGTGCAGTAAAATAGTGATGATACCATTTTTTAAATACAATCTTCAAATAATATTGTTTTGAAAAATGGAAAAATATTGGTTTTGAAAATATATTGGACTTAATTTTGAAAATCACCGGACTTCATTTTTATCAAAACCTAAGTCACTCAATCATCGACTACGGTCATCGATTGAGGGGGAGAGTTATTTTAAATAAAATATTTTCAAACGATATTTCTTCATAAAAGTCCGTTTGTACAATAATAAGTGGTGATCTAAAGATTTAATATTATGTCATGGTATGATTTTTCTTTTGAATCAAGGTCTTTCTAAATGAAATTTTTTCTGTTCTTGTTTGATTGTGAAATTGTTTTATTTTACTTAAAAGATCTCTTAAAAACTATCATACCTGACACTAACAATCTTTAATGTCGAAAAACTGTTCCTTATTAATCATTTTTCTATATTAAATTTTTCCACGTCTTTCCCTAAAATTTTCTTAATGATTTAAATCAATTGGGATCACAAATCTCCAGAGGTTTGAAATTTTTGATCGGGGGAGAGATAGTGATTTAAATCTCTTATCTGTTTAAATGGAATTGGTTTTAGTCCTTTAAAGGCACTCCTGCCTCCATGTGCCAAACGATTTCAAATATACAATGCACATGTTGAGGAGGAGCATTTAATCAAAAACCAGAAGAGTACTTAAACCAGGCGCATTTTCTCCCATGTTTTCTAAACCTCATTAAATCACTTGGGATCCAAAATCTCAAAGGGTTTGATATTTTTGATCAGGAGAGAATTTGTGATTTAATATGAAATTTGATAAAAGGTGATCATTTGATTCAATGTGTTGGCTCTCTCTAATATGTGCTAAACACTTTCATATATTGATGCACATATTGAGGGGGAGCGAATGGTTTCTTAATGGCTTGTGTGATCGTAAATGTGCTTCAAATGAACTCTTGCCTCTATGTGATAAAATGATTTCAAATATCCTATGCACATATTGAGGGGGAGAATTTACCAAAGAAAATCAAATGGCTTTTTCTATGAAAATTGTGATCAAAGAAAATATTTCAAAGCCCTCTTGCCTCCATGTGCTAAAAAATTTCTAAATCATATGCACATGTTGAGGGGGAGGTTTTCTAAATGATCAAAACTATTAAGGTACAAAATGCTTTGATATCGTATCACAAGTACCTTGATTGTTTTTCCAAATGATTTTTCAATTGGTTTCATGGAAGAATGAACAATACCAAAAGACCGACCAATTTACTTTATGTATGGAGTTATAAAGATGGTGTGGTTAGGTATTCGTTCCCACGATCCTGCCAAATCCGAAGGGATCTACCCAGGGACAATCCACTAGATAGTGTAGAGTCCTTAGGTATATTGAAAAAAAAGGAGAAACATGAGAATATGGGAAGAATGCGGACTGAGACAGAGCTAGTACTGGAATAAACCCAACAAGGTTCTAGTTATGAAGTCTCGGTAAGCACTGAAGGGGTTGAAGAATGAAGAAATGAATATGAAAAGGGTGAAAAGAAATAGCCTCCAATAATTCAACCTTAGGGGCGTTAACGGGTTCAATACATATGCTCTTGGTGTTTACTAAGGTAACACCGGTATTGAAGACAAGACGTCATGGACCCGATGACGTCTTGCACTAAACTTCCCAAGCTACTCAAGTTCCTCTTAAAGGGCTTGTTTCATTCTCACGGGAACCGCCATTATCTATCGACTTTCTCTTAGAGATTGTTGATATTGAAGAAGGAGACCCTCTCCTAGTCTCCGACATAGGAACCAAATATGCACAATTGAGTCTAGAGCCAAGAGATCATCCACAATATCTCGATGGGACACAAATTAATGAAGACTTGTTTGTTTCACACAATGTGGAAAGTAAGTATATATTGAGAGTCCTACGCATTATCCTTGTGGTATTGCGAACATCCGAGTGATATGAAAATATTCAGGATGAAGATGGAAATCCTTCAGAGCCAACATCAAACAAGCTCTTGGTGGGTGACATGTGAGATCTTCTCGTAAGATCAAGCTTGTGACATTTGGATAGAAACGATGGGAGATTCATTCTTGAATCAACCTTGGTCGAGAATGGAATTGGCGAATACTTTTGGAAAAACCGTTCGATGTGCAAATCTTCTTTTCTCTAGCACGTCGAATGTGTATTCATTTTCAAACACAAAAGTATCTCGATTGAAAAATACTTTTAGAAAAACCGTTCGATGTGCAAATCTCTTCTTTTCACTAGCACATCGAATGTGTACTCATTCTCTAATACAAAAGTATTTTGATTGAAAATTGATCTTTCTCATAAAACCTTCGTCAGTATTGCAAAATCTTTCTTCAAGCAATACGCGATTGTTTTCAAATCATTTTCATCAATCGGTGAATCTCAATTCATTGGTTCACTCACTCCGTGTTGTCTTCTTTGAAAGTTCCTATTTGAGAACGGCTAGAAACATTGCGAAACCCTGTCAAGGAGATTCTTAGGAATCCTACGATCGCAGCGATGCTTGTCTTGATCAATGGGAACCGTGGGTCGTGTACCTCAATTCAACGAAAGTGATCAAAGACACTTTCGTGTGTTTTATTGCTAATTGTTGTTTGCGGTACATTTGGACGGTTGCGGTGATCGAATTGAGATGTCAATCCAAAGCCGCATGCTCATAGCATCCACACTTAATTGAAGAAATCATGACGGTGCATATCTACATAACACGGTTACGATATTTTATACTATGCTTACGCTACTGCTGCAAATATCATGAACTAGTAAAGCTTCGCTACTCGATGGAAAGATATCATGATTCAAAAGTGTGAGCATGTCGGTCCAAAAGTCACAACATCACATGAAGGCAACACAACTATGGATGATCCAGAGATTTGTTGTGGTGATGATCTCAATAAAGCTCAAAGATCATCAAAGATGTGGATCGGTTCAAAGACCTCCACTGAAAGTACAAAGCACTCGGACTTTGAAGTTGCACTACAAAAGCACAAAGATTGCGGAATTGAAGAATTGAAGTCTACGAGCTCAAGAACAAAGTCAAGAATAGAATGCTAGGATTCCAAATGTAAAACTTGGGGTGACCTCCCTTAGGGGGAGATTGTTAGGAATTGGAAATTCCATAAGTAAAGTGTCGGTCACCCCAAATATTATCTAGCATAAGTTAGCTCATAGACATTTCATTAGTTACGTTATTTATCAGTTTATTAGTTAGTTATTAGTTTTGTTTAGCGTAGTGTAACACCGTGGAGGAAGGACGGGTCTTTACCCACTGTATGCCTAATCCACGAGCCGTCGAGGTCGTGTGATACAGTAACTATAAATACCCTTCCATCCATGGAAGGGTGGAGCTTTTCTTAATCTAACCTTACAACTTTTGTGAACCAAGTCTCTACCAAGAAATCTCCCTCTCTACTTTCTCTCTCTAAAATGGCAAACATGTATTTTGATCATCCAAGACCACCGAATCATCAAACACAATAATATATCGATCCTACACCGTAGCTATGGGTGTTTTCATGGGCTTAGAGTCTTCTCATCCAAATTTTAGCATTTCCTTAACATACTTAGATTGATTGAAGAAAATTCATCTAATAATTGTTTTATTTGAAGTCCAAGGAAGAAGTCAAGTTCACCCATCATGCTCATTTCAAACTCGTCATGCATGATTTTGAGAATTTTCACATGTCTCGATAAGTTGAACCAAATATTATGGCATCGACATATATTTGAGCACTTATGATGTATGAATCTTTCTTCTTAGTGAAAAGTGTGTTATCTACTATTCACATAGAGTATTCATTTTTAATAAGAAAAGCTTTTAACCTATCATACTATCCTTTAGGAGCTTACTTAAGACAATACAAAGCTTTCTTAAGTTTATAAACATGATTAGCTTTCTCGAAATCAATGAATCACGGTGTTGTGCTACATACACCTCCTCATTGATCAAACCATTTAGGAATGCACTTTTCACATCCATTTGGAACAAATTAAAGTCTAACACACAAGCATAAGCAAGTAATATCCTAATGGACTCTAATCTAGCAACATGTGCATAAGTTTCATTATAAGCAATTCCTCTTGTTGATTATAGCCTTGTGCTACTAGCCTAGCCTTATTTCTAGACACAACTCCATTTTCATCTAACTTATTTCTAAATACCCACTTAGTTTCTATTATGGTTGTGTACTTAGGTCTTGGTACTAACTTCCAAACATCGTTAGACTTAAATTGATTTAGTTCCTCTTGCATTGCGATGATCCAACTTTCATCTTTCAATGCTTCATTGACATTTTTAGGTTCTATGATAGATACAAAACAAAAGAAGTTGGTCCTATCATGTGCTTGTGACCTAAGGGTTCTTTGATTTAAATTTCCTATGACGTTGTCTAAAGGGTGATCCCTAGTTTCCTTAATGTTGGTGGTTTCATCTATTTTCAACTCTTCATTCATATTATTTATTCTTAAATTTTTTCTTGTTATCCTCGATGGCTTTGTCTTCATCTAGATCATCATCTACCAAAGGTGATGTTTTAGATGAGGGAGGGCTTTCATCAAATGTCATGTTGAGTGATTCTTTGATGGTCATTGTTTCCTTATTGAGGACTACATAGGCTTTGCTAGTTTGTGAATATCCTAGGAATACACCTTCGTAAGACTTTGGGTCAAACTTGGTGAGATAGTCTTTGGTGTTTAGAATGAAGCATTTGCTTCCAAACACTTTGAAGTAATCAAGAGTAGGTTTCCTACCTTTCAAGATTTCGTATGGGGTTTTTCCTAAAATTCGCCTAATGAGAATCGTATTGATGTAGGACCGTGAATACATGATTTATGTGGTTTCGGGAGGTCGGGGTTGGTGGAAGAAGATGAATATCTTCATCTTCTAGAGAGAGAAAGTAGAGAGAGGGAGGAGAAACAAATGATAACTTTTATTAAATGAAACACACATTACACTAATCAAATGCTTAACCTCACCCTCATGGAGAGTCATAAGGGGTATTTATAGGCTCAACAAACCATAACTTTGCCACTTAAACGATACTAGTCCCTATGGGAAAAGTATACTACGCATCTAGTCCAATTCACTTAAGTGACGTTATCTTTATTAAAAAGCGAGACTAACAATCTCCCTCCAAGATATCGTCACACGTGAATGGTTACAATGAGACCTATAAATACAAAACAAAGTAAATTAAAATAGTAATGAACAATGTTGACTTTGTTGAAGCGCAAAGTCTCTGTAGTCTAGATACTGAGGCAAACTTGAAGTTCTTTCTTCCGACGATCTCGGCATTTGATCTTTGGCACTGACGGCACAAATCCTTGTAGCTCTGAACTTCAACTGTAATGGTCTAGTTAGGTTATTACTCCCTCCTAACTAGTGAGCCTTTTTCTTTCTTTATCTGCTCCCTCCTGAACCGACAACTTTCTTCCAACACACAGCGGAGAAAGTAAACTCTTGATTGTAGCACAATGTTTGTCATTTTGGGAACATCATAACAACATAGCTCACTTAGTATTGCATCCAAGTTGGTAAAAAGCCCCAATATACACACACAATACTTCTCCTTTTTCGGTCTTAAGCACAATTCCCTTCGTAATCTAATTACAGAAGATGAAATACCAATTTCTCCCTCCTGATGGTTGCGAGCTATCAGAATCATCATAATGTTGCGTACATGCCGTATTACCTTTTTTCTTGATGCAATATTAAAGCCTTAGCTTGATCAAAAGTCTGTGAGAATATGTCTCAAAAATACTCTCAATACATCTCTCAAACTAACCTGTAATCGAACCTCCTTTAGATTCACCGGCTAATAGTAATGATCACATATGGAGAAAACCCGATACGACCAACTTGAAAAGGAAGTAAACATCCCAACTTTGTGACTTATTGCTTGTTCTATATTTTGAACAATTCACAACGCCGTGTGACACTGAGCACTACAACGTAACTCCTCAAAGTGATAGTTATACTCCTTACATCGCTTATAACCGATTGTCCATTTCATAATCACTTAAAGTGACAAGAATGCCTCAACAAGTTATCTTGAGACTTGCAATCAACCAACGTCTCAAAGATAATGAAGTTCACCGTGAAATGTCACTTCAATTTCGCATCAATAATACCGTACAAAAACCCCGTAGTCATTTTTTCAGATCTTTGCTCAAGCCGTGAATTATGTATCCTCCGTGAAATTTACCATACCAAAAATATACCAACTCTTTAATGTATAGCAACAATTTGTATCCAAGAAATTTTTATAACTAAAAAAATCGGATATAAAATACAATTTTGAGATATTTTCAGTATTTTGATGCATTTCAGAGCGTTTTTAAATGTTTTGCAGTTCAGATTTGACCAAAAATGATGAGTATTTACACACTCATTAATCCCCCACACTAAACTATTGCTAGTCCCTAGCAATCTTTTGAGAAAACTTAATGGATTTGAATCTCTTTACCAAAAGCCATTACTTACGTGTAGCCAATTGTTTCAGCTCAAGTAAGAACCTTGGTACACCGATAACCAAATGATTTTGAGCAAATCACCGCTTCCAACGGATTTGATTTGTCTTTACCGTGTCGCTTGCTTCGGACTAGCCAACTCTTAGATAAAATATCTTTGGTGAGCCGATTACCAATTATGGTTTTCCAACCGCCTTTACCACAAGCCATAAACTTGCGGGCTAGCCAACTCTTCACTAATTAAAGATATGGTGAGTGAACACCATACAATTTTGGGCAAATTGCAAGTCGTCAACGGATTTGAGATATCTTTACCAAGAGCCGTTTGCTCTTGGATTAGCCAATCTTTTGTTTATTAGACATGGCGGATCGATAACCAAATCGAGTAAGTGAAAACACTTACTCCAAAAAAATTTTGGCCAAAAATGGGGAATTGGGTGGTATAATTACATGATAAAATTCGTGAGAATTCCACCCACTTAGAAATGAATATTGCCCTCAATATTCAAAGTACCCCGGTTATGCCGAAACCGAGAACGTAAAAGGGAAATACTACGGCAATTATTTTGAAAGATTTTTTTTTTTTTTTTTTTTTTTGAAAACTTTTATACAACAATGGGCAACTCCCCACACTAGGGTGGTAGAAAGTAGAAAGAAGTCGAAATACGGTGAAAACCCATATGGTGTGCTATTGTTTTTGATTCTCGAGTCGCTAGCTTGACTCGATCCCCGCATTCATTGGTTCATGGGAAAGTTTGTAGATCCGGACAACCACATGAGGAATGTCCTCTCCAAAATAATGCTTCAACCGATGACCATTTACTTTAAAATTTGGACCATCGGGTTGAGATAACTCAATGGTTCCATATGGAAATACTTTAGTGATGGTGAATGGTCCGCACCGGTGATTTTAGTTTTCCGAGAAAATCTTCAATCTTGAATTGAAAAGAAGGACTCGATCACCGACGTTGAAAACGCGGTTTTTGATTTTGAGTCATGAATCTTCTTTGTCTTTTCTTTGTAGATCAAAGAGTTCTCGATGCTTGATCACGGAGTTCATTTAATTCATTCATTTGAACTTTCCAGTGATCACCACCGCTCGAATATCAAAGTTGGCATGTTTCAAGGCCCAAGATGCCTTGTGCTCAAGCTCAATCGGCAGATGACACGCCTTCCCGTACACTAGCTTGTATGGAGTACACCATGGGTGTTTTATAAGTCGCACGGAAGGCCCAGAGTCGCCATCTAGCTTATCCGACCAAGAGGCACGGTTTTCGCCAACCGTCCTTTCAAGAATTCTTTAATCCCTCGGTTGAAACTTCCACTTGCCTACTTGTTTGGGGTGGTACAGCAGAGAGACGGTGAGTTACACCATACTTTTGCATGACTCTATCAAACCGGTCATTGCAAAATGCGCACCACGATCACTAATTATAGCTCGTGGGGTTCCAAACCTAGCAAAAGAGATTTTAAGAATTTCACAACAACTCGGGCATCGTTGGTAGGCAAAGCTTTAGCTTCAACCCATTTTGACAAATAGTCAACGCCACGAGTATGTATTTATTACCGGAGACGAAGGAAATGGCCCCATAAAGTCAATGCCCCGGATGTCAAAAATCTCACACACTTGAATGGCGTTTTGCGGCATTTCATTTCTTTGTGAGATATTTCCGTGACGTTGACAAGCGTAATGTGTTTTGATAAATTCGTGGGCATCCTTGTAAATCGTGGGCCAATAAAACTGAATCAAACACCTTCTTGGCGGTGTAGTTGGGCTATGATGTCCCCAAGAGGTCCGTAATGGCAAGCCTTGAGAATGTCATTGGCTTCCCCGACCATACACACATCGCCGATGACTTGATCCGCACAAATTTTGAATAAGTAGGGGTCGTCCCGAGTAATGTTTACATCTTTAAAGAATTTGTTTTTCCGTTGGGACGACATCCCTTTCACTATAAAGTTACCCGCATGGTAATTTGCAAAGTCAAGAAACCATGGGGTAGAAGAGTCTCCACGAAAAGAAACCACATTGAGTGTTTCGAGAGGAAATGTTTCATTTATTTCCTTTCTCTCGAACTCATTCGGTGAGGGTTTTCTAGACGGACAGATGATCGCCAGCCTAGGTTCTCGCCTCCTTTTTATCACGTATAATGATATCAAATTCTTGTAGGAGGAGAACCCAACGGAGCAATCTCGGCTTTGCATCTTGTTTTGCAAAGAGATATTTGAGAGCCGAGTGATCCAGATACACCACGCATTTGGTCAAGATAAGGTATGGCGAAACTTCTCAAACGCATACACCATAGCTAATAATTCTTTTTCGTAGTGGTGTAATGGGTTTGAGCTTCATCATAGTCTTACTCGCGTAGTGGATAGGCTGAAAATTCTTGGTTTTCGTTGCCCCAAGACCGCACCGATAGCAAAATCACTTGCATCGCACATGAGTTCAAGGGGTAAATCCCAATCGGGGCAACTAGAATGGGTGCTTCGTAGCTTTTTCTTTAATGTTTCAAAAGCTTCGATGCACTCGGTGAGAAGATAAAAGGAGCATCCTTATCAAGGAGATGAGTCATAGGCGAGCGATTTTAGAAAAATCTTGTATGAATCTACGATAAAACCCGGCATGACCTAGAAACTCCTAATACCTTTGACGGTAGTAGGATGAGGCAATTTGGCAATAACATCGACTTTGCTCTATCAACCTCAATCCTGTTTTTGAAATCTTATGGCCAAGGACAATGCCTTTTTGACCATAAAGTGGCTCTTCTCCCAATTTAGACAAAGATTGGTGTCTTCACACCGTTTTAGCATTTTTTCTAAATGGGAGACATGTTTGAAATGAGTCCCCAATGACCGAGAAGTCATCCATAAACACCTCCATTGTTTCCGATCATGTCATGGAAAATTGCCATCATACATCGTTGGAACGTGCCGGAGCGTTACATAGGCCAAAAGGCATACGCCCCAGTAGACAAAAGTTCCGTATGGGCGGTGAATGTGGTCTTTTCTTGATCCAAATGGATCAATGGGGATATGAAAATACCCGAGAAACCATCTAGGAAACAATAGTATTTGTTCCTCGCTAATCTCTCAAGCATCCGATCCATGAAGGGTGAGGAAAATGGTCTTTACGGGTGGCTTCGCTTAACTTGCGATAGTCAATGCACACACGCCATCCCGTAACCAATCGAGTTGGAATTAACTCGCTTTCTTCATTTGTGACAACAAGAATGCCACCCTTTTTGAACACAATGGATGGGATAACCCAAGGACTATCGAGATCGGGTAAATTAAACCGCATCAAGAAGTTTAAGAACCTCTTGTTTGATAACCTCATGAATCTTAGGATTCACCTTCTCCGATGTTGATCTGGGCTTGAAGTCATCCTCCGTCAAGATTTTGTGAGTACAAAACTCGTGGTTGATACCCTTAATGTCGGAGAGTTTCCAAGCAATTGCTTGCTTGTGTGACTTCAAGACCTTTATGAGAGCGATCTTTTCCTCCTCGCTTAAGTCTTTAGCAATTATGACGGTAATTTATCATCACCCTCCAAGAATGCATACTCGAGATGAGGAGGTAAGTCCTTAAGTTCAACCTCGGAAATTCTTCAAGAGATGTTTGCACGGATTTGATTTCTTCAATCGTGATCTCTTTCGGAGGAGTGAAGGTAATGGATCTTCATTTAACAATTGCTCAAGATAAAGGATATCTCCTCCGAATCATAAACACCATCAATTCCGTGCGGAATTGATTCATCATTAGCAAGAAACTCATCGATCTCTTCCAGAAGAAGTCACCTCAAACGGAGTAAGAGGGGAAGAGTCGGCAATGATTGGTTGAGAAGATGTGGTGGAATCCCCACCACGTAATTATGAAAATAACCAAGAAACTCTTGAGAGTACTCCTCGAAGCAATATCAATTAAATCGATTCGATTAACCGATTCAATATCATAATTTTAGGATTACCTCGAAGTTTGATCAAGGTTAAAGGTGACACTTCATTACCCACACGTAACGTGATTTCTTGCTCAAATACATCAATGAGAGCACGGCCCATTCTCGTGAATCCTCGTCCAACAATGAGGGGAACCCGATGATCGCATCGAAGTCAACAACCACAAAGTCACCGGAAAATGGAACTTTCCTACTTTCACGAATACATCCTCGGCGATGCCAAGAGGACGCGATATAGAACGATCGCAAGCTCAAGAGTCATGCGGTAGGAATAAGTTCGGAAGAGAAAGTTTCTTCCATCTTGAATAAGGCATCGATTGATGCTTGCACCAAGATCGGCAAGGGCAAAGCATTCAATCATCCTCGAAAACACAAGGAAGAAGAAATTTTCCAGGATCTCCAAGCTTCTGGGAAGCTTTTTAACAGAATCACGAGCAATTCTCGCTCAAAGGAGTTTTAGCCATTTCAAACAGTTTTTCCTTGTTGCTTAACATGTGTTTGAGAGTTGATGCAAACTTGGGCATCAACATGATAGCATCCGCAGCTTATGTCAAAATGTAGTTCTTGGAAAATTTGAAATTTTTTTCCATTTGATGACTAGCTTTTTCGCGAGCTTTTGCTCATTTAAACGTGATGGGAAAGGAATAGAAGTTTTGATTTGGGGTTATCAACTGGAGGTTCAAAACAACTCTGGTTTGGTTTTGGGTTTGTCGGACAACTATTAGAGGATAGACATGTCGCCTCGTGTTCGCTTTACCTGAGCTAGTAGGTTGCACTTGGTCCTTTGTTAGCGATCGTGTTGCTAGGTAGCACCTCATGATAACGCTCAAATTGTGCATGTTTTTCAACAACTAGCGTTATCCGTGCTTTTATGTGTGTTATTTGGCTATAATCATATGCTTTTAATGCTTAATCGTGATCAAAGTGCATGTTTTAGTAGTTCATTTGTAGCCAAGCTTTTGTTGCTTAATCGTAAAGTGGAGAAAAAGAAAGGAAAAAGAAGTAAAATACGAAGATTTCTCCATATACGAAGAATTCCCACCAAAGAAAGACTTATGGAGTATATTCGAGAAGATAAAGTCATCAAGTTAGTGGTCCAAAGACTCAAGAATAAAGTTCAAGAAGGAAAACGAAAGAAATGAAGAAAAGAAGCTAAAACGAAGACATATTGAAGACTCGTTGTTCCCGACACACCTTCACCATTTTGGCCATAACTTTTGCATACGGACTTCGTTTGACCCCCGTTCACGCCACGGAAAGCTAAGAGAAAGATATACAACTTTCGTGTTTATGACTTTTATGATTTTGCTCCAACCGATCGGTCGAGTCCCGAACGGATCCGGTTGGAGAATGGTCAGAAGACCAACCGATTCGGTTGGAGCTCAACCGGATCCGGTTGGAGGTCCTGTTTCAGCCATTTCTTCATTGTTAAGACTCCAAACGTGTTCCAAATGATTCTAGTCCCTTCCTACATGGTTTCTAGTCCCTTCCAAGCTCCTTGGCCTCCAAGAAATGCATTGAATACCCTAGGCCTTGGTAGTAGTATAAATAGAGGCCTTTGCAACCTCATTTCATGCACCACAACTCCAGAGATCTTTCTCATACCTCTCATACCACCACTCCTCTCTAGGTGTGGAATTCAAGCCTCCACCCTTAAGGACCTAATTTCCACCTAGAGAACAAACCATAACTGAGAGAACACAACCACTCTCAATACCTTCACCAAAGGTGTGAAATTCAAGCCTCCACCCTTAAGGACTAATTTCCACCTAGAGAACTCACCCACTCTCAATATCTTCACCCCAAAGGTGTGAAACTCAAGCCTCCACCCTTAAGGATGATTTCCACCAACTATCCTATCCCAACTTGTGAAATTCAAGCCTCCACCCTTAAGGACGAATTTCCACCAATTACACCAACTTATCTTCCCCAAAAGACCACCAACCTCTGCCATTTCCAGAAGTAGTGCTCATGTGTTGTTGAAGGCGTTTGGACATCATTTTCCGGCTTGGTAGAACTATTGTAGTTGATTGGAGGCTTGAAGGAGTGCTATAATCCTTCATCTTTGCCTATTGTAATTCATACTTTGGGTAAACCTTGTTACTTTTCTATTTTAAGATGTTTGTTATTGATATGATTATTGAGATTTTGTGTTTGATTGGAATAATGATGAATGTCTTGATACTTGCTTGTTCTTATAATGTTTTTCTTGTTGGTTTGATATGTGACAATCATAACCATCAACTTGTTACTTGTTACTTGCTTAAACAAACAAACAACACTTGTGGTGCAACCAAGTCTCTTGGGACGACCTTGATTTACCATATACTATACTACAACTTGACTAGGGTATACTTGCCCGAATGTGTTCCTAGTTAACCGGTAATTCATGTTTACAAATTTAAAACCCCGATGAAGCACATCAAGTTTTTGGCGCCGCTGCCGGGGACTTGTTTTGCACTTCTTGCTCGCTTGAATGTTTTCATGTTTGATAGATTGTTTTTGCTTGCTTGATAATTCCGCATCGCCACCATCAAGTTTTGGCGCCACGCTTTGGCTTTTGTTCTTAGGTGTTTGTTTGATTGTTGAATTGTTTGCTTGAATTGATTTCTTGTTTGCTCATGAAGTTTGCTTGAATGCTTGTCTTTCATTTTCTCAAAAACCTCTCATTTTCTCAAAATTGCTCAAATGATCTTTGCATCAAAATCGTGTTTTTGATGTTGGGATTTCGTTTCATGTGTTCTAAAATGTTCAATTCAATGATTGCTTTTTAAGTGTGCTAAAAATGTTTGCGAAAAAACCCACCAAAACCACCAGATCACTCTAACCGAATCGGTTGGCACTCCAACCGGATCGGTTGGAAGCCTCGTACTTAATAAAACCACTACAACCGATCGGTCACTACCCGTAACCGGATCCGGTTGTGTGTTCTGTTAAAAAAAAATCCATTTTGTGTTTTTCTTGTTTCTTGTGTTCTATGTTTTATATGTTATATGATCTCTTGCATGTCTCTATGTTATTTGTTTTTGTTATTTTTATATTAGTTTCAGACACTTTGAATAAGGCTATCTTATTTAGATTCTCTTGTTTGATTTGTGTTACGTGACTAATTGTGTGTGCGTTTTCTGTGATGGTGCTTCTATTTGTTTTATGTGTCGTTTTATGTTTTTGATGTTATTCTAGTTAATGTGTGTTTATGTGTCTTATTTAGTTGTGTTTACTTTTGTTATCGTCGTGTCATTGTTTTATTTTATCAATAAAAGTTTTGAAATAAAACTTGTGTTTAAAAATCTTATAAAAAAAAAAAAAAAAAAAAAGAAACTCCTTCAACCGATCGGTCACTCCCCGTAACCGGTTCGGTTGGAAGGTTGGTCTCATTTGTTCGTCCCAACCGATCGGTCACTTCCGTGAACCGGATCGGTGGAGTAATCTGTTAAAAAAAAAAAAAAAAAAAAATTCAATTTTTGTTTTGTGTGTTTGTGTTTAGATTAAATAAGTTTAAATGTCTTTTGTTTTTGCAAGAGTATCATTTCTTTTATTTGGTTTTTCCACTTTAAGTTTTGTTAAATTTGGTACATTGTAAATAAATAAGTACATGTGTTTTAAAAATAAAATGTTTTGAACTTTGTGGGTATGTTCATCGAAACCCTCACGAGACTATAACTCGTCCACTCGGCCACCGAGGGTTTAAAGGCTTGTTGCATGCGCTAAATGCAACCGTGATGCCTACGAAAGTGAGTTTTAGAATTTTACGCTTTTGTAGTTTATTTTGTTTTTGCAGATTTAATAAGCTCTTGGAGGAAGGATTGATTGGATTGTTGGAGACGTTATACTTGGTATTGGACATGTTTTGATGAGAAATCGATTGATCTCACGCACTTATGCTAGCGTTTGCTTAGCACCTTATCATATGGAGTTCAATCGTGATGTTTAGCCCTGGAGGTTTCGTTTATCTCAGACTTATAGTTCTATTTTTTTCCCTACCTTTTGTGCTTCGTAGTTTATTTTTCATAATTGCTTTATTTTGTTTCCTTGTTATTTTTGCTTGTTTGTTTGTTTGTTTGGTAGATTATTTTAATAAATTGACTTTTTAAATCCCTCGAAAGTAAGGCTCACCCATTGTAAACAAACTGTGAGAGGTATAAAGCGGGTCTCCCGATTCCCTAAAGAAGTTTGGTTTTAATATGCTCATGAACCGCTTCTCCGCTTCTTTGTGCATTTCAATGGAGCTACCGAGAACTCGTGGTACAAGAATAAGTCATGTTTGGTTTTAAAAATTAAAAAAAAAAAAAAAAAGAGTCGAACTAGATTTAAGTTTTTTTTTCTTTGTGTGCTTAACTTAAGTGTATTATTGTGGAAAGCGAAACTAGTTTTAATTTCCAAATTTTGGTCCAAATTTTAAAATTTTGTGAGCTTGTTTGCCTTATGATCTAGTTGTTTTCACGCCGATAGGTTAATATATTAGAATAACTAGATCAACCCACTGGTGAAATCGGTAATTTTGAAAAACTTGAGATGTGTCCCGATTAATATTGCAATCCATTCTGGGATCGATGACATTTGCTAGCATATATTATAGCCCTGTCCACTAAATTGTGAGGATTTTAGCCTATTTCTTAATAGCATACATCTTTTATGCTTAAATCTTTTACTATGAGTGTGCCGGTGATTTTATTTATTCTAGAACTTGTGCTTGTAAATCATTACCTGACCGCAGTAAGATCGCATTCGTGTGATATAAGTGTATTCGTGTGATAAAGAGGCACCTTAGGAATAAAACCAAATGGCCTTCCGTTTACATCTAATGATATATTAGCTAACCACATCGGTTAGTTAACCACCCACATGGACCCATTTGTTAGCGCTCATCTTTAGCGCTAGATACCCCTAGTTACACCCTTTGAGCCATCCCATTCTTTTTGTTACGTCCAGAAAAATACAAAAAAATATTTTACACTTTAAACCTTAGCCTACCCCTTGTCAATGTCTGAATGGTTGGTTGCTAGTTGCTTGGTATGATTGGATTGTTTTTGATGATTATGAGTTAGCCACACTTTGCTATTCGTGTGTGTCATTCCGACGAAGATGAAGGTGCGCAACTTCTTATTTGTATTTTTGTGGTGTATGCTTATACGAAGTGTGGGGGAGATGTGATGTATGTAAAAAAAAAAAGATATATGAAAAAAAAATGTGAAAAAAAAAGAAAGAAAATAAGTCATCGAAAAAAAAAAAAGAAAAAAATATATGTGATGACGATGTGCTATATTATTATGAAGATGAAGGAAGATGAAGTATGTTTAAGTTATCGATTAGCCAATGTGCTAAGACGTGATATAATATATGTATTTGGTGATCGATATGTGTGAAGAGAAGATTGTAACTATAATCATTTTCGGGTTTGCGGTTTGTTCAGTGACTAGCAACATGGGTATTAGACTTGACTTTATTTTTCTTTTAACACCAATTTCATAAACAATCCCATGCCTTATCCATACCCTTTATTCACCCTAAGCCTATCATTATATCCCGAATAAAAGCCCTCTTTAGATGTTTATACTTGGTGCTTACGCCACGTCGGTGGAGTTTTGTTTCTTGTACAAGCTTATGGTAATATTTAGATCATGACTGAGCAATATGAGTGTACTATTCCTTAATACTATCCATCACTAAATAAATTGAGTGTTGAGTGAATTATACATCCGTTCTTTTTCGTGAGGTGCTTAGCCATGTTATCAAGCGAGAGAATCCATGGGGTATTGTCAAACATCTCGATTTTTCACCTCATAAAGCTTAAAATGATGAATCTTATCTCGTACTTGTACTTGATAGATTTGCATCACATTTTTCTAATCATTTTCATGCACCATGTGGGATTTATTTTTCTTAATTTCTAGATTTGCTTGAGGGCAAGGAAAACCTTAAGTGTGGGGGAGTTTGCGCTCATTTTTCGCTTATTTTATATTTAAAAGAAAAAAAAAAAAAAAGTAAAAAATATATAAAACCCAAAAATATTTTTAATTTTTCTTTTCGTTTTGTCATTTTCGGTTTGTAGTTTATTTTTCTTTTCTTAGATTTGCTTGAGGGCAAGCAAAGTTTAAGTGTGGGGGAATTTGATAACGCTCAAATTGTGCATGTTTTTAGTAGCGTTATCCGTGCTTTTATGTGTGTTATTTGGCTATAATCATATGCTTTTAATGCTTAATCGTATCAAAGTGCGCTGCTAGTTCATTTGTAGCCAAGTACGTGAAAGTGGAGAAAAGACGAAAAAGAAGTAAAATACGAAGATTTCTCCATATACGAAGAATTCCCACCAAAGAAAGACTTATGAGTATATTCGAGAAGATAAAGTCATCAAGTTAGTGGTCCAAAGACTCAAGAATAAAGTTCAAGAAGGAAAACGAGAAAGAAATGAAGAAAAGAAGCTAAAACGAAGACATATTGGAAGACTCGTTGTTCCCGACACACCTTCACCATTTTGGCCATAACTTTTGCATACGGACTTCGTTTGACCCCCGTCATGCCACGGAAAGCTAAGAGAAAGATCTACAACTTTCGTGTTTATGACTTTTATGATTTTGCTCCAACCGATCGGTCGAGTCCCGCAACCGGATCCGGTTGGAGAATGGTCAGAAGACCAACCGATTCGGTTGGAGCTCAACCGGATCCGGTTGGAGGTCCTGTTTCAGCCATTTCTTCATTGTTAAGACTCCAAACGTGTTCCAAATGATTCTAGTCCCTTCCTACATGGTTTCTAGTCCCTTCCAAGCTCCTTGGCCTCCAAGAAATGCATTGAATACCCTAGGCCTTGGTAGTAGTATAAATAGAGGCCTTTGCAACCTCATTTCATGCACCACAACTCCATGAGAGATCTTCTCATCACACCTCTCCTACCACCACCTAAAACAACATCCTCTCTAGGTGTGGAATTCAAGCCTCCACCCTTAAGGACTAATTTCCACCTAGAGAGCAAACCATAACTCGAGAGAACACAACCCTCATCCCTTTCTCTCAATACCTTCACCAAAGGTGTGAAATTCAAGCCTCCACCCTTATCCTATCCCAACTTGGACAATTTCCACCTAGAGAACTCACCACTCTCAATATCTTCACCCCAAAGGTGTGAAACTCAAGCCTCCACCCTTAAGGACGAATTTCCACCAACTATCCTATCCCAACTTGTGTGAAATTCAAGCCTCCACCCTTAAGGACGAATTTCCACCAATTACACCAACTTATCTTCCCCAAAAGACCACCAACCTCTGCCATTTCCAGAAGTAGTGCTCATGTGTTGTTGAAGGCGTTTGGATATCATTTTCCGGCTTGGTAGAACTATTGTAGTTGATTGGAGGCTTGAAGGAGTGCTATAATCCTTCATCTTTGCCTATTGTAATTCATACTTTGGGTAAACCTTGTTACTTTTCTATTTTAAGATGTTTGTTATTGATATGATTATTGAGATTTTGTGTTTGATTGGAATAATGATGAATGTCTTGATACTTGCTTGTTCTTATAATGTTTTTCTTGTTGGTTTGATATGTGACAATCATAACCATCAACTTGTTACTTGTTACTTGCTTAAACAAACAAACAACACTTGTGGTGCAACCAAGTCTCTTGGGACGACCTTGATTTACCATATACTATACTACAACTTGACTAGGGTATACTTGCCGAATGTGTTCCTAGTTAACCCAGAATTCATGTTTACAAATTTAAAACCCGATGAAGCACATCACCTCGTGTTCACTTTACACTACCTTCGGAGAGAAGAAGAAGAGGTAGTAGGAATAGCGGGTCCATCATATGAAGCACCACTTCGGTTGTGATCGCTTTGCATCGCCCCTCGGATTAGCGATCGTGTTGCTAGGTAAAGTACCGAGCCCGAGGGTCGATCATTTAAAGACTTCTTAATGTCGTAAATCGGCTAACCAACAACCTATTCATTTCTTCGGGATTTCATGAATTGCTTCAACAACTCATCGATGATGGTCCATTGGAACAATGGCTTGATTTTGTGTAGGAAAATTCGGCCTCTATTGTTTGGATTAGGGCCTTGATTTTGAAAATTTCCTTGATTATTGCCATGAAAATACCGGGTTGTAATTTCCGACCTTGGTTTCTATTAAAATTTCCTTGGTGTTGGAAGTTTTGACTTTGATTTTGAAAACCGTTATTTTGACTAAAATTACCTTGGTTTTGAAAACCGTGGTTCGTTCTATTCGATTTTGATTACGGTTTTGGTTTTGGTTGAAACCGGTGGTCCAGGTAGTGGTTAGGACGGTGGTTCGGGTCTATAGGAGCATGGTATTGGTTGCCTCCTTGAATTAGAAATCCACCCACAAGATTTGCTTCAAAAGGGTTACCATCGGTGGTCATACAGTTGTAATAGGCATGGGGCCACCGCAAGTAACACATACTTCCACTTTTGACTTCACAGGAGGTGAAGTTTGTGAAAAGAAACTTTCTTTTGGTTGGAGAGAACCAAAGCTTGAATTGCTTCAGTGAGTTTGTCAATCTTAACATCGGTGCTAGATTGACTCACGGCGATGGGAAACCACCCGTTTGCTTCCGCTGCGAAGGCGGACTTTAGACTTGTTTTCAATTATCGCTAAAGCTTCTTTTACGCTTTGCTCAAGAAATTTCCTCCAATGGAGGAATTGAGAGAATCTTGATCGATTGACTCACTCCATTATAGAAAGTATCGAGTTGCATCAACTCGGAGAAACCGTGGTGAGGAAATTTATGAGCAACTCCTTAAAACGATCCCACGATTCATCGAAGGATTCATCAAACTTTTGTGTGAATTTGATGATTTCGCTTTTAAGACTCGTGGTTTTGGAAGGTGGATAAAACTCGCTCACAAATTTCTTCACCGATCTTCCCATGTTTCGATTGATTGAGGGGTTGTTTTTCAAGCCAACCGGGCTTGTCCTCAAGGGAAAATGGGAATGTAAGAAGCTTGACAACATCAAGTAGGGACATTCTTTTATTTGATGGTAGATGCAATCTTGTTAAACCATCGAATATGAGCATGAGGATCATCCCGCCAAAACCATAGAATTGACTTGAGGTTACAAGATTTAGTAACCCGGTTTGAGTTCAAAATTTCAACACAATGGTGGGATAACAATAGCATCTCCATACCCATCGATGGGTGCCGAGAAGCTCACACATAGGACGTTCTTCCGCCATGATAACGGAAGTAGTGTGAGCAGTCCGATCTCGATCCGATGATGGGGCGAATCGCCCACGGACACGCCTTCTTGGAATCGACAAGCTCACGAAATGGGCTCACAGACACGGAAGAGCGAAAAGATACACTAGAGTTAACTCTAAGAGATCTCGAGTTAAGGAAGGAAATTATGAAAATAGGGAAAGAAGAATCTTTTTGAGTTTTATGGTTTTGAAAAATAGATATAACAACAAATCCAATTAAAACAATATCGAGGCAAAACGACAGTGAACTTAAACCAATAATCACAAGATGAATGGCTTCTTTGGTTCGGGAACTTATTATGGTCGTACCCCCAGTTAGGTAGTACACTGCCTTGGTTTGCGGTGGTAATTTTTTTATGTTGTTATTATTAAACAAAGAAAACGACAAATCTTTTTGTATTTTATCTTTATATATATATAGAAACAAAAGAAAAATATTTTTGTGTTTTATACGCTTTAAGATGTTTTGGGTTTTGGATTTTTATAAGAAAATATATATATATAGATGGTATGAACAAGGAGTGAATATTCAAATCACTAATCTGCTAAACGTAAGATAATTAGCACAGCTCCCCGGCAGCGGCGCCAAAATTTGATTGGGTCAAAACCGTCAAGTTTATCACACAAGCTAACCACTTGTGAATGGTCAACCGTAATAAACTTCAAACAGCTCAGAAACAATGCAATGAAGATCTAGAGGAGTATAGTGTTTCCCCAGATCGTTAAGTCCCAACGAGCTGTGCACTGAATAATCAAACGTATAGTGATCGGGTAATATGAACAGGAATGGATTTAATGATAATACTAAATGACAAAGGAAATATCTGAGAAAATTTAAAAAGCTAAATTATATTAAATAAACGCTATCACTATTTTTAAAATGATGTTTTTGATTTTTCTTTTATAAATTTAAATTAAAAACTACGTAACGTACAAAAGAAAATGTGAAATTGACACAAGATTAATCCTAAAAATATAAAATGAAATTTTACAAACCTAATGATAAGAGAAAATTTTGAGAAAAAGAAAATTATTTTATGACTATTTTCTTTATTATTATTAATTAAAACTATTTTACCTATTTAATAATACCCTAAAATATAAGAAAATATGAAATGAAGCTAGAAAAGTGAAATTCTGACTTAGAAAATCTAAAATAACTAAAGAGAATTTTAAAACTAATTTTGTATTTTTCTCGATTATTATTCTAATTTCTATGATTTAAAAATATTTAAAACTAATTAAATTGCTAAAATTACAAATTAAACTATGAAAATCTGGAAAATTATTTTTTGCTTTTATATTTATATTAACCTAGGAAAATTGAAATATTATTTTTGAAGCTTTTCCGATTTAATTGCAATAAAGGCTAATTAAAAGTCCTAAAACCGATTAAAATAAAGAAAAATAGCAAACAGTACTAAAAATTATGAAAAATTCAGGAAAAGTATAAAATATTATTCTAAGTCTATGAAAAATATAAAAACCTATACTAGTGTGCAAGATTATAGAGCTGTAGTGAAAAGTGCTTATGAATAAGCACTCAAAATAAGCTAAAGGCCACAAATGAGCACCAAATTATCACAGAAGCTAGAATATGCTATAACTACTTGATACTAACCTATTTCAACTGGTCTAAACCTCTAAAATGCAAACTACAATGATTTGGTGATTTAAAAACTCAAGTACCAAAATGCTTTTCGTCTACTTTGAAGCTTAAGCACCAACTTTATTAAGTAAGCCAATGTGAAAACCAAACCGGAGACCTCAAGACCACCACTTTAACTATCTCAAGACCAAGTTTCGCACCTAGAAAGCTAATTTGAAGCTTGTGCAAAGCTTGAAGAGGCTCGCACACAACTCGATGTATGCCGAGTGTGCAAGGCGAATAAGCTCTTTTGAAGAGTCGATTTGAGGCTTATAAAAATTACAAAAATTTCACAAAATCGATATCCACTCTTGACCAACCGAACTTATTAAGTCCAAAAGTTCACCGATTTGAACCGAATTGAGTCCATGAAAATTCAGCAAAGGTTGGGTAAAAACTGGTTTTTCACATTTTTGACTTTTAAAACAGAAATTGATCTTTGACTTTTATGAGTTTTGATCTTAATTTCTTGACTGATTTTGTTGTTCTATGGTAAAATAGGGCTGAAGCAAGCTATCTTACTACTTTCTAAACCTATTAGCACAATCTTATCTACTGATTTCAACAGAGATGCAATTGAGACAAGATTTAATTTGATTTTGACTTTCTGAATTCTAGAACCCAGGTTAATGAACTAATTGACTATATTATGCCTAAATATGATTCTAGCAACTGTAATTAACCACTCAACTAAGCTCAATAACCAATCAATAGCCCCGATCCAAACACTACTTAAGGGATCATGCAAATATCCAACTCGGATCAATGATTCAAGCCTACTTAGTTCTCAACTCGTATTCGTAGTACAAAATTATACTTTAATGATTTCAAAATAACATCAAAAAATGCTTACATCCAACTGAACTATAGATGCAAACTAATATCGACATGAGACTAATGACGAAATAGATTAAGATTAAAACAACAACTAACAATATCAAGCAACATTAAACAACACTTAAGCACTTCTACACTCATCGATTAAGAATTTAAAACAGATTGGACTTATGTTGGTCCAACCACTATGGTTTGCTCTTGAGATTAATTAACCACTATCCTATCACCGATATCAACCCAAATCGATCTAACTCAACTCAATTCCAACCGCATATCAACCCATATTAATTGATTCCACCCCATTTCCAGCTCTGCATCACTAATTCAATCCCACGCTTGACTTTTGTTGACCAATTTGAGAGTTAGCTTAAACTCGAATTATAAGCTTACTAAAAGCTATGGGTAGCTTTAGTAGACTTATTTGAGTTATAATAGAGCTATTTGAAGCCTGACTTTTAGATCATTTAAAACTGCATAAGTAAAAGAAAACTTAAAAACAAGAAACTTAACCAAACTTTGAATTACTACTGAAAATTAGTTACAACTGATATAAATGCTTGAGTTTAATACAAGGAAGATTGAAAGTACAATTTAGAACTTAATTAAGACTTAAACAATAAAAACGACATACATATGAAAATAAAAACTAAGTACTACTCTTCTACTCTCTCTTCTTTCTTTATTTATATGCAAAAGGTCTTCCACTTGTACTCTGATCATTTCCCACCAATAATCTCAGCCATTGGATGATTGGAGCCCTTTTTAGCCGTTGATGGATTTTGGCGCCAAAATGGTATTTGCCAGTTGGGACAAGTTGAGTGCAAGGAGGGGGGAGCATTTAATGCTTTTTGTTGTTTGGTGGAGGTGGAGTGATAAGGGAGGTGAAGGTTGAGCTGGAGGAATGGTTGATGGTGAGTGTTGCAGACAGTGGGTGGGGAGAAGACAGGTTTTGGAGGGAAACCTTGGGCGGGGTTGGATAAGTCAAACGGGGTTTGACTGGGGTATATTAAAAGGCAAAGGGTCCAAGGTCCAAAGGGGGGGTCATGTGCCATATGGCAGGGGGTCACAGGTCATGGGAAAGGTTCAAGGGTCAAGGATTTGATATTAAATAAACAAGGACCATTTTTGCAATTCCTCAAAAACCAAGGACCAATTCTGCCAATTTCTCAAAGTTGTTTCAAGGGTCACTTTTGCCAAGTTTCAATAGTACAAGGACCATAAAAGACATTTTCAAACTTCCAAGGACTATTTTTGCCAATTTTGAAACTCAAGGACCAAACTTGTAAATTCTCAAAACTTTTGAAATTTTTCACCAAAGGACTAATTATGACAACTTATGATTTCAAAAGGACCTTTGGTGACTTTTCTTTAAAATAAGTGCTCAGGGACTATTTCGACAACTTTTGAAACTGGGGACTAAAGCGCCAATTATGCAAACTTAGCTCATTTTCATCCGATTTTAAACATTTTGCATCCAAACATATAAAATACAATTTTGAGATATTTTCAAGATTTTGATGCATTTCGCGTTTTTAAATGTTTTGCGCTCAGATTGACCAAAATGATGAGTATTTACACACTCAATTTTTGTAATATCAAACTCGAAACATCAAACCCACCCTTATTAATTAGTGACTGAGACAATAAACCCACTAGACGATCTAATTGAGTCAGCAACATGTGTGAACGGCTTCAAGGTCCTTGAAAAGGATCTCGGGTAAGGTTTTGATTGATGTTTTTCGTTTGAGTTTTGAACGAGTCAAGAAAAGAAAATAACATATTTGTTAACTTTGTTTTCTATTTATTCGGATATTAAATGAAGCACAATCTTCAAAAGCATCAATGATGATTGTTATTCAACTAAAAAAAATCTTTACAAGATTGGGAAAAGTTGAAACAAATCGAGATTTGTTGTATTTTTCATTTAGTTGTCGAGTCATGGAGGTTTGTTGAATGGAGAAGATGGAGGATAGGGTAGATAGGGATTTGTTTGTTGGAGTGATTGGATGTTGTTAGAATTCTGTCTCATGGACTGAGGTTGATATGGTATATGGTGGTTTGGTATAAGTTGTGGGTCGTGGTCAGTCAAGTTTACACATATGGTATTTTTTTCATTTCTGTTCTTGCTTATGCGTAACATTTTTTAGCTCGAGACCTTATGCGTAAAACTGGTCTTAGTCCTTATGCGTAGATCAGGCTTAATCGTAAGCTTAGTCTTATGCGTAACCCATTCTTACGCGTAAGCCTAGGCTTATGCGTAAAAACATACGCGTAACTTTTCCTTACGCATAACTTCACAGTTATGCGTAAATATCTCTGAAGATGCTCCTTATGCGTAAAAATAGGGTTTTGACCCTTTGACTATTTTTCAGGCGAGTTTTTACGACAAAAAAACCGTTCAGCTTCAAAAACCCAGAAAAACTGCATATGAATATACCTTGTTGCTTTGATACCAATTGTAGGACCGTGAATACATGATTTATGTGGTTTCGGGAGGTCGGGGTTGGTGGAAGAAGATGAAGATCTTCATCTTCTAGAGAGAGAAAGTAGAGAGAGGGAGGAGAAACAAATGATAACTTTTATTAAATGAAACACACAATACCAAATGCTTTCCCTCACCCCTCATGGAGAGTCACGAGGGGTATTTATAGGCTCAACAAACCATAACTTTGCCACTTAAACGATACTAGTCCCTATGGGCAAAGTATACTACGCATCTAGTCCAATTCACGTAAGTGACGTTATCTTTATAAAAAAGCAAGGCTAACAATTGACTTTATAGGTGAAGGTGTCTACGACATTACACCAAAATTTTTGAGGTATGGATTGTTCGTTTAACATCCTTATACTCATTTCTTGTAGGGTATGATTTTTCCTTTCAACTACCCCATTTGACTGTGGAGTGCGAGGAGCAGAGAAATTGTGAGTAATGCCATTAGCATCATAGTAAGCTCCAAATTGAACTTCATTGTCAAATTCCCTACCACGATCTGTCTTAATAGAAACTATGGAACATCCTAGTTGATTTTGAACTTTCTTTCTAAATGTTTTGAAATGATCGAAGGTTTCTATTTTATTCTTAAGAAATATAGTCCAAGTATATTGATGAGTGTCTAAATACTCATCATTTTTATAACATTTAAACCGCAAAATCATCTGAAACACTCGTAAACACATCTAAATGATCAAAATATCACAAATCGTTGTTTTATGTGTTTCAAATTCAAAATATCAAAATCGATGAAAACGATCAAATTTGCAAAATTGCGCTTTAGTCCCCAAGTTTCAAAAGTTGTCAAAATAGTCCCCGAGTCAAAATTTCAAAGAAAAATCACCAAAGGTCTTTTAAAATCACAAATTGTCATATTTAGTCCTTTGGTGGAAAATCTAAAAGTTTTGAGAAAATTACAGTTTAGTCCCCGAAAATCCAAATTGGTCAAATTTAGTCCTTGAAATTTTCAAAATGTCAAACTAGACCTTGGACTATTAAACATTGGCAAACAAACCCTTTGACTACTTTTCATAAGTTACATATTTGGTCCTCGCTTTGAAGTTTTACATATTTGGTCCTTGGGTTATTAACTTTACAAACCAAATGGACCTATTTGATTACCCAAGCCCAAAATATAAACCCTTGGCCCAAATATCATTACCCGTTTTATATCACAACCCGCCCAATCCATACCCATCAAACCCAATACCCGGTCAACCAACCCACACCCCTAGTCAAACAAACACACCCAACTTGGCCTCTTTTTCATCCTCACCACCGCTCATCCTCGAAATCACTCCCAACCATGCCCCCAGCTCACCCTTTACACTAACTTGTCCCCCACCTCATCACAACTCCAAAATTCATTAAATGATCCTAAACTATTAACACTCAATCCCAACATCTCAAAAGACTTTTCCGCCATTTTTGATCCTATGGCCAAAAGCATTCTAGCCATCCAATGGCTCAAAAGTCGATGGGATTCACTCGGAGGAGGAGACAAAGAGAATGGGTATAAAAACAGAGGAGAAGAAGCAAGTAGAGAGTAGTAGTTAACTTTTATTTTTTATGTATGTCGTATTTTTAATTTCTTAGCCTTAAAAAGGTTTTCAGTTGTATTTTCAAGTATAATTGTATTAAGTACAAGTATTTTGGTGTATTGTAAGCTTTCTTAAGTATCAATTCAAGCTTATTTTAAGAATCTTTATTTCAAGCTTACTGTTACAATTTGCAGATTCAAACTCTCATGTATAAGTTTCAATAAGCTTATTTGTAAGCTCATACAAGCTTAAAATAGCTTGCTATAGTTTTTTATAAGCTCAAATTTAAATTTCATACAACTTTGATTCCTGGTCAACAAAAGTCAAACAGGTGCATAAATGGAACAGATTTGGTCAAAGGGTTAAGCAGGCTTGGATTTGGGTTAGAAATGAGTTAGTGTAGTGGTTCTTTGGGTTGGTTTAGCCTGTTCTCAGTTGGACATCTTGTGAGTTATTTATCTCACTTTTCAATTTTAGTCTAAATTGCATAAGTTGCTGTATGAATATCCGTGGTTACAAGTAGTTTTTATGTGTTTACTTAGTTGTAATAATGTGTTAAGATCGGTTTAATCATTGGAACAAGTATGAATTAGTGGTAATCTCAATTTTACTTGCTTAATGAGTTTTAAAGGGTGTTTGGAATTGGTATTTTAACTGCATCTTAGAGGTTGTTTATTGATAGAATCTTGTTGTGATAAGCTTGTGAAGCTCATTTGATCTATTATCTGTCTTACTTATATGTCTACACATGTCCATAGTCAAAATCATATGCCAACTGTTCTCACTATGCATCTGTTGGGATTTTTGATTTCCAAAATCTGATTTTGTGTTTAAAATTCCATACCCTAGCTTGCATCATTGTTATTTTATCCATACATATCAATTCCAGTTCATAAATCAAGATTAAAGTTCCTAAAAGTCAATTTTCCAAGTTTTCATCAAAAGTCAAACATTGAAATCTCAGTTTTGGCTCAAATAGAAAGATTTTTAATGAGCTCATTTCTTAATCATTTTTAATGAAACTTGTTGTTCTTAAAAGCCCTACTGCTCTAGTTTCTTATGGTCATTTTAGCTTATTTTTGTGAATTTTCCTTAAAGCTCAAAAGAGCTTATGATTATGGGGCTTAATCCCCTGTGCAGAGCACAGTGGCCTGCACAGGTTTTGTGCAGGTTTTGTAAGGCCTGCACAGGGCTCACTTGAGCTCCCCTAGGCTTGATCCTTGGTGTTTTACATAGCCACCCAGGTCTTGTCCATGTCCCAAATTATTGTTTCTAGTTTGCAGCTTATTTAGGTGCTTAATCTCTTGCTTAAAGTAGCCCCCCTGTTAACTGTTTTAGCTTATAGTTCATAATCCTCAAATCTTTGCAATCTAGCTTATCAGAGGATATAGCTTGTTTATTATTGTTGCATTTTGGTCCTTTTAGCTTATTATAGCTCTCTTTTCAGTTTGGTGCTTATTGATCTTCATTAGCTTATCCTAAGTGCTTATTTTTAAGCACTTTGGACATCAGTTGCTTATTCCTCTTAACAACCCCATGTTTTTCCATTTTTCATAGATTCCTAATATCATTTTATAGTTTTCTTGAATTTTTCAGATTTTTCCAAGTTCATTTGCTATTTTTCTTTATTTAAATTAGTTTTTAAGCACTTTTAAATAGCTTTAAATACAAATAATTAAGAAAAGGTTCTAAAAAATAATTTTTCATTTTTCTTAAGTTTAGATAAATGTAAAAAGCTTAAAAAGTATTTTTCCCTATTTTTCTCCTTTTATTTGCTATTTTAATAATTTAAATTAGTTTTAAATAGTTTTAAATTAGTAATAAATATATAAAAAGTCTAAAAATATAATTTCTGTTTTAAAATTAGTTTTATAGTATTTTAGATTTTCAAAATCATAAGTTTATTTTTCTAGCCTTATTTTGTATTTTCTCTTATTTTAGAGTATTTATAAATAGTTTAAATTAGTTTTTAATTAATAATAATTAATTAATTAGTTATAAAATAATTTTCCTTTTCTATAAATTTTCTTATATTATTAGGTTTGTAAAAATGTATTTTTCATATTTTTAGGATTTATATTGTATAAGTTTCACTTTTTATTTAATACGTTTACGTTATTTGTATTTAAACGTACGTTTTAGGTTTTAAACGTTCATCACTTTAAAAATAGTGATAGCGTTTATTTAATAGATTTTATCTTTTATTTCTTTTAATTTGCATTTAAGTCGCTTTTATTTATAACCTTTTTCAGTAGTGTAATATTCAATCCTAATCTTTTCTGATCACTATCATTAGTGATCATTCTATCGTCTGAATCAGTGTTGTACACACCATTGAGTCTCCTTGGGACTAAACGACCCGGGAATCCCCTGTATTCTCTGATCTTAATTGCATTGGTTTTTGAGCAGTTTTAAGTCTTTTAGACTTGACTGTTTAGCACCGAATCAAATTTTGGCGCCGCTGCCGGGGAGGCTTAAGCGTGTGTTTAGCCTTTTTCAGATCCATTCTTGTGCATACCCCGCCTTTTGTAAAAATTTTTGTAAAGTTTTCAAAAATCCAAAGTTCATTAACACTTTTCCTAAAGTGTTATCAAACGCCAAAATATTTTCATTCTTTGTTTTTATCATCATGTTTTCAAAACACCAAAAATATTCCTCTTTACCCTCCTACCTTTTGATTCTTCATTTCTTACCCTCCGATAACCTTTGATTCTTTCTATGTCTTATCCTCACCTTCTTGGTTGTCAATGGTGTGGTAGTCCTTATAATGGTGGCAATGCCCCGGTTGTAGCATGGTGGAATCGTGAAACGGGTCCGTCCTATAACCAAGATCCCTATTCCTACCATAACACGATCGATTCATTCCATCGCCTACCACACCGTGATACTCAAGAAGCTTTTTTGTTGTGAGTACTGTGGTGGTTCACACTCAGCTCGATTGTCAATCGGAAACACGCTTGTCTATGAGCGGGTTCCCGATACCAATTATGACTACAACACATACCACTCACACCACATCGGTTTTTGTTGTGGTATTGTGGAGGTCCTCACCCTAGCTCGGATTGTCAAACAGGGAACCCATTTCCTTGTTACGATTACGACTCTTCGTATCAAGACCAACCTCCACAATACCAAATAATTCAAGCGACTCCTCTTGAAACTACGATGATCTTCATCAAGACTCGAGTTATTAAAAGAACTTAAGGAGGAGTCGGCTATGTCATCCCAAAATCCAAATGAAAATCAATGGAAGTTTTGTTAGTCAAGAGCGGAATGCTAAATTAGATTCCGATTTCTATTGAAAACACTATTAGGGAATCAATTAGAATACAAAAGCATTCAAATCCACTCTCGATTCCGCTTTCATTCTCGATGACGATGATGATGAAGATATCCTTGATATCTTACAATTTTATAACAGTTCATCAAGTTCATCGGTTGAGACTCTTCCATGATCCATCGTGGAGAAAAGACTATGATGGAATTACTAGCGAAAGAACAAATGTTAAGTATAAAACATATGTATGCTAGTCCATCTAATCTCCTCGATCTGTTGTTATCACACCGATATTCCCACTCACCTCTAAACATGGGGATGAGCTTCTTAGCACTATTCCGAAATGGAATCGTCTAGTGTTGAGGACCTTATCCCAATCCCGAGAGAGTCACAGGAATTTCGATCATCCGTGATATCCCTTTCCTCTTGAGTGTTCTCAAGATCATTTTGAAACTTTCTCGATCTTAGCGACGATTGTGCTTCCTATGGAGACATCGAGTGCGCTGAGGCATCACTTCCACAATCGATGTCGATCCCCTTCTTGAGGAGTTCTCCGTGAACTCACTCACATCAATCCACTCTTTGATTCGAAGCCGATCCGGGAGACCGAAAGTCTCATTGTTAATGATCGCTCACTCACTTCTTACCCTAACAATCCAATCGAGAATGTTGATCACTTTGTTCCCGAAACATTCAAAGCTACTTTCACTAATCCTCTATTTGAATTCGACTCGAATTCACTTCAATTTCGAGAATCCACTCTTTGATACTCGGGCGAGGATAGTGATGAGCCCACAATGGAACAAGAGTTCACAAATTCACATCATGTGAATGATTCTCTTCATGAGGAGTTCGCGGTGAACTCTCTCATATCATATCTCCGCTGAGTATGATTGCTCGGATGGCAAAAATCATGATCGGGAGAGAATCTCAATTTGCATAGTTATGACAAATCTTCCCACCCTCCCCACCGAGATGCCTTCCATCCCAAAGAGCTCTACCGATAAATCCAAATAAGTGCAATTGCACTTAATCCCGAGGAAGAAGATCTAGTCATGATTGTTATCATGATCTTCCTTCTTTCTTCACCTACTCGGTGACTTCCTCTCTTCTTCACTCCTTCGGAGTGAGGACACTATCTTTGACCCCGTCATTTTCATGTACCATCCGTGAGCCGGGTCCGTCTCTATATATCTCATCGGTGTGGAACTTTCGCGTGCTTCAAATGTTTGTCCAAACATCTTGAATGAAAGTCCATGGAGATTGTTTCTTCCACTTTGCTTCCCATGAACCAATTAATGCGGGTCGAGTCAAGCTAGCGACTAAAATCAAAAACAAGAGACGCACCATATGGGTTTTCACCCATATTTCGCCTTCTTACCCCTTTCTACCACCTAAGTGTGGGGTGATGCCCACATGTTATATATATATTATCTAAAAAAAAAAAAAAAAAAAAAAAAACCTTTATAAATAATGGCCGTAGTATTTCCCTTTACGTTCTTTGTTTCGCATAACCGCCGGTACTTTGAATATCGAGGCGATATTCATTTCTAAGTGTGGGGGAATTCTCACAATTTCATATATTATTCCACCCAATTCCCCTTTTGGCCAAAATTTTTTTTGGAGTAAGTGTTTACACTCACTCATTTGGTTATCATCCGCCATGTTTGATAAACTAAAGGATTGGCTAATCCAGAGCAAACGGCTCTTGGTAAAGATTTCTCAAACCGTTTATATGGCTTGCAATTTGCCCAAAATTGTATGGTTCCTCGACTCCCCATCATCCTCAAAAGATAATGAGTTGGCTAGCCCGCAAGTTTATGGCTTGTGGTAAAGGCGGTGGAAAATCCATAATTGGTATTCACTCACCAAAGATAATTCGATAATTTATCTAAGAGTTGGCTAGTCCGTAAAGTACGGCTTCGGTAAAGACAAAATCAAATCCGTTGAAAGTCGGTGGTTTGCTCAAAATCACATGGTTATCGATGTACCATGGTTCTTACTTGAACCAAACATTTGGCTACTCCGTAAGTAATGGCTTTTGGTAAAGAGTTTAAAATCCATTATGTTTTCTCAAATCATTGCTAGGGACTAGCAATATCTCAATGGGGGGATTGATGAGTGTCTAAATACTCATCATTTTTATAACATTTAAACCGCAAAATCATCTCGAAACACTCGAAACACATCTAAATGATCAAAATATCACAAATCAGTGTTTTATGTGTTTCAAATTCAAAATATCAAAATCGGATGAAAACGTATCAAATTTGCAAAATTGCGCTTTAGTCCCCAAGTTTCAAAAGTTGTCAAAATAGTCCCCGAGTCAAAATTTCAAAGAAAAATCACCAAAGGTCTTTTAAAATCACAAATTGTCATATTTAGTCCTTTGGTGGAAAATCTAAAAGTTTTGAGAAAATTACAGCTTTAGTCCCGAAAATCCAAATTGGTCAAATTTAGTCCTTGAAATTTTCAAAATGTCAAACTAGACCTTGGACTATTAAACATTGGCAAAACAAACCCTTTTGACTACTTTTCATAAGTTACATATTTGGTCCCTCAGTTTGGAAGTTTTACATATTTGGTCCTTGGAGTTATTAACTTTACAAACCAAATGGACCTATTTGATTACCCAAGCCCAAAATATAAACCCTTGGCCCAAATATCATTACCCGGTTTTATATCACAACCCGCCCAATCCATACCCATCAAACCCAATACCCGGTCAACCAACCCACACCCCTAGTCAAACAAACACACCCAACTTGGCGCCCTTTTTCATCCTCACCACCTGCTCATCCCTGAAATCACTCCCAACCATGCCCCCAGCTCACCCTTTACACTAACTTGTCCCCCCACCTCATCACAACTCCAAAATTCATTAAATGATCCTAAACTATTAACACTCAATCCCAACATCTGTCAAAAGACTTTTCCCGCCATTTTTGATCCTATGGCCAAAAAGCATTCTAGCCATCCAATGGCTCAAAAGTCTGATGGGATTCACTCAGAGGAGGGAGACAAAGAGAATGGGTATAAAACAGAGAGAAGAAGCAAGTAGAGTAGTAGTTAACTTTTATTTTTATGTATGTCGATTTTTAATTTCTTAGCCTTAAAAGGTTTTCGGTTGTATTTTCAAGTATAATTGTATTAAGTACAAGTATTTTGGTGTATTGTAAGCTTTCTTAAGTATCAATTCAAGCTTATTTTAAGAATCTTTATTTCAAGCTTCTTGTTACAATTTGCGATTCAAACTCTCATGTATAAGTTTCAATAAGCTTATTTGTAAGCTCATACAAGCTTAAAATAGCTTGCTATAGTTTTTTATAAGCTCAAATTTAAATTTCATACAACTTTGATTCCTGGTCAACAAAAGTCAAACAGGTGCATAAATGGAACAGATTTGGTCAAAGGGTTAAGCAGGCTTGGATTTGGGTTAGAAATGAGTTAGTGTAGTGGTTCTTTGGGTTGGTTTAGCCTGTTCTCAGTTGGACATCTTGTGAGTTATTTATCTCACTTTTCAATTTTAGTCTAAATTGCATAAGTTGCCTGTATGAATATCTGTGGTTACAAGTAGTTTTTATGTGTTTACTTAGTTGTAATAATGTAAGTTAAGATCAGTTTAATCATTGGAACAAGTATGAATTAGTGGTAATCTCAATTTTACTTGCTTAACAGGTTTTAAAGGGGTGTTTGGAATTGGTATTTTAACTGTCTTAGAGGGTTGTTTATTGATAGAATCTTGTTGTGATAAGCTTGTGAAGCTCATTTGATCTATTATCTGTCTTACTTATATGTCTACACATGTCCATAGTCAAAATCATATGCCAACTGTTCTCACTATGCATCTGTTGGGATTTTTGATTTCCAAAATCTGATTTTGTGTTTAAAATTCCATACCCTAGCTTGCATCATTGTTATTTTATCCATACATATCAATTCCAGTTCATAAATCAAGATTAAAGTTCCTAAAAGTCAATTTTCCAAGTTTTCATCAAAAGTCAAACATTGAAATCTCAGTTTTGGCTCAAATAGAAAGATTTTTAATGAGCTCATTTCTTAATCATTTTTAATGAAACTTGTTGTTCTTAAAAGCCCTACTGCTCTAGTTTCTTATGGTCATTTTAGCTTATTTTTGTGAATTTTCCTTAAAGCTCAAAAGAGCTTATGATTATGGGGCTTAATCCCCTGTGCAGAGCACAGTGGCCTGCACAGTGTTTTGTCATGAGTTTTGTAAGGCTGCAGACAGGCTCACTTGAGCTCCCCTAGGCTTGATCCTTGGTGTTTTACATAGCCACCCAGGTCTTGTCCATGTCCCAAATTATTGTTTCTAGTTTGCAGCTTATTTAGGTGCTTAATCTCTTGCTTAAAGTAGCCCCCCAGTTAACTGTTTTAGCTTATAGTTCATAATCCTCAAATCTTTGCAATCTAGCTTATCAGAGGATATAGCTTGTTTATTATTGTTGCATTTTGGTCCTTTTAGCTTATTATAGCTCTCTTTTCAGTTTGGTGCTTATTGATCTTCATTAGCTTATCCTAAGTGCTTATTTTAAGCACTTTGGACATCGCTTACTTATTCCTCTTAACAACCCCATGTTTTTCCATTTTCATAGATTCCTAATATCATTTTATAGTTTTCTTGAATTTTTCAGATTTTCCAAGTTCATTTGCTATTTTTCTTTATTTAAATTAGTTTTTAAGCACTTTTAAATAGCTTTAAATACAAATAATTAAGAAAAGGTTCTAAAAATAATTTTCATTTTCTTAAGTTTAGATAAATGTAAAAGCTTAAAAGTATTTTTCCTATTTTTCTCCTTTTATTTGCTATTTTTAATAATTTAAATTAGTTTTAAATAGTTTTAAATTAGTAATAAATATATAAAAGTCTAAAAATATAATTTCTGTTTTAAAATTAGTTTTATAGTATTTTAGATTTTTCAAAATCATAAGTTTATTTTTCTAGCCTTATTTTGTATTTTCTCTTATTTTAGAGTATTTATAAATAGTTTAAATTAGTTTTTAATTAATAATAATTAATTAATTAGTTATAAAAATAATTTTCCTTTTCTATAAATTTTCTTATATTATTAGGTTTGTAAAAATGTATTTTTCATATTTTTAGGATTTATATTGTATAAGTTTCACTTTTTATTTAATACGTTTACGTTATTTGTATTTAAACGTACGTTTTAGGTTTTAAACGTTCATCACTTTAAAAATAGTGATAGCGTTTATTTAATAGATTTTATCTTTTATTTCTTTTAATTTGCATTTAAGTCGCTTTTATTTATAACCTTTTTCAGTAGTGTAATATTCAATCCTAATCTTTTCTGATCACTATCATTAGTGATCATTCTATCGTCTGAATCAGTGTTGTACACACCATTGAGTCTCCTTGGGACTAAACGACCCGGGAACTCTCAGATTCTCGATCTTAATTGCATTGGTTTTGAGCGGTTTAAGTCTTTTAGACTTGATTGCTTAGCACCGAATCATATATCTAGAGTAATCGCTCACTATTACTAAGGTGTAGAGATTTCTCCGCACTGCATCTGACGTAAGAACGAAGAGATCCATGTGAAGAATTTCTAGATATCTAGAGGTTGAGACTATATTCTTAGGTTTTTGCTAGTGTGAGCTTGTTTTCCAACTTTACAAGCGTCCACGATGTGTTGGTCAAATTTAAGTTTAGGTAAATTCTAAATAAATCTTTAGAGGCCAACGATTGCAATAATTTCATATTTGCATGACCTAGTCTCCTATGCCATAATATCGAATTATCATTAACCGTAGCTAAGCATATATTATCTCTAGACCTATTTCCCATTTTCATGACATATAAATCACCTTTCCTAATACCTTTGCCAATAACCTTTCCATCCTTAATGATTTCACTACCTTCTTCAAAAAGATCACTTTGCACTTGTTGTTACATATTTGACTAATAGTTAAAAGATTGAATCCTAAGTTATCTACATGCTCAACATTAGTTATTGTAAGAGAGTTGTGAGTGATCGTGACCTTTGCCAATGATATTACCTTTGAGTTTACTACCAAAGTGACATTACCTCCGATCATGCAAACAAATCAAGTCAAAAAGACTTAAAATGTACTTTCGACACAAAGGCCAAAATTTTGATCCATACAAACAAATAAGTCAAAAGACTTAAACAAATTTCGGAACACGGATACAATGAAGATCGAGAGATATAGGGAATTCCTGTGTCGTTAAGTCCCACGGAGACTCAATGGTGTGTTAAACACTGATTCAGACGATAGAATGATCACTAATGATAGCGATCAGAAAGGATTAGGATTGAATATTACACTACAGAAAAAGTTTATAAAATAAAGCGACTTAAATGCAAATTAAGAAAATTAAAAAGTTAAAAGATATTAAATAAACGCTATCACTATTTTTAAAGTGATGAACGTTTAAAACCTAAAATTTACGTTTAAATAAAAATAACGTAAACGTACTAAATAAAAAGTGAAACTTATACAATATAAATCCTAAAAATATGAAAAATACATTTTTACAATCCTAATTATATAAGAAAATTATTAGAAAAGGAAAATTATTTTTAACACTATTTATTTAACTATTATTAATTAAAAACTATTTATTAAGTATTTAAAATGCACTAAAATAGAAGAAAATACAAAATTAACCTAGAAAAATGAAATTATAACTTAGAAAAATCTAAAATATGATAAAATTAATTTTAAAACAGAAAATATATTTTTAGACTTTTATATATTTATTATTAATTAAAACTATTTAAAACTAATTAAATTATTTAAAATACAAATTTAACTAAGAAAATATGGAAAAATACTTTTTGCCTTTTATATTTATCTAAACTTAATAAAATTGAAAAATTAATTTTGAAGCTTTTTCTAATTTTTGTATTAAATGCTATTTAAAAGTGCTTAAAACTAATTTAAATTAAGAAAAATAGTAAATAAGCTTGGAAAAATCTGAAAATTCAAGAAAACTCTAAAATAATACTAGGAAGCTAGGAAAATGGAAAACATGGGCTTGTTTGGAGGATTAAGCAATCGATACGGCAAGTGCTCAAAAATAAGCACTTTGATAAGCTAAAACAACACTAAAAGGTACCAAACTGATAGGGAAGTTCTAATAAGCTAAAATAACCTAAAGCATCTAAAACAACACCCCATACCCTCGGATTGCCAAGACAATGATTTGATGTTTTGAGTTTTTGGCTAAAATCGGTGAAGGGTGCCAAGTTCAAGCCAAGAAATAAGCAACCAAATAAGCTAGCAACCTAAAACTAAAACTTGCAACTTATAGTAGACCTGGTTGAGAGTTTGTAAACCAAATAAGAGACCACAGTGAGCTAAAATGAGACCTGCAGGGCCTTACAAAACTCAGACAAACATGCAGCACAAACATTGCCTGCATGTGGATCGAGTTTTGACAAGCTTCTTAGAAGCTTGTAGAAAATTCACAAAATTGTACAAAAATAACTACAAGAAACTAGAGCAATAGAACTTTTAAAAGCCACAAATATTACTAAAATTGACCCAGAGATGAGTGAATGAAAAATCATTCTCAGTTGGCCAAAATCTGAGTTTTTGCAATTTGACTTATGATAAAAAAATGTACAGTTGACTTTCTTGAGGTTTGATCTAAAATGGTGAACAGATAATGATGATATAAGATAAATTAAGCTTAGGACAAGCTATATCTATAAGATTGGAACACAAAATAAGCTCTAGATATTTTAAAAACTCAACAGACAAGCTCTTGAGATGATTATTTGGAATTTTGACTGGGACATGAGCAGGCTTAAGACCAAGACAGATAAGTACTCAAATGGGTTGAACAAGCTTAAGCAAACAAAACTCTACCACTACACACCCCTTAAAGGCAGTTTAAACCACAAAACCAAACACTCTTTTAAAACTGAATTACAAACTAAAACAGCTAAAGATACTTAACTAACTACTGTAACTGATCAAAATAAGTTTACATTACCTAATTACAACTTATTAAACTCATAAAATCAAGTTATGACCACAGATACACTTATAAGCAAAATATGCTACTTTTGACTTGAAAATTGAAAATAAGAAATATACTTACATGGATCCAAATTATTACAGCCAAATCCAAACCCAAACCTACTCTACCCTAACTGAATTTAACCCAAAGATCCCTCTGCAACACCCTTTATCAGCTTCCATTCCCATTTTGAGCCTCAGTTGACTATTATTGACCAAGGTACAAAATGGCTTAAAACTGAAGTTTGAGCTTTTAGAAAGCTTATAGAGACCTTATCTAAACTTTTTTAAGTCTAAAACAAGTAACCAACAGCCTGGAAAGAAGTTTTTGAAACTGAAAATCTCAACAGTAAATGTGGAACTTAAAACTTAAATAAAGACTTGAATTTACATTCAAAACACATTACAAAGCTTATTTAACTAAAATGTGATACAAAGAAACTGAATTACAACATTTTTAACTAAGTCTAAAACATTTAACTAAAAAACGACATTGAAGAAAAAATTAAAACTAGCTACTTTTTCCAAGCTTCTCTTTCTCCCTTTTTATATGCCCACTCTCTTTTTCTTTGACTTCAGAGCTAATCCCACCTTGAATTGAGACCATTGGATGAGTCAAGTGAATTTTGGCCGCTTGATTGTTTTGGCGCCAAAAGGTGTATAAGCAGATGTGGGTTGAGTGTGGAGATTGAGGTGCATTTAATGTTTCTTGAATTGTTTTGAGGTGGGGGACAAGGAAAAGGTGAAGGTGAGCTAGGGGATGGTGGGAGCTTGAGCTTTCAGACAGTGGTTGAGAAGGAGACATGGTGGAGGGAAAACGGGGGTTGATTATTTTGACCAGGGATTTGACCACAGGGATTGACCAGGCTAAATATAAAAAGGGGGGGTCAAATGGGATAAATGACAGGGGGTCCAAGTGTGAAAGGGTCCAAAATGGTTTAAAGTTTATTAATTATCCAAGGACTTAAAGTGTAATTTCTGAAATTAAAGGACCAATCCTGCCAATTCAACATAGTTGCTTCCAAGGACTAAAAATGACAAAGTTTAATAATGCAAGGACCAAAGTTGCCATTTTCAGATTTTCCGGGGGCCATTTCTGCCAATTTTCAAAGTTGAAGGACTAAACTTGTAATTTTCTCAAACTTTTGACATTTTTCACCAAAGGACTAAATTTGACAAGTTATGATTTAAAAAGGACCTTTGGTGACTTTTCTTTTGAAATTTTGACTCAGGGACTATTTTTGACAATTTTGGAAACTTGGGGGACTAAAACTGCCAATTTTGCAAATTTGATACGTTTTTCATCTGATTTTGATATTTTTGCTTTTAAAACACATAAAACACTGATTTGTGATATTTTGATCATTTTGATGTGTTTCTGAGTGTTTTCAGATGAATTTGCAGTCTAGATAGTGTAAAATGATGAGTATTTAGACACTCATCAGGAGTCGGTTTGGGTTTTTCCTATTGTCGGTATCGGGATTAGTCGAGACGGGTCGGGATTCGTCCCGATGCTCACCCCTAACATGATGTCCCTTTTGGAAAGTTGCGGATCCTATTCAACACCAAATCCTTATGCACAATAAGAGCATATTCACATAGAGGAGAAGATGACAAAATAAGAGGTGGGGCATAGGGGTATTTGGCCTCTAGCTTAAGCAGGGTATCAGGTGTAGATGAGGCGACACTAGAGGACGTAAGCACCTTAATAACAGCGGTAAAGTGCCCGTCCCCTAGTTTACGCTTGCATTGAACCAAGTTAGCTACATTCTGATCTTTGGGGTTCTTCACCCTACCGAGGGATGGAGTGACTCCAGCTAAACGTTCCATCACCAACCCAATCCTGTCTGCAGGAAATTCATATGGTTTACAAGAAATTTGTAAAAAGTCAAGATACTATCTGTGCCCTTACTCATCTAGCTACAACAAAACAAATCCTACTAAAACTATGAGTAACACCACGCGTCCCAATGTCTTGAGTCACAGAGAACTTTTGGATCCGCTTCAGTAGGGTCACCACATCCTTCTCAATTTTCCCAAAAGAAGAGAATGAGAAGGGGAGAAACCCATCTCCAATATTCGCGCATTTAGCTTCATACTTGACGCGGTTACGTTGTGCGGCCTCAATTACCGCACGACTAGGTACAAAATCAACCATACCTGTTTACGTCAAGGGCGATGAACTTGTCAGATCGACGTATGCAGCAAGCCCTCCATCTTACGAGTAGAGCAACATATCAGCTCGACGTAAGGTTGGTCCCTTTCTTCAACAAGCTCGATGTCAACTTCTTTATGAGCTGAAATCCCCGACCGATAACAAATGTCAACAAAGGTATCGCGCACCACGTTATGTCGATGTTTAATACCAATAATACCAGAGCATAATACAACATGGTCCCCATAAATATCCTGCGTAAAGACAAAAGAACAAGCTGAGCACGACATCTAAACAGATAATAGGGGAATACCTAGCCGATAGTATAACACACACTAGTAGGTCATAACATTCATATTTTGTCCCAACCTAGAGATCGGAACCACCCTAAGCTAATCTGAAGTGTAATCCTCCATTTTAGATTTCCATAACACCATCTGTTGAGTATATTGGAATAAAGTTGATTCAGCCGTTTGGAAAAAACGTGTCAAGGTCACCATAAATTTGGTAGTAAGACACACTAACTCGCCATACAATTTGTTGGTATAATACAATAATTTTCATATTTGTAGGAGTTCTATAAAACTTCACAAAGACAATACTTCCAAGAAATTTTATGATACGATGGATATCAGGGAGGTCATTTCGAAAAAAAACATAAATTTATCTAAATGATATAGCTAGTTATGTTGCTAACGTGTGACTAATGGCCACATCTTTTTGCATGTTGAAAAAGAAAAGTTTGAGTGCATATAACTAGAAAATGTATCTAAATCCAACAATCTATAGGCTTAGTTAATGTTTACTTAATGCATTTTTCCATATAATATGAATTTTGTGTATAATAATTGCACCCTAACATGTATTGAGAAGGCACATAATAAAAAATCTAGGGGGAATTGCATATATATATATCCTTACAAAGCCTCATAATTGCATATATATCAAACTAAAACTCATAATTGCATATATATATATCCTTTCAAAGCCTTAAAATTATCATATATATACACATGATTATTTTAAATATATATTTAATAGAAAAAAATGTATAATAATTATAATTGATATATAAAATGACAATTATACCCTTATTCTTATTATTATTTTTTACAATTACAAAATATCCTTTTATTGGTTTGAATTTTATTATGTCATTTGATCTATATATATGAGTTTACGTTTATATGGAACGATGGATAGTGCATTTGATATTCTTATTCAAAATTCGTCAATATTGAACACGAATGAGTCGTTGAACACGGTTGCTCTTTCTTTTCTTAAAAAATTGTTAAAAAAATTGCAATTGTAAAAAAAAAAATAAATAATAATAATAATAATAATAATAATAATAATAATAATAATAATAATAATAATAATAATAATAATAATAATAATAATAATAATAATAATAATAATAACAAAATATCTTTTCTTCAACATGCTCTCGATATGTTTAACGATTGCTTGTAACACGACACACGTTCTCGATGCAGCCTCTGACGCTCCCCCCCTATATGATGAAAACCTTGGCAAAGTGTTACTTTGGTGTCATCGAGAAAGATCTTGTTTCTAAGTATTCGTTAAGCAGGGGCATGTGGCTATCCTCGGTTGTGCCGGGCTCGCGTGCACAAGATTTCCTATTCACCATACCTATTGATGGGTTGGGCCAAAGGATGAACCATCGCCAATTCCGTTCGGTATTGTGTTACAGGCTTACCATACCTATGTTCTCGAAGGTAGCTCACCGAGCGCAAGCATCGAATGGACCAATGGGAGACCATGCGGTTCATTTGTTCGATGAAGTGGGGTGAAATCGAGACATAACACAGTGCGTGATATTCTTGTCGACATATGTTCCAAGGTTGGGATTATGGTGAAAAAAGAGGCCCTTTGGGGTTTCTTTCGAGGATGGGAAAGAGTGCGTCCGTGAGACCGCTATTATTCAACCTGGATCCAAGGTAAGGACGCGTGTTTAGATGTGTTGGAATCTCTCCTTTGCGGGTATTGATGCATTGCGTGGGCTCCGGGGTGGCCTTACATAACGTTGTGGAGAAGAAGAAAAGAAATATGTGTTCAAATGTGAAGAAAATGGCTACAAATTCATTCCATTTGCCTTCTCTACATTCGGGGAGCTTGACACGGAAGCTTTGGATACACTTTCACGTATCAAAGCTGTTGTTATTAGCCACCGAATAGTGTCAAGAGTGAACTTTTTTTTCATGGACTAAGCTTTTGTATTCGAGAAAGGTGTGGGGCCGTAGTGTCTGACTTCCCACCAATTTCTTGTAATTCCTTTTGGTTTCTAATGAGTGATGTTTTATAAATAAATATTTAAATTAAAGCACAAGGTATAATGGCTAGTGGTTATGTGTTATAGCATAACATAATGCCATGTCAATTTTACCTTTATAAATATGTCTTAAAATTTAATGTGAATATTATTATTATTATTATTATTATTATTATTATTATTATTATTATTATTATTATTATTATTATTATTATAATAGAGTAATCACATGGCTTTGTGAAAATAAATAAAAATAATAATAATAAAAATAATAATAATAATTATTATTATTATTATTATTATTATTATTATTATTATTATTATTATTATTATTATTATTTTATAAAACCATCACTTCATTAGAAAACCAAAAGGATATTACAAGAAGTTGGTGGGAAGCCGGGGCACCAGTTGGGCTCCCACCCTTTCTCTGAATACAAAACTTAGCCTATGAAAATAAAAGCCCCACTCTTGACATTATTCGAAATGGTAACAAAGAATGTCTTGACACGTGAAACAGATCTAAAACCCATCAAGCTCCCCGAAAGTAGAAAAGGCAAATGGAACGAATTTGTAGCCATTTTCTTCACATTTGGACATATATATTTTTTTCTTCTTCTAATATATAACTCTTTCGATGATCTTCCAGATATACTAAAAGTATATTAAAGTCACCTTAAATTTAGCAGTATGAGACATTAACTCGCCATAAAATTGGTGGGTATAATATTATAATTTTCATATGAGTAACGAGTTCTAAAAATTTTATAAGAACTACAATTTCAATAAATTTTATGATATAATAGTTATTATGAAGGTCTTTCTGATTTTTTTTTTAATTTCTCCTAAATTATATAGCTAGTTGTGTGCTAACATGTGACTGGTAAGCACATTTTTTGGCATGTTGAAAAGGAAAGTTTGAGTGCATATAACAAGAAAGTGTATTTAAATTCAGCACTCTATAAGCTTACTTAATGTTTATTTAATGCATTCTTCCATATAATATGAATTTTTTGTTTAATAATTGCACACTAACATGTATTAAGTATGCAAATATTAACAAAACCTATGTAAGTATAAAACTTTTTCGAGGATCTTTCGGATACACTAAAAAGTACGTTAAAGATGAGTTTGAAATGTGGTAATAAGACACATTAACTCGTCATAAAGTTTGTAGGTATGATACTATATTTAGAATGCTGTGTTCATATGAGTAACTGAGTTTTATGAAAAACCTAATTAAGAAAAGAGGAATAAAGGCAAAACAATAGCTATAAATAGCAAAGTAGTGTTACATTAAAGCACAAGATATAATGGTTAGTGGTTATGTATTATAGCATAACATAATGCCATGTCGTTTTACCTTTATATATATATATATATATATATATATATATATATATATATATATATATATATATATATATATATATATATATATATATATAGTTTCAGCTTTCGCTTCAATGAGCGGGCATGACTTATAATTATTTAAGCTTATGTAACACATTAAATAAGCTTATTAGCTTCTTCTTTTTATTGAAAGTTTAATAACACTCTTATCTTCATACTTACAGAAACCACTGGTCCACCGCATACTATACATAACATAAATCTCAAATACTGTTAGTGTCTTTTTCCATCTCAATTGACTTAGGTGTTACTCTTGTTGCTCCCGATTCAAACTTATTAGCTAAACACCGGTGCATTCATTTTCAACATCTAGACTTGTAACATTGTCGATTTCTTCTCCTCTAATGTTTTGCATCCTTTTTGTTAACCCGAAAGAAAAATCAAAACACCAAACTAAATCCATAATCTAAAGAGATAAATCATATTATAATAACAAAAACATACATAAAACTAATGTTTCATGGTTGCGAATAGTTTTTCCTGGTGTGTACATATGTAAAGATCAATAAATGGAAAACGATGAACGTTTATAATCTAACCTCGTTGTCATTGTGCATATGCAGATTAGTTTATTTTCTTGATTGTAGAGAATGTCTTCAAGATCGTTAAGCAAGTTCTCAGACTCGATGCAATACCCTTGAAAACCGGACATCAAACAAAGCTAAGTGAAGTGTAATGTGCCAATATAAGTTTCTAGATTCCTTGGATCAAAACTATGATATATATACCTCCTAAGAGCAGAAGAATGTTTGGAGATTTGAGAATTCAAATGTCCAAATGTTGGCTATGAATTCCCATCAAGCTCATCAGCTATATCATCTAAAGCTTTAATACCTAAACCATACATTGTTTTTATCTTTTCTAAGGCGGCTCGAAGTTCTTCAGTAGCCTACACTCCCCACAAAGTACATTATATATTCATTTTTTTCATGCCTTATAGCCAATTTATGATAATCTAATGTGGTAACTTCAACCCCTCTACATACACATGCTTAGACTATAAATTCCCATTTTCCCGTAACCTATAGGTAGCTTCTCGGTACAATATCTGTTAGAGGATGCTCCTTCAATGTTATTGTCAAATTAATTTTTGCCTTTAGTAATGGTCGTCGATTGCTGAATACCCAGTGATGCAAGAGATGATACGTGATCGCATACGAAGTCTAAAAGAGCACCACTATTTGTATGAACAACGATCCCGAGCACAAACCACATCGTTGGCAAAATCAAACACCTTTATCCAACCAGATGATCTTGATGGTACCGATAACTAAAATAACCGAAAAACCAATCCCATGTTAAGGTGTTTGTCATTGGTTTTTAACATACAAATCACCCAAAAAACTAAATATATTTGGATTAATTTTAAAAATTATCATAAGGATGTCCTAACAGCAAGCAAGCTAAAATGTACCTGTTAATGACAGCATCAAGAATGATCTTGATACAGTTGGCGTCAGTCCAAAAGTGGATAGCCTCCATGGCATGGTTGCTGATCCGGACGGCCGTCAACTACTTACTGTTGTTTCTTCCATGCATCATGAGAGAGTTGGTCAAGCGCTTAAGAATTGGGCGTTGAGCCTTCCTGAACCTCTAACTTGGTACCTTCCAGTTTTGTGGGAATATAGGTTGGGTGCTTGGAGCGGTGGAAGTCATGTAATCCTCAACAGAAGTATCAGAAACCTGAACATAAAAACCAAGAACAGTTAAAAACATAAAATGACAATCTGAAATATGCACTTCGAAAAATCTTTGTAAAATAGCAACTGGCAAGGGCCTTGAGATTCAATATATAAGATTCACACAACAAAGACTGATCGCACATTCCAGTAATGGTTTACACAGTGATTCAGAACCATAAATTATACTGATACCACAAACAGTAAAATAAGAAAATTAGCATACATTAAATCTTAGTTTGGACAGCATTTTGCCTAGTAAAAAAAATACAACCTTGCAAAAACAGAATAACATCAGTTGTCTCAAACCAATTGTTTGCAGCAAAAACCTGACATTTCAAATTTCCGTTGTTTAGCAAATTGCACATCAATATGTGTGTGCATTTTTAAAATTCCAATAACGCTGCAATCTCTCCAACACAACAATTGCTAACTTGATATCAAAATAAACCAACTTTCAGACCAAGGTAATCTATCATCTTAATTTGTATTTCAACGCGAAAAAAAAAAGAATATATTTTGATACCTGCTGGCTGATGCATTTCGGTTTATTATGTCCACTTCTTCGGATAATTTCATTTGTTTTCATCATACTATTGAAGTCCACGGAGAGTCAATCATTGTCAATTTTGTAACATCACCACTATTTTGTACCTGCATATGCAACATACAGTCAGTCCTTATTCAACAGTCAACCTAAGACCCATAATGGCATATTCAAGTTTCTGTTTTTGCGTTTTTTACCCAAGCTAAGCTGCACTATTGTCTCAAATCTTCTAATTGTGTCCTGGTTGGCAACCGTCAGCTACATAAGATCACAATAGCAAATAAGGGGGTGTATGAATATGTGCTATGAAAGTGGTTATGCGATTTTAAATAATCAAACTTGTGGTAAAAAAACTTTATACCTATCAGATGCTCAAAGAAAAATGTGTCTGTTTCACTACCTGTGAGAACCATTTACTGCCAAGGCGACAATTTCCTTCGGGTTATATTTACAATGAAAAAAACTAATAGTGAAGTAACCTCGAGCGTTTCACTGTCCTAGGCTTGTGTTTCCAAATAAATTAGCACAACCTGGATGTACTGCAGTTATACCTACAATAACAACAATCACGAATACAACAGTGTTACGTAAACGGCAAACTGGATAGTATTTAAAAGGAAATAAGGCATGTAATATTCACTATTCAACAATATCGTAGTGACTGAATGTATAAATTAACCTACCTTTAATAGACGCCGACTGTGAACAGCGAGGCTCAATATGCAATTATCTGCGTCTTGCCCGTGGATTCCACTCAAATGTCATATACATTGTGAACTCGTGCATATATAGCTGCAGAGATTATACAACACGAAGGTTAATACAACGTGAATAACTGGGCATAGAATACGTAAAAGTATGATTGAATAACCTCGAGCCGTGTAATGTTTTTGGCTGTCACTTTTGCGCAACCTGCTACAACTTGCTTTTCTCCTTCATTCATACATAAAACAACACAGTAGTGAAAAAACTAACCTGTAGTGAAATCAGGTGATGACAATCTTCCGTGGACAGTTTATCTTTCATGTTCGCGTAGTTCTGATCCTGGTGTTTATATAGCATCCCAACAAAAAATGAGGCTCAGATATGTACATATAGAATCGACATTAAACGCACACCATGGCTGCAACGACAATTCTGGTTGCCCCGCCAAGGAACGGCCGTCGAAAGAATGTAAATGTACAAAATTATCATCATCGCCTTAGCAACATGCGAATTACTATATATATAATTTGAGGATACAAAACGATTAGTCCTAAACGACATCTCACGGCCCTAAACACCATGCCAAGATATGGTCATTCCCAACCCGTTAGCAATTTCAATGATAAAAACACCCGCAAACTAAAGTTTGCAGTGCGCCGATGGGCTGACGAATAGAACAAAGCTGTTAAAAGCACCTTCAGTCGGATCATTGAAACATAAACAGTCAGGCTCAGATTAGTAAACACGGAGTGGGTCATAGAATCATCTGAACTTCACCATGGCTGCAAACAGACTCGGTTGCAAAGTAATCAGTTATACCATGCCACCCGGTCATTGCCCCGCCAGGTTACTTTCAAGTTTTCAACGACCCATTTAATCTCACTTAAATCATAAGAATCATCAAACCCCGTTAACTATCATCATTGCCTTTTCTATATACTGTTATTAATAAGGCACATATTCAGCAAAATATCAGCCCAACAAAACACAAAAGGAATAACGACGACCGATTAATTCACATATTAGTAAGACCTAAACAGGAACTTGAACAAACGAACGAAGTAAGTATGAGGCTCGGATAGGGAACAAATCGACAGTCGATACATCCGGCATGGCTGCAGACCTAATTGGTTGCCCCGCCAAGATACGGACGATCCTACCTTCAACCGATCTCATGGTGACTGATCACCGCTTCCTTAATATGTGCTAGGATTTTCGCATGTGTATGTAGCCCTTCATCTTTCTAGCAATAATTTCACTGGTAAAATCCCATCTAAAATAGGGAGTTTGAACAACTTAGCTGTGATTCAAAAGTTAACAGTCAAATGAAACACAATGAAGCCCAACCCCATCAAAATTCCAACTTGAACGGATATGGATCAAACTAAGTGATTGATATGAGTTCCGATCTGAAAATAGTGCAATTGACTGATTGTAAGCCCTGTCCAAAAAAGGGAAAGCACAATAAGGACACAAAAATCATGGAACACTATAATTTCCCTATTAAGATTATTAAATAACCTAAACTGATAGCAAACATTATACATATGAATTATAATCAGTTACAATTAAATCACAAATCACACAAACTTAATTAAATAATTACGACACAATAACATCAATTTACAAAGAAAAAATACCTCGAATCGAACTCATCTCCTTATTAGCAAGTTAAACAAGACCAATAACCTGCAGAAAATCATCAGAGAAAACGGAATTAACAAAACCCCAAAATTGTAACGAAAGCCTAATTTCAAAAAATTTAAAATGGGTACCTCTTCGCGCGTTCCAAAAGATAGTCAAAATCAGTAGCAAGAACAAAGGTATGCAAAGGACACTTATCCAGTTCCAGAAAAGATTAGAAGATCGGATTTTCGAGGTACACATATTTATCAATTTATGAAGGCGGTAAGATGTGAGACAACGCCTTTGATGTTATCTCAATCGTCTTCTAGATATATCAAAGGCGTGTATGGGTTGCATAATATAGCGGTGGTGTGAATAACTCATGTATAAAGGAATAAAGTTAGCCATCAGTAAGCCAATTCAAATATGTTCTAGACCCAATGGGCTAACTTTCACAAAAGAGTAATGTTACCAATTGGCTCACCGATGATACTGCAAGTTAATTTCACATATCTTATATCATGACCAATGATCTTAATATACATATAGATTTATTATATTTGAGATCGTTGAGTATTAGGAAGGTGTCTCTATACTTAAGTGTAGATGTATTGGTTTTCAAAATATTAAAAGTGACATTTTTTAAATAAAAGATTGCACTATTACCTTGATGGTTTTGCATACTATACCTAAAAATCCAATCCACATGTGATTGACCTTGTAGTGATACATCTTTCAAATCTAATAAAAGCATTGTAACGCATCGACATCGAACAAACTAAATATAAAACATGAAAATGTATATCTCAACGTTTGGTTGTTGAACATTTGACGATAAAACATTCATAGTTTAAACTTCCTCACCGTATGGTTGGTCACTCGTCGTACAAACAGGGGACGCAAAGCATGAAAAGTATCAAGTAAGGACACTTGCATCTAATATGTGACAAGAATAATTGCTCAAGTCACTTCTAACAATAATAAACATGGCAAAAGAGAACGGAATAAACATATGAATTACTAAGCATGTTGAAGAAATCAAATCATTGACCAAGTCTCGTATACATATCTACTAAGAACTTGCTTACTGCTTCCTCCGCAACTTTTCTTTCAAAAATGGAAATTTGATGGAGCCCAACATCTTTCCTTTGCCCACCTTCAATAAATACAACCGGATATATAATAAGTTAACAAGGGAAAAAGAAAAATGTTAACATGTCCGGAGAATGCGAGATGCTAAAAATATTACAATATATATTGCATCCTAATTTAAGTTTTCACTTACTGATTGCTGAGCAAAGTGAACAAATCCAACTGAAGATATACCCTTGTTGTGTACCACCCCTTTGTCTACTTGAAAGATGGGCATGCATAAGACTAAGATTTAAAATGCACTAACCTATGAGAAATCATTAACATAAGAGTTGAAACATCTCTAACCTTCTTAAAGGGAACAAATAATTTGTTCAAGTAGTTTTCATCGGTACTGGATGGTAGGTTCTTGACAAACGCTATTTTTATCTGGAAAACATCCAGGAATTTTACTTATGCACAAAATGTAGTTTAGAACAATAATGCATGATAATTTATTGAGTTGAACACCTTAGAAAGTTCATCAGGATCAACTTCATTATCCTCTTCGCCCACTTAATGTAAGTTGTCAACAAAACTTATTGGGAGGCAAAGGTTACTTGGTGTGTGTTACGTTGCCTCAAATTAAGAAGAGCGGTGAATAATTGCGTGTTTTATATAAGTTAAAACATTCTTGGTCGGCCTCTTTGAGCTTCAATAGTACCATTGCATATTCCTTTTGAAGCTTTCAGACACCTTCATATCGGTGCCTGTCTCATTTTGTGACTAATTAAACTGCTCATTCTGACCTTGAGCTCACCAATATTGCTTCGAAATTCAAATAAAATATATATACCATTAATGCTCCACATGTAAAGCAACAATCCTATGCAAGCTATTCATCAAACTATTTTGTTAATCAAATCATATGTAGTCGGTCCTTGAATTCAGTTATACCTCTTATAAAATGTCAAGTCAAAGGAGAAATTGTACATAGTGAACATAAACAGTAATACTACCTTTTTATCAAGAGCAAGGGTAAGCTTAGAAAGGGCACGTAAATCTGTTTCTCTAGTCTGAATTTGCGAGACTGATGGAGGAGCATAAGTCACAAGGAATGAATCATCTTGTTTTTCGCCCGAAACAATACTCGGAACGTCGGGACTAACCCATTTAGCAGACATCTTCCAGGTTTTAGGACATTGCTTTATTATATCATTAACGCTAATAATATACTTCTGTGACCAACCATTATTCCAGTTACTCATCTCGTAAATCCTAAACTGTTGTTGAAAATTAGTTTTGACTTCACCGACATAAAGTAAACAACCACGAGTCTCAAACATCTTCCCTTCCGAGTTTAAGGGGGGTTGGTTTTTCTGTTAAAATTGGATGGTCTCAAACATCTTCCCTTCCAAGTTTAGGGGGTTGGTTTTTCAGATGTGAGCAAACCCAAAATGGCTTGCTCCTCAACCCTCTATGCATTTGCAAGCCTGACTTCCATGTTATTCAAGTCCACTGCCACTTTGGGTTCCATGAAGTCTGTTGCTCCAGAGCTACTTACATTTAGAATAACGCCATGAATATCCTTTACATTTTGCTTGCATCTTACGTAAGTGATATAAAAAGGTTATTGCAATTACCTCTAATAAGAACTTGTTCATTGTTGGACCATCGAAATTGATGAAGTCAACATCCTCTGCAGTGCTCCACAAGCATGAAGCAACCAAGCATTTGTTCCATAACAATAGATACCTATAAAGATTGTATAGTTACTAACTAAACATGAGATTTACCGCAATGATGCATGGACCTTAAGTTATTCATCCGACGATGTGCCTAATAAACTCACTTTGCTATCAACTTTAAGGATGTGCTTGTTTCCCATGTAAAGAGCTCCCATCACCGCAAGACACTAATTTCTAGAGGAAAGTTTGTGTGATTAACGCCACCTATGATAACAAGTGTGTTTAAAAGGTTAAGGTTTGAGTTCACAAAGTTAAATAATTAAATAAAATTTAACGGCTTAAGGGTATCTTACAGGGCCATATGGCCAGCGAAAACCATGACTCTGCTGACCAAGATGATTTCCGGGTACTCCAAAAGACCTCGCCAGGAAACGTACCAATCACACATGCAAAAGCAGATAATGTAAATTTTCAAATGAGTACATATGGATCACCAGAAAAGTTCTCTAGAAACTTTCTCAGAATATACACTTCAAAGAATGCTCGCGGTAACTCTTTGGTGAGACCCTTTGTACCAACTTCAAAGAAATCGAAACACGAAACGATAGAATAAAGTCAACCAATTGAAAATATAATGTGTTCGTGATGTGTTTTTCATTTATACCAACATGGTCATTTTTATATCCATGTCACCTGTAGAAGAAAAATATAAAAATCACTGATTGTCTAGTTGTAATATTAATTATATCCATGGCAACTTTTCGCGAGTTATAATCAACGCCCTCGGATTTTCTCTTGGAACAAAGAAAGTTTCTGGAATCTCCTTGGTGACACTATAATACAGTATCTGCATAAACAATTGACAGTGGATTAGCTGATTATCACAACTTTAAACAGCTTATTATCAGTTTTTGTTAATACGGTATCTGCAAAGGTTAACACCTGTAGTAAAGCACAAATAAAATTTAACGGATTAACACCTGTAATCAAATATATTATCAGTTTTTTTTAATATGGTATCTGCAAAGGTTAACACCTGTAGTAAAACACAAATATATTATCAGCTTTTGTTAATACGGTATCTGCAAAGGTTAACACCTGTAATCAATCAATTGATAGTGGATTAGCTGATTATCAGTTTTTGTTAATACGGTATCTGCAAAGGTTAACACCTGTAGTAAAGCACACAAAATGCAGACCAAATACACTAAATGGATAGGAAGTTCCTTTGAAACGTACTCGATCCCTAAAAATCCTATTTAAGATTTCATGTAGAAGACCGAATGCTCACAAGGGGCCTTAGTCAAACTTATAGCATGCCGGAGAGGTAATAATGCAAAGTACACAACCCTCAATTTCCCACATCTAATCAAACATAAAAACCATAATTACAAAAGAAATCAAGTGAAAATGATACATGAAACCTTACTCATTACTTCCCAAATTGAGAGAACCATCTTTCATCAACTTCACACTCAAACTGTTAATCTTCCTCTTGAGTAATGTCGAGATGACAGATCCATGGTTCGGGCTCCTCCTGGATTTGACTCCGTGGTCCGTGACTTTTATCTTCTTTCTTTAACTTGACATATGTTTTATTGATTCCGTTGATGACCTGTAATAGATCTTGATCGATTACTATGACACTAATCACGTAGTTTAAATCAATAAGTGGCATGCGATGATAACTCGAGGATATTGATCAAATATGTGATGAAAATATTCGATTATTCATGAGGTTAACTTGCTATCTTTTCACTTGCATATGCTTTTTAATTGGTTGGTCGGTTTTAAAGTAACCCTTGTGGTTCTGTCTTAAGCCCTTCCGATAAGTATTTTAAAGATTACCGATTCAAGGTAGTTTTCAATCGACAAAGATAAGATCACCTTTACAACAATAACAAAGACCACATTATTATTTTTAAAAGTATCGATTTTATCATAACTTTTGATCACCCACACCTGAATCCAATCTCCTTGCACCAACCGATTCATAAATCTTATCTAACCTTTTCTCTGCATCATACAACAACTTATCATATGATTCATGCATTTGATCCAATAATATCAACGTCTTATGAATTTTTTTCTCACGTTCAATAGCCTTTTTTCTTTTCTCGGATCAATCTTATCAGATAAAACAATCTCATCAAGTTGCATCGACAACAATGTGACAATCTCTTTAATCTTAGATTTCGCTATATCAACGGCTTCGTGATCAGGACGATATAACTGTTGTGGTAATCATATTTGACATCCAGATCATACATAAAATATGACAGTAGATATACATGATTAATAGAAAACTTTAACAACATACTATACTAATAAAAACTTGATCTTATGATTCTAACCTTTTTGGTTTGAAGACGTTATTATAGCCAAACGATTGCTTCCGACTCTTGCTACAGTTATACATGCACAGAAACGTATATAAATTAATAAACAAAAAGAAACCTTTATGTGAGGTAGATGTATCATTATTCTATAAACATAATTCCCATGAATATCATCATCTACTTCATGAACCATCACAACCAAACTGCAAAAGGCAACAAATAAACCAACAATATGTAAAAAATTATAACAGAGACCATTAGGGTTTTTAGGAAAAAAAGTCGTACCTAGGGCTGAGAAAAAAAATATGAATGAACCATATATAATTTTGTAGGTATATATTTTGTTTAGGGCTACCTAAGTTGTAGGGATTCTCCTACATAATTGGTTCCATAAATTTATAATTTTGGACTTGCAACAAATATTCCAAAAAATCATGTTGCCTTAGTGGTAAACACACAAGTTATTTATCCAAATAACCAAGGTTCAATCCTTGCAAGGCTTCTTTTTTATAAATAATTTTCAAAAATATTTAATAAAAATCCGAAATTTATAAAAATAATGATTAAAAATCTGAAAATTAAATATTATTGCTTAGGTGGATAAAAATAATGCTTAGTTGGACAACAAATGATTATTTGGCATTGAGGTGGCATTGAGGTGGCATTGAAGTGGCATTGAGGTGGCATTAATGCCAAATGCCTCTGTTATATATAATATATATATACATATATATATATATATATATATATATATATATATATATATATATATATATATATATATATATATAAAAAATTTAATGAAAATGATCGAATAATAATAATAATAATAATAATATTATTATTATTATTTTTATTTTATTTTTTATTATTTTTTTTAATAAATCACACTTTTATTAAAACTCATAGGATTACAAAAGATTGGTGGGGAGCCTCGAAACCAACTAAGCCCCACACCTCTAGCAATTGTAAAACCAATCCTATTAAAGATATGAGCTATGCACGCGCTCCAATGTCTGGGTCATAGAAAGCCAACACGCTTAAGTAAGGTGTTGCATCTTTCTCAAGTTCTCAAAAGGAAGAAAAGAGAAGGGAGAAACCCATATCCAATATCCGCACATTTAGCATCGTACTTGACCCGCTTATACTGCAAAGATCACCGATCGCCGCCTCGGTATAAAATCAATCAACCGGATTGCGTCAAAGGCGACGAACCCGTAAGATCAACACATACGTCGCGTCCGCTATCCCAAGAGTAGAGTAATATGTCACCGGCCGCAAAGATCCGTCTCCATCTCCAAAAGCCCAATATCCACCTCCTTGCGAGCGAAATCACGACCGAGAGCATATATCAACAAGAACATCGCGCACAAGGTTGTGACGATGTTTAATGCCAACAATACCGCACACGAAACAGCGTGATCCCGTAAATATCTCCGTGAAAAACCTTAGAGCAAGCGAACACGGTACACGAACAAAGGAAAGAGAACACCCAAACGATAACACGACACTAATAACGATATATATATATATATATATATATATATATATATATATATATATATATATATATATATATATATATATATATATATATATATATATATATATATATATATATATATATATATATATATCTTAAAATTTAATGAAAAATTCATCCAAATAACCAAGGTTCAATTCTTGCAAGACTTCTTTGAGATCACAAATGGAGGGCTACACTTGGACCGCTTAGGGTGGTTCCGATATCCGGGTTGGGACGGACTATGAATGCTAGGACCTACCGATGTGTGTTATGTTATCGGCTAGGTGTTCCGCTATTCTCTGCTCGGATGTCGTGCTCAACTTGTTCCGTGGTCTTCTGAGGGGATATTTATGGGACCATCTCAGTCGCGTGTCTTTGGTATTATTTGTAGGATCGATATATTTATTGTGTTGATGATTCGGGTGGTCTTGGATGATCAAAATACATGCTATCCATTAGAGAGAGAAAGTAGAGAGAGAGAGAGAGTTTCTTGGTAGAGACTTGTAGAACAAAATATTGAAAGGTTAGATTGAAAGCTCCACCCCTTCCATGGATGGAAGGGGTATTTATAGTTACAACTTACACGACCTCCTATCGGCCTGTGGATCAGGTATACAGTGGGTAAAGACCCGTCCTTCCTCCACGGTGTTACACTACGCTAAACTACACTAATAACTAACTAATAAACTGATAAATAACGTAACTAATGATATGTCTACCAGCTAACTTATGCTAGATAATATTTAGGGTGACCGACACTTTACTTATGGAATTTCCAATTCCTAACAATCTCCCCCTAAGGGAGGTCACCCCATGTTTTACATTTCGAATCCTAGCATTCTATTCTTGACTTTGTTCTTGAGCTCGTAGACTACAATTCTTCAATTCCGCAATCTTTGTGCTTTTGTAGTGCAACTTCAAAGTCCGAGTGCTTTGTACTTTCAGTGGAGGTCTTTGAACTGATCCACATCTTTGATGATCTTCGAGCTTTCTTTGAGATCATCACCACGAAAATCTCGGATCACCCTTTATTGTATTGCCATCATGTGAAGTTGTGACTTTCGGACCGACATGCTCACACTTTTGGATCATGACATCTTTCATCGAGTAGCGGAAGCTTTACCGGTTCATGATATTTGCGGCAGAACAGAAGAAGCATAGTATGAAAATATCGAGCAGTTTCGTAGATATGCACCACCATGATTTCTTTAATTTAGTGTAGATCTTTGTGAGCATGCGGCTATGGAATGACTCCTCAATTATGATTAGTCGCAACCATCGGGTGTACCGCATCTGACGATTAGCAATAAATCACACGAAAGTGTCTTTGATCACTTTCGTTGAATTGAGGTACACGCCCACGGTTCCCGCTGATCAAGATAAATCTTTTCGTGATCGTAGGATTCCTAAGAATCTCCTTAGCAGGGTTTCGCGGTTGCTCTAGTCGTTCTCAAACCGGAACGTCTCAAAGAAGACAACATGAGTGAGTGAACCAAAGGAATTGAGATTCACCGATTGAAGAAAATGATTTGAAAACAATCATGTATTCTTTGGAAGAAAGAGTTTTGCAATACGACGAAGGTTTTATGAGAAAGATCAATTTTCAATCAAAAATACTTTTGTATTTGAAAAGAGTACATTCGACGTGCTAGTGAAAAGAAGAGATTCGCGCATCGAATGGTTTTTCTAAAAGTATTTTTCAATCGTAGATACTTTTGAATTGAAAATGAATACACATTCGACGTGCTATAGAAAAGAAGATTTGCACATCGAGCGGTTTTCCAAAAGTATTCGTCAATTCCATTCTGGACCAAGGTTGATTCAAGAATGAATCTCCCATCGTTTCTATCCAGTTGTCACAAGCTTGATCTTACGAGAAGATCTCACATGTCACCCACCAAGAGCTTGTTTGATGTTGGCTCTAGAAGGATTTCCATCTTCATTGTGAATATTTTTACATATCACTCGGATGTTCTGGCAATACCACAAGGATAATGCGTAGGACTCTTAATATATTCTTACTTTCCACATTGTGTGAAACAGCAAGTCTTCATTAATTTTGTGTCCTAATGAGATATTATGGATGATCTCTTGGCTCTAGACTCAATTGTTGTGCACATTTGGTTCCTATGTCGGAGACTAGGGAGAGGGTCTCCTTCTTCAATATCAACAGTCTCTAAGAGAAAGTCGATAGATTATTTCGGTTCCCCGTGAGAATGAAACAAGTCCTTTTAAGAGGAACTTGAGTAGCTTGGGAAGTTTTAGTGCAGTGCGTCACTGGGTCCATGACGTCTTGTCTTCAATACCAGTGTTACCTTAGTAACCACCAGTAGCATATGTATTGAACCCGGTTTCTGCCCTAAGGTTGAATTATTGGAGGGCTATTTCTTTTCACCCTTTTCTCATTCATTTTTTTTCATTCTTCAACCCCTTGATTGCTTACGAGACTTCATAACTAGAACCTTGTTGGGTTTATTCGGTTCTAGCTCTATCTCGATCGCACTTTTCCCATATCTCACTTTTCTCCTTTTTAATCATACCTAAGGACTCTACACTATCCGATTGGATTATCCTCAGGTAGATCCCTCCGACTTTAAGGGATCGTGGGAATAAATACCTAACCTAACCCTCCTTATAACACCATGCATAAAGTAATTTGGTCGGTCTTTTGGTATTGTTCATTCCTTCTCGAAACCATTTGAAAAATCATTTGGAAAATCAATCAAGGTACTTGTGATACGAGATCAAAGCATTTTGTACCTTAATAGTTGTGATCATTTAGAAAACCTCCCCCTCAACATGTGCATATGATTTAGAAATTGTTTCACGCATGGAGGCAAGAGGACTTTGAAATATTTTCTTTGATCAAAATTTCGTACGAAAAAGCCATTTGTTTTTCTTGGTAAAATTCTCCCCCTCAAAATGTGCGTAAGATATTTTAAAACATTTTTATCACATAGAGGCAAGAGTTCTTTTGAAGTACATCCACGATCACAAAAGCCATTAAGAAAACCATTTGCTCCCCTCAATATGTGCTTGAGATTCGGCGTTTAGCACATATGAGAGAAGCGACTGCACATTTTATCAAAACGATCACCTTTATCAAATTTCATTATTAAATCACAAATTCTCCCCGATCAAAATATCAAACCCTTTAAGATTTTGGATCTCAAGTGATTTAATCAGGTTTGGAAAACATGGGAGAATATGTGGCCAGGTTTAAATACTCATCTTGTTTTTGGATAAATCCTCCTCCTCAACATGTGCATTGTGTATTTGAAATCGTTTGGCACATGGAGGTTGGTGTGCCTATAAAGGACTAAAACAGATTTGAGATTTAAATCACGATCTCTCCCCCGATCAAAAATTTCAATCCATTTGAGATTTGTGATCCCAATTGATTTAAATCATTTAGAAAATTTTGGGGAAAGACGTGGCTTGATTTAATTTTGAAAAATGACAAATAGGAACAGATTTAAGCATTAAAGATTGTTAGTGTCATGTATGATTGTTTTAAGAGATCTTTAAGTAAAATAAAACAATTTCACAATCAAACAAGAACAGAAAAAATTTTATTTTGAAAGATCTTGATTCTAAAAGAAAATCATACCATGACATAACATTAAATCTTTAGATCACCACATTATAACGTACAAACGGACTTTTTGATGAAATATCGTTTGAAAATATTTTATTTTAAATCACTCTCCCCCTCAATCGATGACAGTAGTCGTTGATTGAGTGACTCAAGTTTTGATAAAATGAAGTCCGGTGATTTTCAAAAATTAGCCCAATTAATTTTCAAAACAATTTTTCAAAGTTTTAGAAAAATGGTATCATCACTATTATCCCTGCACAAAGATACGTTAGGTGGTTGAGCCGCTTTTGTTGTTGTTGCTGTGAGGTTTGGAAGAAAAAACGTCTGCAGATGCAGTGAGACTTCTTCTTACGTTGCATTTTGAATGCCAACTGAGGTCAAATTAAGCTCCGTTTCTTCAATCACTTAGAAGAAAACCATCTGCAGATGCAGTGAGACCTCTTACGTTGCATTTATGCCAACTCTCCATGGAAGTCCAATTAAGCTCCGTTTCTTCATTTGTCAACCCAAGATATAGTTACCCTTTCCTTCGGCATCCAATCATCTTCAATTGTGGGATCCGGATCGGGAACATTCTTATATACCAATATACATGCATCGTTAGTGAACACACATCTGATATATGGTGGTCGACATCACCCAAACAAAGAATTGACTAATTAAAGTCAATTCAACATAACAATCGGATCATATAAGGCATGGGGTTTATGTGTTAATCAAACTCTAATCATCTAAACCTAACAATCATATCCTAAATTCCTAGTCCTTGACACGTGCAAATATCATTTTAATTAAGCACGTGGGATAATTAAGAAAGCTTGTTAGATGATATAGATTTGAAAACATTCTCCCCTCAATCAATGACTCATTTTCTAAAAAGTTTAAAAGTTGAAGTCATTGATTGAGTTTTCAATTTATACAAAAACTCTGAATCCGATTGATTTACAAGCAACTCATTTACCACCATTTTTGAAAACAGCAAATATTTTTCTGAAGAGTTTTAGACGGAAAAACATTTGTGTAGGAACATCAGTCCTTCGACATACTTTCCTCAAATTGTTTTTAGGATAAGTGCACAAAATATTTGGAAATTGGTTTAGCGCAACTCCTTTCTTTAAAAGAGCGGGTTGCTATCTGAAATAATAGCAGGCCATTGTTTTAGCACGGGTTGCAGTCTGAAATAACTGCAAGCCATATTTTGAGACATGTTTTGGAAAAGAATATTTACACTTCCTGCTTGAACTTCATCTATGGTCCCGTGCCATTATTGAATGACATTTCTAAGACCGTAGATGTTATCGATACCAGAAGACATGTCTTGAGAAAGACATATTTTTGGTATTTTTAAATTTTCTGATTTTTATGGGTTTTTGTTGGTTTTATATTTTTCTATTTTGTTTTTGTTGGTTTTATATTTTTGTATTTGGATTTTAATAAATATATACAAAGATAGAAGATGATATAGTTAAAGAAGATGATGATACGAGTACCGAGATAAGGATATCGAAAAGACGTCATAGAAGATAGAATTCGTCATCTCTTAAACTTCCACCACCAAAGCTTTCGAGGCTCTGAATGAGAGAATTGAACCATCCGAAAGTGAGACTTTGGCGCTTCCCCAAACCAAAAATCCTTATGTTGAGCGATTGAGCTCCATTTCTAGCTTGCTTTAGCCGGTGCACAAGGAAGCACACCATTATCATAAATCTCGTGCTCCATTTAAGAGCGATAATCGAGGATCTCCATTCGGGTTATATCATCCAATAGAAAACGACAACGTTTCATCCCATACTTAAATAATCTTCTCAAATTCCTTTTCCATTTGAAGTCTCGAGGCAATCCATTCCAAAAGGTGTCAAGAGAACAATTCCCCAAGTAGTTGAATTGATGCGGTCGGTGTCTTTGTATAATGCTCAAGAACTCTCCCAAATACACATCATGAAGGGAATGAAAACACCTTCCCATGTTCACATTTTTCTTCCACGAGGATCGTGTATGAAGCTCAAGAACCCAAGTACACCAATACCCAAGAGCTCTCCGAATACACATCATGAGGGAATGAAAACACCTCCACAATGTTCACATTTTTCTTCCATGATGATCGTGTATGAAGCTCAAGAATCCGAAGTACACACATTCCTACCTAAAGAATAACTGATAACACCTCCCTCATGTCATACATTTATCTCCCCTGAATATGTCATACTTGTGTACCTCTTTTATCTTCAGAAACTTTCTCTTACATCTCTTCCCCCACATAGTTGGAATAAGAATACTAAACGCCTTGATGAGTAAAACCTTGAGTTTCTCTGCGGTCATGACATTTGTTTTCCCGGGATATCTTCAATCACTTAGAAGAATTAAGTTCATCAAGTTTACTCGCCATGAGTCAAACCTTGAGTTTCTCTGCGGTAATAACATTTGTCTTCCCGGGATATCTTCAATTACTTAGAAGTATTAAGTTCATCAAGTTTACTCGCGTTTAGATGCTTGTCTCCTTCCCCTTCTTTGGTTTTGACACTTGAGTCGACAAATCATTATAAGCCCGTATACTAGAAATTTGTTGAGAAGAACACTTGAACTCTTGTGAGAATCAACTTCTGTGAAGACTCTCTCGACTATTTTATCAACCCTTATGTAGACAATTTGAAGTGCCCATGAAGAAGAAAACCCGATATACCATACTTGAAACTGAAGTCAACTTCCCACATTTTTATCTTAAGCTTGCACCTAATGATGGAAGAGCGGTGTTGAGAATTTATGCTTCAAGCAAAACTCGAAGTACTCACTACCCAAACAAAGTATGAGACATTAACACCTCTTGCGATTATCCACACCGTCATATCGTGTGACAGAGTAAAACAAAGTAACTCCTAATAGTGATAGTTAACGGTCTTCAACCATCCACCTTCATTGCGGTAACTAGATAAACCAAGTCTTCAACTCAAATTCTTAAGCCGAGCAAGTTATCAAATAAGAACACGCCTTTGTGAAAGTCAACTTCAATCTCAAATAAGTGATAAATGATTAACTCAAGTAATCAACTTGTGTCAAATGTCCAACATGTGAATAAATGTACAACCGGATGTACATTGACCCACAATGAATCGGAACAAATGATTCCTCAACATTAATTCCATCTTCCTAAAGATATACATATAGAGGCGATCGGAAGATTCACCAATAATGTCTTCAAGCGGATGAGGTAGTCATTTTCCTTAATGTTCATGTGGTTGATTTACAGAGTGCACAATAATCCGTGAAGATTTGGTAAAGGAATACCAAAGAGATGATCATTTTTCATGAACAATAATCCGTGAAGATTTGGCAAAGGAATACCAAAGAGCGGATTATTATTCAATAGTGCAACTGCAATATTACACTAGTCAATATTAACTTCTCGAGGAGTCACTGCTAAAGAATATGAGCAAGTCTAATTGGGGATTGAATCGACTTATAACTCTCTCCCAATTAGTGCTCTCCCTAAACCGACAATCATTTGATAAATGCCTGAGTTAAGAAGAAGTTTTAGATCGTTAATCGCAACTCGTCTTTAGTCTTCTAACATGTAGCGAAAATGTAGAGCAGGCTGCAGACTCGACCTTCTTCAAGATTGTGCGGTTGGGGAATAGATAGTTAACATCTTCAACTCACATCAAAAGCATCCCACCAAAAAGCATCCCAATTAACACATCTTGCAAATCCCTTAACTAAAATCCTCCCAATCAAACAAGAGCGAAAGATGTTCATCAAGGAAATCGACAATCGGGCCGCAATGAACACACAAGATGGTAACACCAAACTACCAATCACATCAAACAAGAACAGAGAGATTGTTCGGAATCATCATGTTGATGTATCGTGAAGCATTAACCGGAAGCACTTTGTCGATAAACTCATCAATCCGGTGAAGATGTCAACCAACGACTCTTAGGCGAGAAAACTCCATGTGAAGATGACCTATAAGAAGAAGCTCGGTTCTTACATGAGTTTAGAGCCGTATGACCATTTATATTCTCAAATATCAATCAACAATGCAAAAATTCACACTTCTTCTCCCCTCAAGAATTGCATACGGAGATGCCATTCTTGATTGAATAAGTGAATATCTTAACCAAATGTAGTCTATTCATTTTCTCCCCATAATATTAGCACATGATGTCTCCATCTTCATTATAGTTGAGCAAGTGGAATAAGAAAACAATCAATAGTAGCCGGTTCACTTGATGGTGAAGCGCATGGAAAAGTATGAAGCATGTTGATGAGAATGGTCATAATAGAAGATTTATCTTCTTGAGAAGATAAAGTGCTGCACGACACGTACACTTTTCTTTTCTTTAGGGAGCGAGGCATGAGCTGTTGTGTTCATACGTCATTATGTTGAAGTCGAGGCTGAATCGATGTGAGCAGGCGTCATTATCTCTCTTTTCAACATCTCTTGGCAAAACATGTAATCATCACCATTATCATTCAATGGGCTCTTTGTAGTGACAAGCGATGGAAAACCAATATGATGAATTTGACCACAAGTAAACTATCCGAACTCGTGACTTAAACTTGCACATATGTAACAAAGAGCGGTCTGATTTCCATTAGCATCTCTAAGTCCTCTCTATGTACTCTATACTCTTCAACCAACTAACTATCAAGTATAAAGCGTTACATTACCTCTTGAAAATCCACAATTGAATGTGACATTGAGCACTACAACGTAACTCCTTAAAGTGATAGTTATTTTGTAGTGATATGAGCCCAATTCCCCAGTGGTAAAGAAAGGTAAAGACATCCAACAATAACTAGATTTCCAAGTCTTCGTTTTTGATAATAAGCTCGAACAAGGATCTCGAAGAATCTTCATCCAACCATCCCCGATACCTTCAGATACTAAGTACACTCGACCGTGATATTTCACTTCAACCTCAAATAGAATAATACTGAATTAACGGCATTGTCACATCTTCTGATTAAAAGCTCAAATCTAGCCTCCTTTTGACTTTTTAAGTGAACTACGATAATGAATTCATCCCGACCATGGTTTAATGAGCATAACCCCATAAAACTTTGAAGTAACCAAACCGGCATGACGAATATCCAAACACACATCCAATTCATGAAGTACTCCCTTTTTTTCCTTCTTTGAGCGAAACCATGACACCGACATCAAGTAAGATCCAGTTACACTTTCTCTTCTCCAAGATGGTTCCATCATTACGGGTTTTACAACTCTATGATTTAAACCGAGAAATAGTTTCTTCGGGATTTTACAAAACCAAGAATAAACCGTAAGATAGATCCAGAAATGCACTTTACTAATACCAGGATGTTTCCATTGTCACGGGATTTTACAAGTCTATGATTTAAACCGAGAATAGATTCTTTCGCGGGATTTTACAAAATCAAGACAAAACCATAAACAACGTCAGCTTGAATGTGTTGTGACAATTTTGGTTTCGGTGAGTATCTGTTTTAGGGGAACATGCAGCGGTTCATCAACGGTTCAATATCCAACATAGCCATCCTATAAACACTTTGGTAAACACATCATTCACGCATTCTGTCGGCTATTGTAGTGACCACATGGAGAATTAAACCCGATATGCCAAACTTGATCATGAAGTAAAACTCCCCAGATTTGTTACTTAAACTTGTACTAATCCTCGTGAACAAGAAACGGTGTACCCAATGTACAAAACCTCTTGACATTCTCAACTGAGTGAGACACCGAAGTGATAGTTACGTTGTGGGTTAAGAGAGAAAGAGTCACAACCGTAATTAAATAGCCAAGTCTTTATCACACTCAACAAATGCCCAAACAAGTCATCTTCGCGGAAGGGTAGAAAGAAAGAAGACGAAATAAGTAAACGTTCCCAGAAAACCATACTTCAAATCCAAATAAGAGATACCGTACAACAACTCCGTGGTCAACTTTGATTAATCATATGTTCAAGCCGTGACATAATATTTTTCGTGAAAATGTATCCGCCAAAGTATCAAGCCTCATAGCACATCAAATCTCATCATTAACTTACAACTCGAATGCCTCAAGTCAAGTTCATCAGTAACAGCACTCCATAGTCCGTTCAAAGTAAGAACTACTCAACTCATGATATAACATGATTATAGACCAATATTATCCGGATCACATTACTCACAATTACCTCGAATCTATTAAGTGTGAAATTTTTGTACAATTTCACAAATGTAAGATTTCATGATATATCAAGGAATACCGAAACAACCGGATTATGAATACCCAAACAATGTTCAAGTCCACGAATGGATACCGACAACAATATCCAAGAATGTGAATTTTCAACATATCTGAATCATGAATGAGGCCTAATAGCAATGCGTGAACACAATATCATGTCTCGATACCCCACATGAATTTTGCAGCCCACTAACACACGTTCCATGAATATTTACCAAATGTCGCTCAAACCATCTAAACGTGAAAGCTTAACACATAATACACCACACTTTAATATGATAATTTTTAGATACGTTAATATGGATTTAGAGATACGTTTTTCTTAAGCATACATGATTGGTAATTCCAAATATTGCTCAAGCCTGCTTCAAGTCCATGTGCCTCAAATCCCATATTACACTACACGGCCCAATCACAAGTGTGTTAACACAATCCATCACCACAAAAGACCTAGGACTGATCCATGAAAACTTAACCTAGTTTTATGGGTATAAAACATTCACTTATAACAACACAATTCCTAAAAATCAATAACTCTAAGACACATCATCCGCCTCTCACAAACTCTTCAGAATAATCACATACACCAATCTCAAACCCTAAACACGAAATCGGGCGCCTCAATCTTAAAATAATTCTCCCACCCAAAATAATTACCATCCGCCTCCTTCCTCGTCATTACAAATCCAACTCGCCACAAGGTTTGCTCGAGCAACTTGTAAAAGCTACAGGGATGGCACGAGATGTCAAAACCACAGGGATGGTTTTCAGTCGCGAATCATGTATGCCACAGAGATGGTAACATGAGCAACAAATGGCTTCAAGATCTTAATGAGAGGTCTTGGGTAAGGTTTTTCTTAATGTGTTTTCATGTAATAAACGAACAAAGCATGAGAGAATAGCAATTATGTTATTACTCTTTTTCTTGTAAGTTTGGATATTAATTAAGAAGCAAAGCTTCAAATAAAATCAGTGAAGAATTTTTTTGTGATAAGGACCTTCAAGGTCAGATTTCTGTTAGGACAATCACGAAATAATCTGAGATTAATTGTTTGTGTCGAGTCTTGATAAATGGTGGATGAGAGTTTGTATAGATTGAGGGTTGATGTTGGAGATGGATTTCGGATCTGTAAAAAATGTTGTGGACTGATGATGTTATGAGACTGAAGTCGTGGTGTTGTTGTTTGGTTTACATGGTAATTGTGTTGTGGTCAAGTTCTTTATTCATCATCTCTTTTTTTTTTTTTTTTAGTTCTGATCAAATTGCTAACCACTTTAAGTCTCAGTCGCTAACCACTTAGAGTCATGAGTCGCTATTTTATATTGCACCAAGTCGCTAAACTTGTAAAACCAACTCGCTTGTCATTAAAAATGACAAGTCGCTACCTTATTTTAGTAAACAAGTCGCTACATGACACGAGTTGACTCAAAATCAACTCGCCACCCATATGACTTAAACAACTCGCTACTAGTTTTGACATAACTAGCCATTGACTTTCAAGAAAGTCGGTGAATAACAAGTTGCTACATAAGTAAATAGACAAGTTGCTATTGTCTGTTTGACCATACAATGAATCTGGACATTAATGAGGACAAGTCTCTAGGAAGAATATGACCAAGTCTCTACGAAGGACAACATAAGCTGCAGTTTGCAAAACCAGTAATAACCCACTTTTAACCATAAAACAACATAAGACTTATGTTATCTGTTAAAACCAAATCTGTTAAAAACCATACATCTTGACAAATCTTTTTTTTTTTCCAGAAAAACACAAGAAATTGATAATGCAAAACATTTTGACCACACATCAAAAACCAAAACTGTTAAAAACTAGACTTATGACATCTTTTTAAAATCAGTTTAAAATGTTTTGACCACATAACAACAACAACCAGTAACACCATATCCATTTAACAAACAACTTTATCAAAACGCAAACAAGACACGAACAAACCACATACAAAACCATGAATCGAACCACGAGAATCACCACAAACAACACAACCTTGGCTCTGGTACCATTTGTAGGATCGATATATTTATTGTGTTGATGATTCGGGTGGTTTTGGATGATCAAAATACATGTTATCCATTAGAGAGAGAAAGTAGAGAGAGAGAGTTTCTTGGTAGAGACTTGTAGAACAAAATATTGAAAGGTTAGATTGAAAGCTCCACCCTTCCATGGATGGAAGGGGTATTTATAGTTACAACTTACACGACCTCCTATCGACACGTGGATCGGTGTCTGATGGGTAAAGACCGTCCTTCCTCCACGGTGTTACACTACGCTAAACTACACTAATAACTAACTAATAAACTGATAAATAACGTAACTAATGATATGTCTACGAGCTAACTTATGCTAGATAATATTTGGGGTGACCGACACTTTACTTATGGAATTTCCAATTCCTAACATTATTGGTATTAAACATCGGCATAATGTGGTGCGCGATACTCTTGTTGATATCTGTTCACGTTCGAGTATTTCAGCTCGTAAAGAAGTTGATATAGGGCTTAATGGAGAAAGGGACAACCCCTTACGTCCAGCTGATATGTTGCTCTACTCGTGGGACGGAGGTCTTGATGTATGTCGATCGGCGGGGTCATCGCCCTTGACGCAAACTGGTATGGTTGATTTTGTGCCGGTCGTGCGATGATTGAGACCGCATAGCGTAAGCGTCAAATATGAGGCCAAGTGTGCGAATATTGGATATGGGTTTCTCCCTTCTCATTCTCTTCTTTTGGGAACTTGAGAAGGATGCGGTAACTCTTGAAGCGAATCAGAAAGTTCTCTGTGACTCAAGACATTGGAACACGTCTTTGCTATTCATATATTTAGTAGGATTAGCTTTGCTATAGCTAGAGGAGTGGGGGCTCAGATAGTCTCTCGGCTCCCGCTAATTTCTTGTAAATCTTTGAGTTTCTAATAAAGTGTTGTTAAAAATAATAATAATAATAATAAATAATAATAATAATAATAATAATAATAATAATAATAATAATAATAATAATAATAATAATAATAATAATAATAATAATAATAATAATAATAATAATAATAATAATAATAATAATAATAATAATAATAATAATATCACGTTTTCCTTTGGCTGTATGGGCGATTCTGGCGATTCGCAGCCTCCAATCAGATCATCTTGATCTCTTGAGGTTTACTGATCCCTATTTCCACTTCTCTAAATATTATTATCTTATCATTTCCTTGTGATAGGCTGTATATATTTTCTTTAGGGTTTCCGTTTCTTTCTTTCCGTTTCGTTCTTTCGTTTTTTTTAGGGTTTCTTTTTGAAACCTGTTTTGTGTTCGTGGCTATGTGCTGGATTGGTTTCTCCTGCAGTTTAGTGGGTTCCTTCCGTTTGTTCCATACCATTACAGGTTCTTTCCCCAAACGCTGCTCTTTTTCGTATTTAGGGTTTTATACCGAGACTTGGATTGCTGGTGGGGCTACGTTGTTGGTTGTAGTTGCTTGGTTTTTGGTCCTTGGTATTGAGCAGGTTTTCGATTGCTTGGATTGTTGTGGGTACTGTACTCATAGTGGTTGGTAGATTCGGTTGGGGTTCCTTGCTGTTTGGGAGCCATTGTTGTGCATGGTTGCTTTGGTTGATTATCTTTGGTTCTCCTTTTTGGCCTTTCTTTACTCGTGGTTTGGTCGCAAGAGGTGGTTGTTTTGCTTTGTTCTCATGCCTGCTGTAAGATTTCATTGCCCTTTTATTGGTCTTAATGGATGTCGTGATGGTGGTGGAAATGGTCTTACTAGAACCTCTTTGATCACGCATTTCCGCGATCGGCACTTTAGTGGTGAGGCTCAAGCTATCACTAGGCAGTCTCTTTTGTCGGATTTGGCTACTTTCGAAAGGGCGGAGGTTACTCTTAAGCGTATGGGTTTGTGGTTGTGTGGTGGTTGTTTCAAAGCATACTTTCGGACTAAGTGTCGTCATAGTGCAGGGTCGATTTTGTGTCTCCTCACGATTGTGGTGATGGTGTTGTTCGGTTTGTTTTATATGATCTCGCCAAACCACGGGTTCCTTCTCATGTTGCCCTTGTTGAGGATTTGGCTTTGGGCGTCCTAGGTGGTTTGATTTATCTCTCCTTGATACTTTATTCTCTAAGGGGTTGAGGGTATCAAATCTATTCCTCCCAAATGTCGTTTGGAGTTCTCTCGTGCCACGAAAAGAGCTCTTGATAAGGTGATATGCCGCCTAATGATATTTCTTGTTGGGTTGGTTTGTTAGTCCCGCCTCTTTGTTTACTTAAAACCTTTTGCCCGGGTAATCAAGAGTGTGGGTCGGGCGCTAAGCGTCAACGCCAAGAAGAGTATATTTTTAATGCTATCCGTGCATGGGGCTCTCACGGTGGTAGTTTGCGGGTTGTGCGTGAGGTTTAGTGAACCACCTCCGTCATGGTCTAATATTGATGATGATAGTTTGGATTTGGGCGACCGTAATGTCAAGCAATGTAAGAGGAAGATTTGTGATGGTCATTATCTTCTGCGATTCGAGTTCTTTAAATCTTACGGTATTGCACCTTATGATGTTTCTACTCTTGAAGACTTAAAAGCTAAGCACCCTTTCGATCTGCTCTCTTTTACGATATACCTATTGATCAGCATCACCTTATCGCATCCCCCTCTACCGTTCTTGACATGATCAAGAGTTTCCTCGTGGTACTTCTTGTGGGCGAGATGGGTTGCGTGCCCAACACCTTTTGGATAGTTTGAGTGGTGCGGTGTGGCTATTTCGGCGAGTTGATCGCTTCCATTACCCAGTGGTGAACCTCCTTCTTCTGGTCAATGTCAGGGGCGTTGGGTGAGTATATTGCTAGTGCTCTCTCACACCCTTAGTCGAACCGGGAGGGTGTCAGTCCTATTCTTTGTTGGGACTGCTTTGGGCGTTTAGTTTCAAGGTTTGTGCTACGTGATTGGCCACTCTTGAGACGATTATTTCGATGATTCTGACTTGGTGTTGGTATGTCGGGGGGTGGGGAGGCTATTCTTCATGCTGTGAACCGTTTGGTTGAGGACCGTGGGTGTGATGTTGGTATGTCCATGTTGTTGGTTGATTTTAAAAACGCTTTCAACATGGTAGACCGGGCTGTTATGTTGCGTGAGGTTCGATTGCATTTCCCGGCTATTTCACAATGGGTGGAGTTCTGCTACTCTAGTCTTTGAGTGTGCTCAGGTTTCTTTTGATGCGGCACTTCGTTCTTCCTTAGAACGTATTGTCCTTTATACGGACTGGTTTTGGTGATTGGCGGTGGAGACTTGCCACCTTACCTTTTGCTTTTGGGGACTTGGTTTATATTACGCGGTGATGTCTTGAACTATGCTTTCCTTGCTACAGACTTCAATCGGTGGCTTCTGAACTAAGCTTCTTCATGGTTCGGGTATTGTAGCTGCGGTCCCTCTTTTGATGATGCTCTGTACTTTCAATGCGAATATGGATATTGACCTTTTGAGTAACCCTAGCGAAGTCGCCCCTAAACTTACGAAGAAATTGGCGATATATATTTGGTCGGTTTCCCAATGTTGAATCTACTTTCCATCTTTCCCTCGACGGATGGCGTTATGGAGTTCTTTAAAGGAGGATCACACCTCGGATTGGCTTAGGGTGGCTCGATATCTGGGTGGGGCAAACTATGAGCGCCGGGGGCTTATCGTTGTGTGCTATGTTATCGGTGGGTGTTCCTCTTTCCTTTGTTACCGTGTTCTTTGCTCTAAGGTTTTCTGAGGGATATTCTGGGGATCACTGTTGTTTAGTGTGCGGGTATTGTTGGCATTAAACATCGTCGCAATCTTGTGCGCGATGTTCTTGTTGATATATGCTCTAGGTCGGGGATTTTCGCTCATGAGGAGGTGGATATTGGGCTTTTGGAGATGGAGCGGATCTTTGTGACCGGTGACTTATTACTCTACTCTTGGGATAGCGGACGCGATGTATGTGTTGATCTTACGGGTTCGTCGCCTTTGGCGCAATCCGGTTTGATTGATTTTATACCGAGCGGCGACCGGTGATCTTTGCCGCATATAAAGCGGGTCAATCTGAGGCTAAATGTGCGAGATATTGGATATGAGTTTCTCCTTTCTCTTTTCTTCCTTTGGAGAACTTGAGAAAGATCGATCGCTACTTAAGCGGGTTCGGCGTTTCTCTATGACCCGGGACATTGGGCGCGTCGTTGATTCATATCTTTAATAGGATTGGTTTTACCATTGCTAGAGGTGTGGGAGCTCGGTTGGTTTCGAGGCTCCCCACCAATCTTTGTAATCCTTTGAGTTTTAATAAAAATGTGATTTATAAAAAAAAAAAAAAAAATAATAATAATAATAATAATAATAATAATAATAATAATAATAATAATAATATTATTATTCGCTAAGTGAGTTGAAAGTGTGATCTCCCGGTTGAGATTTCCACAAAGCAATGTGATTACTCTATAATAATAATAATAATAATAATAATAATAACGATATCATTATTATTAATACAAAATTCATATTATATGGAAGAATGCATTAAATAAACATTAAGTAATGATATTGGATATGGGTTCCTTCCATTCTCTTTCTCTTCTTTTGGTGAACTCGAGAAGGATGCGGTGACCTGTTGAGCGGATCCGAAAGTTCTCGTCACCCAAGATATTGTGGCGCATCTTTGCTAACCATATTTTAGTAGGGTTTGTTTCTTTATAGCTGAGAGTGGGAGCCAACTAGTATCTCGAACTTCCACTAATTTCTTGTAACACTATTAATTTTCTAATGAAGTGATGTTTTATAAAAAAAAAAAAATAAAAAAATAATAATAATAATAATAATAATAATAATAATAATAATAATAATAATAATAATAATAATAATAATAATAATAATAATAATAATAATAATAATAATAATAATAATAATACTTATTATTATTGTTGTTGTTGTTGTTATTATTTGGGCGAATAAAAAACTCTTTTGATGATCTTCCAGATACACTAAAAAGTATGTTAAAGTCGCCTTAAATTTGGCATCAAGACACATTAATTCGGCATAAAATTTGTTGGTATAATGCTATAATTTTCATATAAGTAACAAGTATTATAAAATCTTACAAAACTACATTTTCAAGAAATATTATGATATGATAGTTATTATGGAGCTATTCTCGAATTGTTTTTCCAGAAATTTATCTAAATCATAAAGCTAGTTATGTTAGTAACTTCTGACTAGTGGGTACATCTTTTGGCATGTTTAAAGGAAAGTTTGAGTGCATATAACTAGAAAGTGTATTTAATTCCAGTCATCTATAGGCTTACTTAATGTTTATTTAATGCATTTTAGATGTAAAACGACTTTTTTATTAATAATTGCATCCTAACATGTATTAAGTTGGCACATATTAACAAAACCTATGTAAATATAACACACTTTTGAGGATCTTACGGATATACTAAAATTATGTCAAAGATGAGCTTGAAATGTGGTAATAAGACACGTTAACAAATCATAAATTTTGTAGGTATGATACTATAATTAGAATGTTGTGTTCATATAGGTTACAAGTTCTATGAAATACCTTATTAAGAAAGGATGACTTTAAAGGCAAAACAATGCTAAAAATAGCAAAGTAATGTCACATTAAAGCACAAGGTATAATGGATAGTTGTTACGTGTTATAGCATAACACAGTGCAATGTTAGTTTTTTTCTTTATAAATATATCTTAAAAGTTAACATAAAATTGTTGTAACATAAATTATTATTATTATTATAAAAAACACTTTCATTAGAAACAAAACCGTAGGATTACAAGAAATTAGTGGGGAGCCTCGAAATTATCTGGGCTCCCACACCTTTATCAATAGCAAAGCTAATCCTACTGAAGATATGAGTAGCAGCACACCCGCCAATTATTATTATTATTATTATTATTATTATTATTTATTTATTTTTTTAATAAAAATCACTTCATTAGAAAATCAAAGGGTTACAAGAAATTAGTGGGAAGCCGAGATACTAGTTGGGCTCCCACTCCTCTAGCTATAACAAAACAAACCCTACTAAAAATATAGTTAGCACCATGCGCCAATATCTTGGGTGACGAGAGAACTTTCGGATTAAGCAGGTCACGCATCCTTCCGAGTTCACCAAGAAGAGAGAGAAGGGATGAACCCATATCAATATCGGCGCATTTGGTTTCGTGATTGACACATTTGTTGTGCGGCTTCAATCACGACCCACCCCGACACAAAGTCGGTCATACCGGTTTGCGTCGAGGCGATGACCTGTTAGATCAACACACACATCAAGGCCTCTCTCCCGAGTAAAGTAACAAGTCGGTGGGCGTGGTGTTTATCCCTCTCTCCGCTAAGCCCGACATCAACTTCTTTACTAGCCGAAACCCCTACCCGGAAACAGATATCAACGAGAGTATCACGCACCACATTATGTCGATGTTTAATACCAATAATACTTGTGCATGATACAACATGATCCCCATAGATATCACCCGTAAAAACCTTGGAACAAGCAGAGCACGACATCTGGGTGGAGAAAAGGGGAACACCTAGTCGATAGCATAAAACACACCGGTAGGTTTTAGTATTCATAGTGCGCCTGGTCCAACTATCGGGACTACTCGGCGAGTCCAAGTATGGTCTTCCATTTGCGATCTCCATAGAGCCATCATCTAGAAGATAAGCGAAGGTGGATTCGACCTCTTTAGTGACACGTGTGAAATATAAATCGCCAATTTCTTCATGAGTTTGGGGGAACAATCTCACAGCTAGCTAGGCGATCTCTATTTTCTCGTTAAAAACATGCGGGGCATCATCAAAGGAAGATCGGAAGAACCAACACGGGACTGTCGGAGAAGTTCGGTCAGTGGGTGGCCGATTGGAGTCTAGAAGCAAGGAAGGCATAATTCAAGACATCACCGGCGTAAACACCAAGCCCCCAAATTCAAAAGGTAGAGTGGCGGTCTCCATTGCCAATCTCCAAACCCGAGCCCAGGCGGTGACAATACGCTCGAAAGAGGAGCGGCGCTTCATCAAATGAAACCCGAGCACGTTCAAAGACACGGGGAACATGTGCGCAGAGAAATACAACTTGGAAATGCTGGCACATGCAGGAGATAACAACTCGCATTGGGGTGACCTTACTTATTATTATTATTATTATTATTATTATTATTATTATTATTATTATTATTATTATTATTATTATTATTATTATTATTATTATTATTATAAACAACACTTTATTAGAAACTCATAGATTTACAAGAAATTAGTGGGGAGCCAAAATACTATCTGAGTCCCCACTCCTCTAGCTATAGCAAAGCTAATCCGACTAAATATATGAATAGCGACCGTGTTCCAATGTCTTGATCCACAGAGAACTTTCGGATTCGCTTGATGAGTTACGCATCCTACTCAAGTTCCCCAAAAGAAGAGAATGAGAAGGGGTGATAAGGTTTTAAAAGGTACCTTTTTGAGGGTCGTTTAAGCCCTTATTTGATCACTTATTTGGACGAAAAGGCAAAAGCAAATATCTGAAGAAAATGGCCAAAGTCGAATCGAGACACTCAAAGTCGTTGAAAACATAAGGTGAAGCGTCACGACTTATCTGTGAGGTAGTCGGAGGATTTTGTGGCGGACGACGAAGCCAAAACTCCTATTTTCAAGTAGCGGCGTCAAGTTATAAAAGAGTAGGCCGTCGCAACTCGGGCGGCCTAGATGCAATCTAGGCGGCGTCGAGAAGTCAAGAGGACGGCGTCACAAGCATAAGGTAACGCCGTCGCAAGTCTAACGTGGCCAAGACGAAACCACAATGATGGCGACACGGCGGCCACAAAACATAAGGTGGCGCGTCGCGAGATGTAATCGTATATATAGAATCCGAATTTTCGATATTAGTGTGTAGTCTTTTGGAGTAAAAACCTAAACCGAACCAAGGCTGTCTTATACGAGATTTTAGGGTTCAAACCCTATCTTACACCAAGATAAGTGTTTTACTTCATTAATACAATTATGTCTTTGATTATTTGTGTGTATGCTTGCATGTTCTCCATGTCCGGCTAATTTACTTGTGTGTTTGCTTAGGGAGTATGAAACTTAATTATTGAATATTGATTGGTTGTCTCTTATCTTAGTTGATTAATGATCTAGTAATGCGATAGGTCATTCGTTGGGTACTTCATGCTTGATTAAATCTTTGTGAACCTTAGAATATAACTCCTTGAGTAGTTGTAAGCTAAACCATCCAAAGAGTGCCTTAGAGTAAGAGTTTATTATCACTAGTGGGTTTTGTAAACGAGACCCTTTGGTAAGTTCAAAGAGTTAAGGAGAAACGCATACCCTACAACCTTAGACACACAACGCAACTAAGAATAAGGACGTGACAATTCAACCACCAATAGGAGATAATTAAGGAGTAGTAAAACCTAAGTAAACACATCTTTAAACTATCATACGAGCACACAATAATTAGACATAGACTACATACACCTTAGATTAGATAATTAGATAAGTAGAGTAATTGGTAGCAATACCAACCCCAAAATCAAACCCGAGATTAGTACATTTCCTTTCCTAGAAAAATATAAAAGATAAAAATAATCTTCCTCAACCCCAACCTTAGCGTAGTAACTTCTCACTAGCATTCCTATTCCCAGAGAACGATATCAATACCGTGGCTTACCCTAATACTACACTACAATGATTAGGTTCATTTGCTAGGGTGTTGAAAAACTTGCTCGACGAAAGGAAGTTCCTTTGACCCCGAGCGACGCGTGTGGCGTTATCAAGTTTTGGCGCGCTTGCTTGAGGAATAGAATAGCTAGTTAGTAGTCCACCTCGTTTAGGTTTCTTTACTTGATTCCTATCAAGTAAACTTTTTTCTCATTCTTAGATTTCTCTTAGTCTATCCCCCTTTTTCGTGACCTTTGTTCGTAATCCCATCACTTTTCATCATGGAAGGTGATAACCAACCACTACTCATCAACCCACCACCAAATGACCCGCCAAGAGCCCGTACTCTTGGTGAATACTCGAGACCAAGCCACTTAGGCTATAGGAACACCATTGAGCTTCCTGACCAAGCCCAAACTACGGCCCTTCGATCCGACACCATCCGGTTGGTGCAAAGCGGATGTGCATTCCATGGACTTCGTTAGAAGATCCAAATCGACATCTTAGGGATTTCCTTAAAATTGTCGATTCCATCGACCTTGATGCTACTACTCGGGAGACCCGCGCCTCGTCTCTTCCAATTCTCTCTACGGGACCAAGCTAGTAATTGGCTTGAGCGACTTCCATGACTCCATCTCAAGTTGGGATGATCTTACCTCTCTTCCTTGCTCAATTTTTCCCACCGGGAGAACCACTAAGCTTAGGAATGACATCTTGATGTTCCAACAACGTCAAGGTGAATCTCTCTGAAGCATGGACTCGATTCAGGACTTACTTCATAAAGTCCTCATCACGGCATTGATCTTTGGCTCCAAGTCCAAATCTTTTATGATCATGTCAACTTCCCACCAAGCGATCCATTGACCAAGCGGCGGTGGAAAACTTAGTGATCTCACCGCGGAAGAATCATGGGGTATAATAGAGGACCTTGCCCTCTATGACAGCGAAAGTTGGGATGACCCCGTGAGTGCCCAAAACCGTTAAGGCAATCTCCTTGCCTCCCATTGACTTACAACCTTCCGATAGGATGACCGAACTTGAAGATCAAGTTAAATTCCTAATGAGTTCTACGAAAATCCTAAGTCTTCACACCATGTGAACAAAGTTTTATCCTCGTGTGAGCCGTTTTGTGATCCTCATAACACGCAGCTAGCACCGATCCCGAACATGCCTCCGTTGACTACGCGTCCTCGCGTATTAATGGAATGGGAGGAAGATTCCTACAATACCCGGACCTAGGAATTTCAATGAAACAGAGAGGCATAGAAAGGCAAGCCCGACTTCTCTTGGGGACAAACCAAAGAATTCACTTCCAATGATTTTCATGGCCCCTACCTAACGGTCTAACCAACAAAACATCGAAGGGATGTTGCGAACCTAGTTGCAACCCAAGAAGCCCAAATAGCTAAGCTTTGATTGCTTTAACCAACAACAAGCCGAGATGGATAGGAAGATAGACAACCTTTTGAAAGCCATAACCAATAGTGATAGGAAGGTTAGTGCTATCTCAACTCCGAGCCTTCGGTGTAGAGATGAAGGACCCAAGTAAGCTAACTAAGCACGTTCAATTCGTCAATACCATCGCCTTAGTGAAACCTAATGGAACAAATGACGAAGAGGACCATACCATGAGAATAATGAAACAACAGAGAAGTAGATGAAGTAGACAATGACTATTTCAATAAGTTTCCTACGGAAGAAGAACTATCTAGCCACCTCACTTAGTGCGTGACCTCAAATCGCATGTATGTTAGGAAAAGCCCTAGAATCGAGTTTGGGAACCCTTGGAATCTTAACATACCATGTTTCATAGGACACCTTTTTGTGGCAAAGGCCTACATTGATCGCAAATCCCCAATCAACATAATGACTAGCACCTACTACAATTGGGTAATGAAGAAGCCTATTCCAACTAGGCAAGACCCCGATAGTCCTAGGGTTAAATGCAATTTTCTTGGTAGAATTAAGGGATTGCCCATTTATGTAGGTAGTTTCACGTTTCCTACGGACTTCATAATTGTGGATGATATTAGCACGACCATAGACCCTAGCTTGTCCCACGTTATTCTAGGAAAACCTTTCATAGAAAGCACTGGGATGACCTATGATCCCTCGTTAGGAGTAGTGCGATTCAAGGATGAGACCGATGACACAGCTTACCAAATGCCGTTTAAGATTGAGAAGTTTTCATCACTCTCTAATGATGAAAAGGAACTTAAACTGTCGGTCTATTATAGGAATGATGAGGATAGGGAAAAGGAGTAGATTATGTTATGGCTAAGATTTTGGATTCTATAAGTTGCTTGAACTTAGGACGAAATATAGGACCGAGTGAGGAGAGGACGAACTCTTAGAGAGGTGCATCATAGGGCACTTCTACAACATGGAATCCCACATTAGAGACCGTCAAGGTGGCGGTAATGAAGTAACGTAGGAGCACGACTACGAGTCTAGCTACAAGACTCTTAAATAAAGAAAAGCGATTCGTGGGAGGCAACCCATGCTTAATTGTTTGCTTGTTAGTGTCATATGTCTTTTATTGATTGTTTACTCTCATGTTTAAATTTGTAAAAATACTTTATTTTGTTTTTAACCTCGTCTTAATTGCATATAAAGGTATTTTACATAAGGGATAAGTGTTGGGAGGATTACACGTTTTCAAAAGCGTAAACATGAGAATAACAATTAACTAAAAGATATATATGTGTTTTGTTCGAGTCAAATGCTTGTAGCGAGTCATAATGGGTGTTTTGCGAAATTTTCCAGATTCTAAAGATGCAAATTTTCCATAATTTTTCGAAAATTGCAGACCGGTTTTGTCGAGGATAACTTTGGCGTCGAGATCGCAAACTGACGGCGTCGAGGAAGGAGTAAAACAACAGATTACTTTTTCTCGTTTTACGAGCTACTTATAAATTTTGGAATTTTCGGTCTTAATTTTCCGAAGTGCATTCAAACATCCATTCCACAAGCATTATATCCTAGTTTAAATCGAGTCTTATATATATTATTACCGCTTGATTTTACGCGAAGGTTTCATTTGTTTTCTTCAGTGTGCGAGGTTTAATTTATCAAGAAGAAGTTACATAAGATTGGAAGGAGCTTTTCACGCATAAATTCTTCTTGGAAAGGATTTAACCACTACTTCACACACGGATCCTACCGAGCTAATCGGGGAGTACTAGTTTCTTCGTTTTTAATTACCTTCCATTATCATAACTTTGATACTTTCGGGAACATTGGGGACAATATTCGGTTTAAGTGTAGGGAGGGAAAATAAAGCGGAACTTTGAAACTATGCTTATCCTTGAATATTTGCTTTGTCCAATTGTATTTGTGTAATAAACCATGAGAAAATGTCGGTTAGGGTAATTTTGGCACCAAATTAAAAAATTTTCATGATATATAGGAGTGGGCCATTAGTCTTAACAAAAGCGTCTCACGGATAGGAAGTTATATGACTAGCACAAAACCCCTTTACCACCTAAATTCCACCCAAAATGTGAGGATCGCCCTTAGATTAGTAGGAATTAAAGCATTCATCTTTAATGCTTAGAGTGTGAACCAGTAGTATGATAGATTCTAGAACTTGTTTTGTGATGCATTCCGAGATCGCTAGTAAGACTACACTTGTGTAGTTAGGAATAACTAAATGATAAGAGGCATTAGGATAACCCTTGTTTGATACCCGTAACATAATTACTTTTTCCACATTGGTTGAGTAATTCCCCCACACCCTTTGCGTTGTACTCATTTTTTAGTACACGATACCCCTAGTTAACCCCTCATAGCCTATCCTTTTCGCGGTTCTCGTGATGTTTCGGTTTTCGGAATATCAATGAAAACATTATTTACACCCCCCCCCAAATATACACCCAAATCGCCTTAGCCTACCCCGTATGCACTCACTTTTAGTGCATTATTGTTATCATCCTAAACCCTTAGTTCAATTATCGGTTGCTTGCATGAGTTGCTAAGTCGAGTCATATCCTTTGTATCTGATTTGGGACGATTGGGATTCATGGGAAAATTTAAAGTTTATGAAATGACGGGAAGGGCGTTAAATTCAAATTCCCTTTGTTTGCGTAATAATGTACCCCAAGTGTTTTGATCTTTTCAATTCGAGTCAAATTATTGTTAGAAAATAAAAACTCAAGTGTAGGGATGTGCCTATAAATCCCTATCATTTTGATGTTACCGTAGAGGATGGTAGAGTAAAAGTGTATGAAGAAAAGAAAAAAAAAATCAAAAAAAAAAAAGAGAAAAAGAGAAAAGAACAAAAAAATAGAGTGAAAAAAAAAATGGGCTACCATCCTACATCTATCATTTAAATTTATGTTTGTTTATTTCAGTTAGCTAGAGTCTAGAGTGTCCAGTCTTGGCTTAGCAACGCCATTCTTCGTATGCATTTAACATAGAGATTTTTGACTTGCCACCACTTAATAGCCTATCCCACCAAACCCTTTATTTCCCTACCGTAAGCCTAACGTTACAACCCTTTAAAGACCTCTTTGATAGTCTTTCCTAAGTGCTTACGCCAAAGCGATGGAGGTTTGATCTATTCTCAAGCCTATGGTAATCTATGTACTAGGACCGGTTAATGAGTGTTTATCTTCCATTTCCAATTTGTTATATTTCATATACACCGAGAGATGTGAGTATCCAAACACCCATGTGAGGTGCTAGTATGTAATTCGTGCTTGTTATGACTTTTGGGGCTTATATGTGTTGTGGACTATTTTAAACCAATGCTTCATGACCCCTAACTTATAAATTAATTGGCTAAAAGCACATTTGCTTGAGGACAAGCAAATACCAAGTGTAGGGATATTTGATAAGGTTTTAAAGGTACCTTTTGAGGGGTCGTTTAAGCCCTTATTTGATCACTTTGTATCTGTTATTGCTTAATATCGTTCCTTTTCACCTTTTAGGTCTCTTGAAGGCAAAATCTTGGAATGGCACTTATTTGAACGAAAAGCGCGAATATCTGAAGAAAATGGCCAAAGTCACAATCGAGACACTCAAAGTCTGCTGAAAACATAAGGTGTGGTGTCACGGCTTATCTGTGACATGTCGGAGGATTTTGTGATGGGACGAAGCCAAAACTCCTATTTTCAAGTGACGACGTCAAGTTATAAAAGAGTAGGCCGTCGCATGACTCGGGGCGGCCTAGATGCAATCCAGACGGCGTCGGAAAGTTGAAGAGGGCGGCGTCACAAGCATAAGGTGGCCGTCGCAAGTCTAACGTGGCCAAGGCGAAACCCTAATGGCGGCGACACGGCGTCACAAAACATAAGGTGGCCGTCGTCGCGATGTAATCTTATATATAGAATCCGAATTTTTCGATATTAGTGTGTAGTCTTTTGGAGTAAAACCTAAACCGAACCAAGGTTGTCTTGTCAATATTTTAGGGTTCCAAACCCTATCTTACACCAAGATAAGTGTTTTACTTCATTAATACAATTATGTCTTTGATTATTTGTGTGTATGCTTGCATGTTCTCCATGTCCGGCTAATTTACTTATGTGTTTGCTTAGGGAGTATGAAACTTAATTATTGAATATTGATTGGTTGTCTCTTATCTTAGTTGATTAATGATCTAGTAATGCAATAGGTCATTCGTTGTGTACTTCATGCTTGATTAAATCTTTGTGAACCTTAGAATATAACTCCTTGAGTAGTTGTAAGCTAAACCATCCAAAGAGTGCCTTAGAGTAAGAGTTTATTATCCCTAGTGGGTTTTGTAGACGAGACCCTTTGGTAAGTTCAAAGAGTTAGGGAGAAAGCGCATACCCTACAACCTTAGACACACAACGCAACTAAGAATAAGGACGTGACAATTCAACCACCAATAGGAGATAATTAAGGAGTAGTAAAACCTAAGTAAACACATCTTTAAACTATCATCGAGCACACAATAATTAGACATAGACTACATACACCTTTGATTAGATAATTAGATAAGTAGAGTAATTGGTAGCAATACCAACCCCAAAATCAAACCCGAGATTCGTACCTTTCCTTTCCTAAAAATATAAAAGATAAAAATAATCTTCCTTAACCCCACCTTAGCGTAGTAACTTCTCACTAGCATTCCTATTCCCCTAGAGAGCGATATCAATACCGTGGCTTACCCTAATACTACACTACAACGATTAGGTTCACTGCCTAGGGTGTTGAAAAACTTGCTCGACGAAAAGGAAGTTCCTTTGACCTCGAACGATGCGTGTAGCGTTATCAAGGGGAGAAACCCATATCCAATATTCGCACACTTAGCCTCATATTTGACGCGTTTACGTTGTGCGGCCTCAATCACTACACGACCTGACACAAAATCAACCATACCAGTTTGTGTCAAGGGCGATGACCCTGTCAGATCGACACATACATCAAGACCTCCGTCCCGAGTAGAGCAACATATCGGTTTGACGTGAGGGTTATCCCTTTCTCCATTAAGCTCTATATCAACTTCTTTCTGAAATGAAATCCCGACGTGAACATATGTCAACAAGGTATCGCACCACGTTATGCGATGTTTAATACCAATAATACCGGCACATGATACGAAGATGGTCCCCATAAATATCCCCCAGTAAAGACCACGAAACAAAATTTGAGCACGACATGCGAGCAGAGAATAGCGGAACACCCAGCCGATAGCATAACACACACGGTGGGTCCTAGCATTCATAGTCATCCCAACCCGGATATTGGAACCACCCTAAGCCGGTCCAAGTGTAGCCTAGCATTCTTTACTGAAGATAGTGTAGGTCTAGCATTATTATTATTATTATTATTATTATTATTATTATTATTATTATTATTATTATTATTATTATTATTATTATTAAAAACTCATAGGATTTACAAAAATTAGTGGGAAGCCGAGAAACTAGGATTTACAAAAATTAGGGCCCCACACCTCTAGCAATAGCAAAACCAATCCTATTAAAAATATGAATTGCGACCACGCGCTCCAATGTCTTGAGTCATAGAGAATCGTCGAATACACTTTAGCGAGTTCTGCGTCCTTCTCAAGTTCGCCAAAGGAAGAAAAAGAAAAGGGAGAAACCCGTATCCAATATCCGCACATTTAGCATCGTATTTGACTCGTTTAAGTCGTGCGACATCAATGATCGCACATACGGCATAAAATCGGTCATCTCGGTTGCGTCAAGGGCGGCGATCCCGTAAGATCAATATATACATCACGCCCACTATCCCAGTAGTAAGCGATTATATCACCGGGCGCAAAGATCATCCCCATCTCCATAAAGCCCAATATCCACCTCCTTACGAGCGAAATACGGACCAAGAGCATATATCAACAAGAACATCACGCACAAGGTTATGCGGTGTTTAATGCCAACAATACCCGCACCTAAACGAAGATGATCCCGTAAATATCTCCGGAAAATACCTTAGAACAAAATGAACACGGTGCACGAGCGGTGAAAAGAGGAACACCCACCGATAGCATAGCACACAACGATAAGCCACGGCATTCATAGTTTGTCCCGGTCCGGATATCGGAGCCACCTAAGCCAATCCAGTATGATCCTCTTTTAGTGAACTTGATGATGTACCCTCCGAGTAGCTCGAAGGACACTCCTCGAGACGATGTGAAGCCCTTCCATCTGAAGGCCCGGTTAGGATTCCAAAATATCCACAGGCGTCAAACCATTCGTTGGCACGAAGTTTACCTTAGGGAATTAGCCATTCGCGACTCTAAGCCCTTGAGGTATGGTTGTGAAGGAACAATGGATAAGGAACCTCGACTTGGTCAAACCCACGATCTCCCTCTCTCTTAGCTTCTCGTCAAGTCCGAGAACGTGGGTCACTAACCCCTAGCGGTTACCCACAATCATGGGGCGCCCCATGATCTCCGACATTCATGCAAGAGTGCCTCTAACGTATTTCTTCCACTATAAATAGGTTAGGCGGACAAGGATTATGGTATGCTCATTTCACACTCATCTTTTTACTTACACACACTTATACAACCATAACTCATACTTACTCTCGCGCGGAGAGTGGTTCGCGGGTCCTACCCTGCGTAATCACTGACGTAGTGTCTTAGTATTTCTTATTCTCGGGTTACAGGCGAGTCTTGGCTGGAACATACACCCTCATTACTTTGATCCTCATCGAGCTTTGGTAGTGCAATCTTTTGCACAATCGGTGGCGCCATCCGTGGGACCACAACTATTAGTCCGTAATCACCCGGTCCTAATACCCCAACCAACTACACTACTTTTCGGCATGGAACCGGGAAGAAGATTCACTCCACCGGGTTTCTCTACTTTGGTCCCACTCACCACAACTAACACCGACAATCTCACCCCATGACACCTAAACATTTACCACACAATCTGCTTTGGAAACTACTCCCGTGCATCACGCCTCGACATCCGCTAACCTATTCCGGACATTAGCCCGCCCGTTGAGGCAAACTTTGAGGCCTTAGATTCTTTGCTAATGGCTCACAGAGAGCAGGTTCGCAATCTTGAAATCGAGAGGAGTTGGAATACTCGATGAGGAGTATGGCGAGGAGATCGAAGCGGAGGCGGACCTCAATGCGTGGGCGGGCGCGGCCTGCGAAATGGTTCTCCTTCCATTAGAAGGTCAAATGGAAGGACGGTGGGTTTTGAAGAAGGACCCGGAGGTAATCAGGAAGAAGGAAAGAATGCATGGTGAAAGGAGGCGAGAACTCCAGGGAGGAAGCAACCCAGTAGGAAGCGGAGGGTGAATTTACCACCTCTTCTAGCGCCCATTTAGGAAGAGAAGGGACGGGGCTCAGTACCTCCCTTTTATGTTTCAGTGTGGAGGCCCACCTCCATACTCCAAAGATGAATCAATTACCCCTCAGGGAATGAACCCTACCTACACTCAAACCTACAACACTTACCCTCCGAACGGTTCACTCCCCAACCGAATTACAGCCAAATTCCCTATGGACGGGTTCCTACGCAATCGATGGGTATGAACCGCCGTATCAACCCGCTCTTGTTTACCCTACCTATACACGCCCATTTCTAACCCGTATAATCCTACACTGTTTATCCACCTCCATACAACCCTTACTATGCGAAGCCTCTGAGCATGCACACCCTTCGTGAAGTGGATCGAGGACTACCCACACGGCGGTGTAAAGATGCCTACTCACATAGGCACCTACGATGGGAAAGGTGATCGATAACTTTCTCCACTTATTCGAGGCGCTATCAAAATGCAAAGTGGGTCATGCACAGCAGCATGCCACATGTTCACTTACACGCTCGAGACTCCGCACGAATATGGTGGAGCAGACGAAGTTGGGGAGCATTATGAGTCTAGATGATCTTAAGGCTAAGTTCGGTTGCACTTTAGCCGGCGAAGAAGTACACCAAAACTCACTAACCGCACACCATCGAACAAAGGGACAACAAAAGTACGAGGGCCTTCGTTACGGTACACAGATGAAACCTTGCAAATTCTAGGGTTACACGAAGATCGAGGATCTCGGCCGTGCATGGCCTTCGGACTCGAGCTTGGTGGAATTCATCCCACCGACCTTCCCAACACCTACAAGGCCTTGATTGAGAAGGCTTACACGGATTGAGTCTAAGGAGGTAGCAAGACAAGCGGGGCTCCGATAGAGCAAAAGGAAGCATCGACAAATTCTCTAGAGGGTCCTCACGGAAGGATCCAAAACAAGAAGAAGAACAGAGATCGCTTCACTCCCACAACAAAGGTTCGAACCATGGACTCTTGGCAAAATTGGTTAAATCTCCTTGAGAGATCCTAGCCACCGAGAAAGCCGCAAAGTCTTTCGATCCCCACCTTGGATGATAGCACGGACAAGGCCGAGACATGTCAGTATTGCCATTTCCATGAAGATCATGGGCATGACACGAATAGCTGCGGGGAACTAAAGAAGAAAATCGAAGAGGCGGTATGATCAGGGCGGTTAGCACATCCGTCAAAGGCATCAAGAAGGAAAGGACAAGTTCTCGACACTCGACTAGGAGAATGGAAGGGAACAAGAAGGAAACTACGCGGAAAAAGCTCCAATACTAATGGTACGCAGACACGATACCACCTTGAAAAGGAAGGAAGCGAGGAGAGGCTGGGAAGCATAGGAAATAACCTTCCACACATATTGGGAAGACACCTTCGATGACCCGTTATCATCAGGTACAAATCTCAAATAGGGAGGTAAACCGAGCATATATGGATTAATGGAAGCTCTGCGAGATCATCTATGAGCATTGTTTCCTAAAGCTCAAGGCATCCATACGCTAACGGAGGGTAGACTCAAAGGCACCACTAGTAGGGTTCTCCGGTGAACACTCATGGCCCCACAGGAGAAGTACGTTGGAAATCACCATAGGCAAGGCCCACTTATCCCATGCGGAAACACTCATTTTCGTCATCGTAAGGTCGATTCTCCTTATAATTTGTTAATAGGGAGAAACTATGCAAAAAATGGGAATCGTTGTTTCCACCATACATGCTTTATTATTAAGTTCCAAACCTCCTTGGAGTGGGGCCTGCTCATTCTAGTTATGGAGCGGATAAGGGTGTATATGGTGTCAAAAGATCGAGAAAGAATCGGAGGAGTCTCGATGGCAATTCTAAGTTATACGGATCTTGGAAGAAGCGAGTTGTGGTTAACCCTAGCTACCACGAACAAGCGGTGGTAGTAGGAAAGCAACTCAAGGCAAATTTCAAAGCGAAGCTCACGGGCTATTGCGGGCTAACCTTGATATTTTGCTTGGAAATATTCGACATGACGGTGTACCAAGAACATTGGCGATAGGCAGACGGTCCTTCATAGAGCACAAACTCAATGAGTACAAACACATTGAGCCAATAAAGCGAGAAAGGAGAAGCCTAGCCCCGAGCAAACAGCTGCGGCTGCAAAGTTGATGAACTCACACCAAGAAGGCATCACGAGGGAGGTCAAGTACCAAACTTTGGTGGCCAACCCAGTCTTTGGTCAAAAGAGCGGCGGAGGGTGGCGCATGTGTTGACTTCATCGACATCAACAAAGCATGCCGAAGGATTGCTACCCCACCGTAAATTGTTGGAAGGTAGAATCCTTGGCGGTTTTCGGTTAAAATGCTTCTTAGATGCCTATAAAGGGTATCATCGGATCCAGATAGCGAAGGAGGGCGAGGAAAAGATGCCTTCTACACAAGCAAAGGCGTCTCATGTTACGAAAAGATGCCCTTTGGTTTAAAGAATGCGAGGCGACTTATCAACGTCTCGTAGATAAAGCCTTCAACAAGCAGATGGCGAAATCTCGAAGCCTACATTGATGACATGGTTATCAAGATCAAGATGGAGGAGGACCTACTCCTCGATGTCGAAAACATTTGACCGACTTGGCGATTAACATGAAGCTAAACCCTAAGAAATGCTCCTTGGTGTCGAGGAGGACAATTCCTAGGGCATTTATCACTAAGCGGGGATAAAAGCTAATCCTCTAAGGTCAAGCGATTTCCGATCTCAAGCCCCAAAGTGTCTAAAAGATGTGCGAGCACGAATGGGAAGTGGCGACTTTAAGCCGGTTTTATCAAAAGGTGACGGTCCCTACCATTCTTCAAAACACTCAAAGGATGCGTGGACAAGAAAACTTTCCAATGGAGCCGGGATCTTTGAAGCGCCTTCGAGAAGATGAAGGAGTTCATCGAAGTCCTTCCAACACTTGACCCCAATCAAAGGCGAAGTGTTGTTCATGTATAGCATCCTCGATGGAAGTGTTAGCGCGATCCTTATGGTGGAGCAGGGACGGCGACAGATCCCCATTTACTTTGTTAGCGAGGGTCCTACAAGGAGCGAGATCAACTATCAACATTGGAGAAGTTAATACTACGCCTTAATCTACGCAGCAAGGAGGCTCGGCGCTATTTCCGAACCCGTCCGGTTATAGTCTTAACAGACAAACCACTAAAGCAGATCTTGTCGAAACACGAAAAGTGCGGGAGGGTGGCTAAATGGGCTATTGAGCTTGGAGAACATGAAATAGAGTTCAAAGGGCGAAACTACATTAAAGGGTAAATTCTGAGACTTCTTGGTAGAAACACCTTCCGAGTCGATATAGGAAAGGAAGAGCCCAAAACCGCCTCTCTCAAGTGCGGGATGAATGGAAGCTTTATCTGAGGCAGAGCATCCAGCTCAAGGCGGCTTTGGAAGCAGTCTAATGTTGGTCGATCTGAAGGAAAGAGCATACATATGCTCTTGGTTTGAGTTCGAAGCCACAAACAACGAAGCGGAATCTGACCTTTGCTAGCGGGACTCCGATTGGCTAAAGATATGGAGGTCAAAGCTCTCGCTATTTTCGTAGACTCCCAATTAGTTGCAAACCAAGTGGCGGGATCCTATGAAGCAAGGCGACCCGTCATCAAGCAAGACTTGGAGAAAGCGAAGAGATCTTGGAAAACTTGACTCTACACCATCCGGCATGTTCGTAGGAATCATAATAAGAAGGCGACGCACTAAGCAAGCTAGCTTCAATGGCCTTCGCTCATCTCACTAAAGAAGTACTGTGGAAGTCCTTCTGAAAGATCCATTGTTTTAAAGAAGTTACCGATGTGATTCATGAAGAAGGAGACATGGATGACTCCATAAGGGAATATTTGATAAGCGGTCTTCTCCACGAAGATCCCGAGCTAGCAAGGAAGGTTCGGGTTAAGTCCTCGCAATACAAGCTAATAGGAAACCCTATATAGAAGGTCATTTTTTCGCCTTGGTTACGATGTGTAGGCCCTAAACAAGCTTCGAGCATCATCTCTGAAGTCCACGAAGGATCCTGCGGTCTTCATGCAGGACCCCGCTCAGTTGTCTCGAAGATAATGAAGTTGGGCTACTATTGGCCTTCGATGCTGCGAGGGCGCAATGAAATCATTCTCAAATGTGAAGCTTGTTAGATACACTCAAACGTTCCAAAAATGCCGAAGCAGGACATGACAAGTATGACATCCGCATGGCCCTTCTCTCAGTGGGGCATCGATATCGTAGAGCCTATGACTATAGCGCCCGGAGGAGTCAAATTCTTGCTGGTAGCAATCGATTACTTCACTAAGTGGGTGGAAGCTAAACCCTTAGCCTCCGTCACAGGGAGACAGATCAAGAAGTTTGTATGGGAGCACATTGTGTGCAGATTCGGAGTGCCCCACATAATCATATCGACAGCGGGAAGTAGTTTTAGAAGGAGTCTTTTCGACTTACATCAAGGGCTCAACATAAAGCAATCACGGACATCCGTCTACCACCCGCAAGGTAATGGACAAGTGGAGGTTACAAGCAGAGACATCGTCAAAGGGATCGAGAAAAGTCTAGGACGAACTCATCATGGATGGGTGGGCGAGCTCCCTCAAGTCTTATGGGCTCATAGGGCGCATCCTAAGTCAAGCAATGGTGAAACTCCCTTGACTAACATACGGAACATAAGCGGTCATCCGCCGGAACTAATTGTACACACGGGCGTGTGGCAGCGTATGATGCCTCCCAAAATGACGAAAGAATCAGGGAAAACCTTGATCTACTAGAAGAAAGACGAGAAATAGCCTCCATCCGAGAAGCAATGCACAAACATAAGATCGAAGGCTACTATAACAAAAGGGTCAGACCTTCCACTTTCAAACCTGGAGAATATGTGCTACGCCTCAACAGTGCAAGCAAAGCAGAGTATCAGGGAAAGCTGGGACCAACTTGGGAAGGACCCTACATGGTAGCTGAGGCCTACAGCAATGGAGCCTACAAATTGGCCACTCTTCTCGGAAAACCCATCGACAGGACATGGAATGGTACGAACCTTCGAAAGTTCTATGTTTAAAAGTATTTTTACTTTTTCTTGTAATTAGAAGCTTCTCGAGGAAAGCACACATTATTGGTAGTTGTCTTAGTTTTCATTTCAAGAATGATGTAATCCTCCTACCAATTCAATGATAAATAAGACATTTCCCACAAATCTCTTGCTTCGTTTCTTAAACACAAAGATTTGTTCGGCCAAGTCGTTAATGAGTTTCAATGTCGAATGGCTTGAGGTGTAATATCGCCTTGTCATTTAAGCCAATATAAACATTCACATTAACTCTCCTAGTAGTTTTTGGCGCTTGTAATTTTTTTTACAAAGTCATACTATGTAAAGGATTTGAGATAGAGTGGGTCGCGACCTACATCAATGATCAAGTTGGTCATTATATTCTTGGTGTTGTAATTTACACACAATGAGGTTGTTTAACCTTAGGTTGTAAAACTTAAGCGTCGGAAAAATGGCGTGCGAAGTTAACAAATATAAACTAAGAGTGTAGGGTACATCCCCAACATCACATTCAAAATAAGGACTATTGCCACTTACACTGCATGAGGAGCCTAAGCTCAAGTTAAATTGTTCTTGGCCCATGGCCGTACATCAAAAGCATTTAAATTGTTTGGAAGACAAGACACACATTGTCACATAAAATTGTCTTAAGGGTACATGCCACCCTTTGGAACCAAATTCGCTAACAGAGCGCCTTCATTCTTGCTTTTTGGAGATGGAGTGGGGGATGGTTGCCTTGAGGCGGCTTGGTAGACATAGTCTTCTTGGTTGGAGTGGTAGGCTTCAACTTCCGAGGTTTCTTGGAAAGGAGGTCTTGAGGGTGCCATAGGATCTTTGGTAGCCTCGGCCAAGGAAGGAGTACTCTGCGGTTGCAAATGCATTTCTGCCTCATCATACTCGACCTTCAAAGTGGGACGGTAGCATTCAATCTTGGAGAGGTCCACGGGCTTACATGTTTTAGCGACCTCCTCCGGTAGCCAAGCACCGTCCCACGAAATATGGGTGATTTGATGACCTTCCACATCCGAGCTCCCAATTCATCGTTGTGATAAAGCTCCATGGCTATGTAAGGCACCACCTTGAAACAACCTCCATGCGATCCTTTGCGACATCTTATACCTCATCGCAAGCCATCGATCTCCTCCTCAACTTCACCTCTACCTCTCCGAGCCTAGCCTTCTCACTTTCCATTGAACACATTTTGCCTCAAGAGCGCATTCGACTGTGAGTGGCGACCTTGGCTTCTTCCAACTTAAGATTACCGCGTTCAGCGGTTATCTTTTCTCGAAGGTCTGGACGATGGGGTTTTCTCAACATTTCCTCAATCTCGTCACACTTAGCTTCGGCTTGGCCACGATTACGAGCAACTCTACGGTCTTGGCATTCAAGTGATTATCCATTATTGCACCTTTCAACCCCATTATCATGCATGTCACGTAACTTTTCAATAGGCATGTTGTCTAGCATACTCTTCCATTGCGGAGGGTCGCATGGTCAACAATCCGGTGACAGGCCAAAGCATTGGGGAGTTCCTTTGTCTCTGGAAGACCTGTGAGCAACATAATGTATAACAATTAACATAGTTGTGCAATTTATAATTTCACATGTTTCATAAGGAAAAACTACTTACCATGAACCTCAACGGATTCATCGGGTAATTCGAAGGCAGACTTCACAAACTTTCTGCCCTCGGCACTCTTCTGCTTCACAACTCTGCTCCCGAGGCGGGCAGGGGATTTTTCCTTTTGTTGGTAGACTTCACAGTCTTGGCAGTGTCCCTTTCCTACTCTTCAACCTATCAGCTATTCCTGTTGAACCAATGACGGGGACATCCTCATCCGCAGGATCGTCCGAGTCGACAATATTCTCCACCATTTGGGATGGACCCTCCAAAGCAAGTTCTTGGGGTCTTGATGAAAGAGCTCGGCTTGAATGTCTACCTCGTTGTTGTTCTGAGATGTTGAAGGAGCCAACACCATAAGACTCCTCGACCTTCTCATGAGCATGAAACTTAAATCTTCATCCAAGTCTTGGAACATAAAGTTTCGAGCGACATCTCGCAAAATAGAAACAAGAAGAAATAAATATCGATGCTACTTGGTCTACTTAAATAAAGTAGATAAACATACTTTGTCCTTGGTATATGATCATAGGCTTCTTGGGAGACCCTCCCAACTCGAGCAATCGACCATGTATAAAATGGCTTGGGGAATACTTGCACATCCATGATATTTGACCAAGCGATATGAGGATCACTTGAACCTCGTAGGGCGGGGGTCATTATACCGTTTTAGCTATACTTATTTTCCTTGTTCGTGACTACGAATATGTGGGGAACAATAGTGTCTTGCACGTGAAAAAGCTACCCTTCAACTGTTATGTTTGTCTACACTTTCCCAAACAAGTTGGGTACATCTTCCTCGGGTCTTTTTGCTAGTGTCAACCAATTGCCCCCAGGGTACAAGTTCAAAAATCCTCTTAAAACTGTCAATGTTGGTTCATAGCCGTAGGCTTTGCACATCACTATGAATGTGGTTAATTTGGCAAAACCAAAGGGATTAAACCTAGAGATATGAACTTTGTAGTATTGCATAAACTCTAATATCAGTGGGTGCAACGGAATCCTAAGGTTTGAATGACTAAATGCATGTGTATCTGACCTACGAAACACGGAGGGCATCAAAGATACCACGAGTAGGTTTGGGTAACATCACTTTATGTTCTAGTGGGATAGGATAATCGGCTAAGTGATCATGAAGATCTTTTGCGAGATAATGTACACTTTTGTTTTTTATAATGAACTTGGAATCCATTTTTAAAGGAAAAACAACAAGCTATCGATGAAAAGAAGGATTACCTTTGTTTTGGAGTGATGGCGATGGCGTTCTTTGCGTGTGAAAATAGTCGGAGAGAGTAAAATGGGTTGGGGTTTCATCTACCCTCTTTTTATACTCCCTTTGGCATCTATTAAACCACGACACGTGTCCCAAAAGATAAGTATTACTCGTTTAAAATTTTTAAATTTTGAATAGGGATGACTTTTGGTTTCGGGTAAAGTGGGATATTGTGATTCTGTGGCGGGCGGTAATAATTATTTCGCATTTAATGCGCTCGCTTAGGTAAGTAATTATCCCTAACTAACGCAATTTGCGATGAGATGTAATTTTTAGAAGCAAGAAGTCGAATGCAATGCCTCTTCGCTCATATGCATCACTTTCGTGGGGGCTTGATGATGTACCTCCGAGTAGCTCGAAGGACACTCCTCGGGGCGATGTCGAAGCCCTTCCATCTGAAGGCCAGGTTAGGATTCCAAAATATCCACAGGCGTCAAACCATTCGTTGGCACGAAGGTTACCTTAGGGAATTCGCCATTCGCGACTCTAAGCCCTTGGGGTATGGTTGACGAAGGAACAATGGATAAGGAACCTCGACTTGGTCAAACCCACGATCTCCCTCTCTCTTAGCTTCTCCGTCAAGTGCGAGAACGTGGGTCACTAACCCCTAGCGGTTACCCACAATCATGGGACGCCCCATGATCTCCGACATTCATGCAAGAGTGCCTCTAACAGTATTTCTTCCACTATAAATAGGTTAGGCGGACAAGGGATTATGGTATGCTCATTTCACACTCATCTTTTACTTACACACACTTATACAACCATAACTCATACTTACTCTCACGCCAGGGTGGTTCGCAGGTCCTACCCTGCGTAATCACTGACGTAGTGTCTTAGTATTTCTTATTCTCGGGTTACAGGTAGTCTTGGCTGGAACATACACCCTCATTACTTTGATCCTCATCGAGCACGGTAGTGCAATCTTTTGCACAATCGAACTCCATAAAGCCATCATGGGGGAAAGATGGAAAGTAGACTCAGCAGTTGGGTAACCCGATCGAAATATATATCCGCCAATTTCTTCATAAGTTTGGGGCGGCGACCTCGCTAGGGTTACTCGAAAGGTCAATATCCATATTCACATTAAAAGTCGTGAGGGCATCATCAAAGAGGGACCGGTATTACAATACCGAACTAAGGATAAGCTTAGGCGTAGCGGATCCGAAAATTATTATTATTATTATTATTATTATTATTATTATTATTATTATTATTATTATTATTATTTTATTTTTTATTTTTTAATAATAATAAACTTCACTTTCATTAGAAAACAAAACTATAGGATTATTATTATTATTAATATTATTATCTCTATTATTATTATTATTATTATTATTATTATTATTATTATTATTATTATTATTATTATTATAAACATCACTTCATTAAAACTTAAAAATTTACAAGAAATTAGTAGGAAGCCGAGAAACCAAGCTGGGCCCCAACTCCTCTAGCAATAGCAAAACCAATGCGATTAAAAATATGAACCGCGACACGAGCCCCGATGTCTTGAGTCAAGGAGAAAAGTCTAATCTGCTTTAGTAAGGTTCTGCCTCTTTCTCGAGTTCTCCAAAAGAAAGAAAAGGGGAGGAACCCGTATCCGATATCTGCGCATTTAGCCTCATACTTGGCACGTTTACGTCGTGAAGCCTCACTAACATGCGCCCGACACAAAATCAAGCAACCCGATTAAGGTCAAGGTGACGAACACGTGAGATCAACACAAACATCACGCCCACCATCCCAAGAGTAAAGCAATATATCCATGGGACGCAAGGATCATCCTATCTCCATAAAGCCCAATATCCTTCTTCCTGAGAACGAAATCCGGGACCGAGAACATATATCAACAAGAACATCACGTACCATGTTATGCCGATGTTTAATGCCAACAATACCCGCACAAGAAGCATGATCCCGTAAATATCCCGGTAAAAACCACAGAACATCTTTGAACACGGTACGAGCGATGAAAAGGGAACACCCGGTCGATAACACAACACACAACGATAAGTCTGGCGTTCATAGTTTGTCCCAAACCGGATATAGGAGCCACCCTAAGCCAATCGAAGTGTGATCCTCTTTTAGTGAGCTCCATAAGGCCATCTGTCGAGAGATAGATGGAATGTAGATTCAACGAGTTTGGGTGACCCGGCGAAATATATATCGCCAATTTCTTCATGAGTTTGGGGCGGCGACCTCGCTAGGGTTACTCGAAAGGTCAATATCCATATTAGCATTAAAAGTACGAGCATCATCGAAAGAAAGACCCGGTGGTTACAATACCGGCACTATGGAGAAGCTTAGTTTGTAGACTAACAGTTGAAGTCTCGAAGCAAGAAAAGCATAGTTCAAGACATCACCTGCAGAATGACACCAAGCCCCCAAAATCAAAGGGAAGGGTGGCGAGTCTCGTTGCCGATCACCAAACCGGCCCGGAAGGCTGTGACAATACGCTCCAAGAAGAGCAGTGCCGCATCAAAGAAACACGAGCACACTCAAAAACCGAGGAGAACATGTACGCATAGAAAAATATAACTTGGAAATACCGGCACATGCGGAGTAACAACATTTCGCATTGGGGTCATTAAGTTTAGCAACAACATCCATAAGTTCAATAGTTTTAGCAACCCTTTTCGAGCAAGCTTACTACCAAACTCAAAATCCGCACTAACCGGCCGCCTAATAATTTAACAGGTGTAAAGGACGAGAAATATTGGAAACTTACTACCGATCTGCTCCTTGGGTCCTCCTTTGGCAAAAACCTCAGTTTTATCAACATTGAGGTGTAAGCCTCGACTAGGTCCATCCATCATAATCATCTCTAAAACCTTTCCCACCACCAAAGTATCACCAATAATAGTGCCGTCATCCAGATACCAAGCATGAAAGGAAAGGTTAAAAGAGTCTCTAATCTTACAAGCCAGGGGATGTAACACTAAAGCAAAAAGAAGAGGCCCAAGCGGATCACCTTGTTGCACACCTTGATGAGACCAAGAGTATGCTCACCATAATATAACTGGCGAGATTGGAGTATGAGAACTCCACCCAACGCGACATAACCGGAAAATGAAGCCGAACCTCACGTAACATAACCGCCCGATCAACCATGTTGAAAGCGTTCTTAAAATCAACCAACAACATGGAATGACCAACGTCGCACCCACGATCCTCAATCAAACGATTCCTTTGCATGAAGAATAGCCTCCCTCCCCGAAACCCCAACACCGAATTGTAAATCATCTAAATAACCACCCGAAGAATGGCCAATCATGGAAGCACAAACCTTGGAAACTAACCGCCTCCAAACAGTTCCAACGGCAATTGGACGGATACCTCCTCCTGGCTTGACTAAGGGTGTGAGAGGAGCACTAGCAATGTACTCACCCAACACCCTCGGGCATTTACCAGCAAGAAAAAGGTTCACCACTTGGGTGATAGAAACAACCAACTCATCGGAAATAGCAACAACTGCACCATTTAAACAATCCAAAGGTGTTGAGCACGCAACCCATCCCTACCATAAAGTACCAGGGAAACTCTTAATCATATCAAGGACCAGGCGGGAGATGCGATGGGTGATGATGATCAATGGGTATATCGAGCATAACGAGAGTTGACTTGGAAGGGTGTTTAACTTTTAAATCCTCAAGAGTAGAATCATCATAAGGTGCAATACACGAAGGCGAGAGAACTCTAACGTTAGATATAATGACCATCACAGATCTTCCTCTTGCATTGCTTGACATTACGGTCCTTCAAATCCAAGCTATCATCATCAACATTAGACCATAAAGGGGATTCGGCTAAAACCTCGCGCACATCGAAAACTACCACCGGTGAACCCATGCACGAATGGCATTAATAATATATTCTTCACGGCGTTGGCGACGGTGGCGGACCTACACTCTTGATTACTCCTCGGACGAAAAGTTTTAAGGAGACATAAAGGCAAGACTAACAAACCAACCCAACAAGCAATGTCATCGGTACATATCACCTTATCAAGGGCTCCTTTCGAACACGAGAAAATTCAACCGACATTTGGGAGGGATTGATTTGATAGTCCATGACCCCTAGAAAATAAAGTATCAAGAAGAGTTAAATCGAAACCGCTAACCTCGTCCAAAACCAAATCTTCAACCAAGGCAACATGGGAGGGAACCTGTGGTTTGATGAGATCATACAACACAAACCGAACGACACCATCAACAATCAGGAGGAGACACAAAATCAGACCCTGAACCATGACGGCACTTAGTTCGGAAGGTATGCGTCTTGAAACAAACCCCACACAACCACAAACCCATACGCTTAAGAGTAATCTCAGCCCTATCAAAAATAGCCAGGTCCGACAAAAGAGAACACCTAGTGGTATCTTGAGCATCACCACAAAAGTGCCGGTCACAGAGATGTGTGATCAAAGAAGTTTTAGTGAGCCCATTTCCGCCACCATCCCGACATCCACTAAGACCAACGAATGGACAGTGAAATCTTACCGCAGGCATGGAAAAACCACCAACACAAAACACCGCAATCACCAAAACAACCTTGTAAAACAAATCTCAACCAACAAAGCACTAAAGTGGACACTCAAGGTGCAATCCCAAACAGCAGCACCTAACCAAGAAGCCCCCAACAAACAACCCACAAACCAACGAACAAAGAATCCCCACAACAGTAGCCAATCAACACAAAAGAATCCCCACAACAGCAAAATGAAATGAATTACGCTAAAAAAATAGAACCCTATTTTAATGTACGACCAATAAAATCCACAACCAACAAATGGAGTTGATTAATGAATAAGATATTCAATGAATCAAGACAAAGGAAACCCACAACAACAAGCTAATAGATATGAATTACGCTAAGAAAAAAAAAAGAACCCAAAAGGAGATGAATAAGATATTCAGTGAATGATAATATAACCACTAACCAACAAATGGAGTTGATTAAATTAATGATGAAAGGATGGATAGGTTAAGTTCAAGAAGAAAAGACGAAGGAGGATTCGCCATATTTATTATTATTATTATTATTATTATTATTATTATTATTATTATTATTTTATTTTTTATTTTTTATAAACATCATTATTAAATATGATTTATTGAAATTAGTGGAGCCGAGAAACTAATTTGGCCCCACTTCTAGCTATAGCAAAGCTAATACTACTAAAATATGATCGGTGAAGACGTCGTCAATCTCTGAGTCAACGAGAAACTTGGATCGCTTTAGTAGGGTTCTGCATCCTTCTCAAGCTCGCAAAGGAAGAGAATGAGAAGGGAGAAACCTATATCCCATGCTCGCACATTTAATCTCGTCTTGACACACGCTTACATTCTGCTGCTCGACCACCACATGACATGGTGCGAAATCAACCATATTAGTTTGTGTCGAGAGACGACCTTGTCAAATCGACGATACATCCTGCCCATTATTATTATTATTGTTATTATTAGTATTATTACTTAGGCTAATATACAACTCGTTCAATAATCTTCCAGATACACTAAAAGCATGTCAAAATGGCCTTAAATTTAGCATTGAGACACATTAACTCGCCATAAAATTTGTTGGTTTAATACTATAATTTTCATACAATAACGAGTTCTAAAAATTTTTATGAAAATTACACATTCAAAAAAATTTAAGATATGATAGTTATTATGGAGGTCTTCTCGATGATTTTTTTTCATAATTGTATCTAAATTATCTAGTTATGTAGCTAACATGTGACTAGTGAACACATCTTTGGGCATGTTTAAAAGGAAAGTTTGAGTGCATATAACTAGAAAGTGTATTTAATTCCAGCAATCTATAGGCTTATTAATATTTATCTAATGCATTCTTTGATATAAAATGAATTTTGTGTTTAATAATTGCTATCTAATATGTATTAAGTAAGCACATATTAACAAAACCTATGTAAATATAAAACTCTTTCGAGGATCTTCCGGATACACTAAAAGTTATGTCAAAGATGAGTTTGAAATGTGGTAATAAGACACAAACCTTAACTAATTTTGCATCATTAATGCTAAAGGACTAACTTTGCGGCGTACTTGAACCTCGAAATGTTTTGCCAAGTTGAAAGATTGCATTTGAAGGACTAAGTTTGCAATTCGAGAATGGAAAGATTGTTAATCGTTGGTTTGCAAAAGTTCAGTATATTATACAAATGTGGTAATAAGACACATTAACTCATCATAAATTTTGTAGGTATGATACTATAATTAGAATGTTGTCTTCATATGGGTTACCTAAAATACCTAATTAAGAAAGGATGACTTTAAAGGCAAAACAATGTTAAAAATAGCAAAGTAGTGTCACATTAAAGCACAAGATATAATGGCTAGTTGTTACGTGTTATAGCATAACATAGTGCCATGTTAGTTTTACCTTTATAAATATATCTTAAAAGTTAACATAAAATTGTTGTAACATAATAATAATAATAATAATAATAATAAAATAATAATAATAATAATAATAATAATAATAATAATAATTAATAATAATAATATCCTTTTGGTTTTCTAAATATCCTTTTGGTTTCATGATTTGATGATTTATATAAAAATATATAATAATAATAATAATAAAGTGATGATTTACTCAAGACGTTGCAGCGCGTCTTCTTCTCGTATTTTTAGTAGAATTTGTTTCTTTATAGCTAGAGGAGTGGGGCCAGGATAGTATCTCGGCTTCCCACTAATTTGTTGTAAATCTTATGATTTTTAATAAAGTGTTATTTTATAAAAAATAAAAAATAATAATAATAATAATAATAATAATAATAATAATAATAATAATAATAATAATAATAATAATAATAATAATAATAATAATAATAATAATAATAATAAGGATGATAACTCAGAAAGGGTGGGGCCATTCATTGTCTCGGCTTCCCACCAATTTCTTGTAAAATCTTTTGGTTTTTAATGAAGTGATGTTTTAAAATAATAATAATAATAATAATAATAATAATAATAATAATAATAATAATAATAATTATTATTTATTATTATTATTATTATTATTATTATTATGTTATTATTATGAAACAAACACTTTTATTAAAAACTCATAGGATTACAAAAAATTAGTGGGAGCCTCGAAACCAACCGGAAATTTCACACACTCTGTGAATAGCATATTTTAATGCATATTATTATTATTATTTAATGCATATTTTAATATGAAATGAATTCCGTGTTTCATAATTGCACCATAATATGTATTTTGTGGGCACATATTAGTAAAACCTATGTAAATATTAAACTCTTTCAAGGTTATTCGAGCACATATTAGTAAAACGTATGTAAATATTAAACTCTTTCAAGGTTATTCGAGATACAATATAAAGTATGTCAAAGATGAGCTTGAAACGTGGTAGTAAGATAAATTAACTCACAATAAATTATGTGGGTATAATCCTATAATTAAAATGAATTTTGTGTTTAATAATTGCTGTCTAATATGTATTAAGTATGCACATTTTAACAAAACCTATGTAAATATAACTCTTTCGAGGATCTTCCGGATACACTAAAGTTATGTCAAAGATGAGTTTGAAATGTGGTAATAAGACACGTTAACTCATCATAAATTTTGTAGGTATGATACTATAATTAGAATGTTGTCTTCATTTGGGTTACGAGTTCTATGAAACACCTAATTAAGAAAGGATGACTTTAAAGGCAAAACAATGCTATAAATAGCAAAGTAGTGTCACATTAAAGCACAAGATATAATGGCTAGTTGTTACGTGTTATAGCATAACCTATGTAAATATTAAACTCTTTCAAGGTTATTCGAGATACAATATAAAGTATGTCAAAGATGAGTTTGAAATGTGGTAGTAAGTGATCCGCGCAAAACCGTCAAGTTCTCTCACGCAAGCGTAAGAAAACTTAAAACAGCTCAAGCACGAAATCAATGAAGATCTGAGGAGTATAGAGTCTCCCCGGGTCGTTATGTCCCAGCGAGCTATGCAATGATTTATCAAACGTACAGTGATCGAGGAGTTTGAACGGAAAAAGGATTTTGATTATGATTATAACTACGGAATAAGCCAACAAATTAAAACGGCTTAAATACAAATTAAAGAAAGTTAAAAAGATAAAATCTATTAAATAAACGCTATCACTATAATTAAAATGATGTTTTTGTTTTTATGTTTTTAAGAAACTGAAATTAAAATCTACGCGACGTACAAAACAAAAAGTGAAACTAATTCAATATTAACCCTAAAAATATGAAAATGATGTTTTTACAAACCTAATGATAAAAGAAACTTTTTAGAAAAAGAAAACTATTTTTATCACTAATTATCTAATTATTATTAATTAAAAACTATTTTTAACTATTTAATAATTAACTAAAATACAAGAAATGAGGAAACAAAGCTAGAAAAATAAAATTATGAGATGGAAAAGTCTAAAATATCAAACTAGAATTTTCAAAACTATTTTTGTATTTTTCTGATTATTTTTCTATTTTTTATGAATTTTAAACTATTTAAAACTAATTAAATTACTAAAAATTACCAAATAAACTATGAAAAATCTGGAAAATTACTTTTTTCACTTCTTATATTTATCTAAACTTAATAAAATTGAAAAATTATTTTTTTGAACCTTTTCTGAATTTTTTATATTAAAAGCTAATTAAAAATTATTAAAAACTAATTTAAATTAAGAAAAATAGCTAAACAACTTAGAAAAATCTGAAAATTTCAGGAAAAGTCTAAAATGATATTAGGAATATGAGAAAATTAGAAAAACAGGCACTTATATGGATGGATTAAGAACTGCTAAATCAAGTGCTTATTAATAAGCACTAAAATAAGCTAAATGAACAAGATAAGCTTCCAACTGATTACCAAAGCCTTATTATGCTACAATAACTCTAATACAACTTGAAACAACAGTTTATAACTACTGATTAGCAACCTAGATCGGTTTTGATGTCTATGAGCTTTTCAAGTTAAAACAGATTTGATGGCAAGTTTAAGCTTATGCGAAGCTTGAAATAAGCTCAAACTTAAAACTATGAATTGAAACCAAGTAGACCTGGTTGAGAGCAATTGTACCAAAAATCAGCTTATGAAAAGCTCTATTAAACCCTGTGCACAAGCTACAAAGTTCAGAAAAGTCAGATTCATCGACTTTTGGAGCAGAACTCATTCGCCGTAAAGAGGAGCTTATTTGAAGCTTAAAAAAAAATTGTAAAATCCAACTAAAATGGTGATAAGAAGGAGCACCAGCTGAGCTTTTTGAAATGCCAAGATTCACTGATTAAGACCCAAACATGAACTCAAAACAATTCCTACTAACTGAGCTCAAAACCACTTTTTAGCTATTTTGACTTTTTGAAGAAATTGAGAATGTTGACTAAACTGGACTTTGGATCCAATTTTATTAGTGATGTTGGTGTAATATGTTGTAATAAACTTGTAGCAAACAAAATTATGGCTTTCTAAACACAAAGTAATGGTCTGCTATCCCACATTTCACAACAGCTAATGATAGACAGATTAAAGGGAAGTTTTGACTTTAGGCCATGCAAACACCAAATCTTTGACTCGATTGAGCTCACTTACACTTAATAAACATGAAGCAATGAAACTTAACTCTCGAATTAACCAAATGACAGGTGAAACGTAGAAACCAAACACCCCTATCATCACACCGATTTGCAACTTGAGACAAATCCAAACACGAACCAACCTCTATTATGATCAATTTAGCTTATTATCACCGACTTCATCGCTATTAGAACAGATTTAAACAAATTTACTCTACGAATACAAATTATGCATAAAGCCTTAATTTTGACTTACAAATATCCAAGCCACAATGGCTAGCAAATTGAGAACCATGAACCACTACCTAATACAAACGACCATTGCTTTCCATTTCAACCCATTTCAAGCCTCGATTGACCCATTTCCTTTCTCAGATCCATTTCCACCCATGTTGACTGCTTGTTGACCAAATTTCAAAAGTGAATGAAACTGACTAGTAAGCTTATGGAAAGCTATTTTAAGCTTGTATAAGTTTATTTGAGATTGAAAATGAGTTGCTAAAGGTTCTAACAACCGAATTTAAAACTTAAAATTTAAACAAAGGGACACATTGTATGGAGATTGAACATAAACCGAAATTAAACCTTGAATCAAGTTACAAAACACCGAAAAGAGGTTACTTGAGTACAATGAACTTGAAAATACAAATGTAACTCTAATTTAGACTAAGGAATTAAAATTCGACATTCATTGCTAAAAAATTAAAAGCTAACTCCTTCTTCATGCTTCTCTTGGCCTTTTATAAGCTCAATTACGCTTTTTCTCTCTCTGGACAAATCCAAAAATAAAACAACCATTGGATCACTGAAATTGATCCTGGCCGTTTAGCACATTTTGGCGCCAATTTTTGGTTTAACAGCTGGAGGTGGGCAGGGTAGGTATGGGGAGCATTAAATGCTTTCTTGGCTCTTAGTGTTTGGAGGGGGGAGGTATAGGTGATAATGGTGAGGAGGTGGAGTGTGATCAGGTGGTATGCAGGCAATGGAATGATGGTGGTGTTATCACGTGAATGAGAGAGGGAAGGAGATGGGTCAAACGGTTTGACTGAGCTTATTTTAATAACAGGGATGGGTTGGTTTCGGTTTAAACCGGTAATGGGTTTGGGCTAGGAGTTGGATTGGGCCAAAGGTGTAAAAAGGTCCATATGGCTAAGTAATAACACAAGGGCTAATTATGCAATTTCCACAAATCCAAGGGACCAAAGCTGTAATTTTGCAAAGGTGTTACAGGGACAGATTTTGACAAGTGTTGATATTACAAGGACCAAAATTTCCATTTTCAATTTTCCAGGGGCCAATTCTGTCAATTTGCAAACTTGAAGGACCAATTTGTAATTTTCTCAAAACTTTTTACATTTTTTTTTCCAAAGGACCAAATTTGACAAGTTATGATTTTAAAAGGACCTTTGATGATTTTCCTTTTGAAATTTTGGCTCGTGGACTATTTTTGACAATTTTTGAAACTTGGGGACTAAAGCGCAATTTTTGCAAATTTGATATGTTTTTCATCCGATTTTGATATTTTGCATTTAAAACACATAAAACACCGATTTGTGATATTTTGATCATTTTGATGTGTTTCGAGTGTTTTCAGATGAATTTGCGGTTTATTTTGTAAAAAATGATGAGTATTTACACACTCATCAGTAAGATACATTAACTCACAATAAATTATGTAGGTAATCCTATAATTAGAATGATATAGGTACGAAGTTATATTAAATACATAATTAAGAATAGAGGACTTTAAAGACCTAACAATGGTTATTAATAGCAAAGTATCGTCACCCTAAAGCACAAGGTATAATGACTAGCGGCTACATGTTATAGCATAACATAGTGCCATACCGCTTTTACCTCTATGACACCGCCTTAAAATTTAATAAATAAAGTAATATATTATATTTAAACCGAATTGGATAATAATGTAGAGTGAAAATTATCCCACACTAATAATATACAACAAAAACCACCAAAGACTTATAAGAGAAAATAAACGAACAACGTTTAAAGTTAAAACAAAATATATTGTCTTTGCCAAACACTAATGAACACACGAAACACACACAATACTTACCAAAAACACTTCTTTAATAACTAAAATTGAAAATCGAGCGATTGGCACCAAAGGTGAGTCATCTTGTGTAATGTCGTCCTTAGTACGATGGCGTGACATTGCAGGTGTAGAAAACAAATGATAATACTCCCGTATTGGACGCTATTAAGCAATTTGTAGTTCAAAATTTGGCTACTTTTTGTTAAACGGGTCATTAATTTAATGCTTTTAGGTTGTTTTAACCGATGCTTGTGATCTTGTTAGACCACGTTTGGTTCGCTATAATTTGATGTAGTATGATGTAATTGTAATATGATTACATTACGTAGACTATTTGGTTTGTAGAATGAAGCGGATTGTAGTTCATGTTACATAACATATGTTGTTTGGTTTGTAATGTAAGTGTAATCTAAATCAATTTAGTTAGTCAAAGTAAGATAATTATTATTACATAGCAAACCGAATGAAAAGTCTTGTGTTACATTGTAACACAAAACTTATAATCTAAATTATAGGTATTTATAAATTATTATCGCCTTATTATTTTCAATATTATACTCTCTTCGTCTCAATATTATTCTCCACATTTTTTTGTTTGTCTCAAAATAACTTTCCATGCCTAAATTTAAAAGTTGAAATTGTTTTACCTTACTATCCCTAATCAAAATTATTATTTACAAAGTTAAATAAAATCATTAATTAATAGTCGATGGTAAAATTGTCGCTTAATAGCTTTTACAAAATCAAAGCGAGATAAATGCATATTTTTATCTCAGATCTTTTTGTCGGTTGACAATAGTTTTAGGACGGAAGAGTACTTGTTATCTATACTTGTTATTGTGATATTATTAATAATTAAATTACATTATATTTATTTATAATCACTTTTATCAACTTATAAATTATATTAATTGAAATCTTTTATTATTGTTAAACTCAATTATTATTATTATTATTATTATTATTATTATTATTATTATTATTATTATTATTATTATTATTATTATTATTATTATTATTATTATTATTATTATTATTATTTTATTTATTTTATTATAAACATCACTTTATTAAAACTTAAAAATTTATAAGAAATTAGTGGGTAGAGAAAAATCAACCTGGGCCCCCACTCCTAGAGCAATAACAAAACAATGCAATTAAAATGTAATAATAATAATAATAATAATAATAATAAGATTAACTTCATTATAGCTAAAGTTTACATTATTATTATTATTATTATTATTATTATTATTATTATTATTATTATTATTATTATTATTATTATTATTATTATTATTATTATTATTATTATTATCATTTTTATTTTTATTTTATTTTAAATTTTTATATTTTTTATATTATAAGCATCACTTTATTAGAAAATCATAGGTTTACAAGAAATTAGTAGGGAGCCGAGATACTAACCGGGCCCCACTCCTTTAACTATAATGAAGCTAATCCTATTATTATTATTATTATTATTATTATTATTATTATTATTATTATTATTATTATTATTATTATTATTATTATTATTATTATTATTATTATTATTATTATTATTATTATTATTTTTTAGCCAATAAAAGCATCGGTTTCTTTAAAATTCGGTTTCATAATAGTGCGACTCATCGTGATATTGCAACTTACTAATATTATAATTCTTTTATTATAGTTTCATTCATATTATAAATTTTAAAATAATTACAGAAACCAAACGAGCCTCTAGTTATCGTGCTCTTTCATATGATTGTTCCATTTATTTTTTAATTTATTTTACTTAAATATAAAATTTTATTTATTTAAAACTTACAAGATATTTGATGATTACACTTAGAGATTAAAGATATTTTTCCAAACTTAAGTACATTCAAACTTTGACTATGAATCAAGTTCAAAGCATAATACTTTTAATTACCCAATAATTAGTTAATTAGTTATAAAAGATAAGATAAGTTTAAATGACATGTTAATTCATGGATTACAATAGATAGTAAAACATCAAATGAGCAAGTAAGAAAAACATACCGAAGCGTAGAAATCCATTAATCATTTGCTCCTCGCCGCTTGTTGACACAAATTTAATACCTTAAACATTATCCGAAAAACATCCACGCACAAGCATTTCACCTTATTAATGATGAGGATATATTGCATGATTAAATCGTGCAAATGTTGAGTTTCATTGAGGAAAAAGTTGTTAATTGCCATGAAAATCATCAACAAACCAAGTCTTTTTCTTTTTGAGAATTCGCACTTGGTTGTCGAGACTTTTCGCAACATAACAAAGAAAATGTTGGATCCATCAATGGATTGTTTCGAGATCCAAAACTATGAATTCATAGCCCATCTTTTTCCAAATATTCAACAAAACAAGTGGGCAAAAATCTTTTAGTTACAAGTAAAATACTCAAAAGATTTGAAAACCGACTAAAGTGGTAGTTGATCTTTACCATGAGTAGATAGAGGAATGATCGAAACAAAGCCGACGAGTAAAATAAACTCTTTGAATCGCCGTAGTGTGATAAATAGACTCTCATAAGAAAACAATGAGAGAAGAAGCTTAGAGGCGGTTTGTAGACACCAACTTAATTGCCCCCTCAGAAGAACACGTCTAATGCATGCAAGATTTCCATGAAAATCGCCAACAAACCAATTCTTTTCTTTTGAGAATGCATGTCCGGTTGCAGAGACTTTTGTGCAACATAACACGAAAAACATTGGATCCATAAATGGATGGTTTTGGGATCCAAAACTTTAATTTCATAGCCCATCTTTTCTAAAGATTCAACAAAACAAGTGGGCACGAATCTTTTAGTAGAAAGTAAAATACTCAAAAGATTTGAAACCGACTAAAGTGGCGATTGATCTTTATAATGAGTGGATAAAGGAATAATCAAAACAAAGACACGAGTAAAATAAACATTTTCAAATCTTCATAGTTTAAGAAAGACTCTCATAATAAAACAGTTGATAGAAGAAACCTAGATGTGGTTTGTAGACACCAACTTAGTTGCCCCACCGTAATGGACACGCCTAATGCATGTCGATTTCCATGAAAATCGCCAATGCACCAATTCTTTTTATTTTTGAGAATGCGTATATGGTTTTCACAGACTTTTGTGCAACATAACACAAACAAATATTAGATCCATAAATGGATGGTTTCGGATCTAAAATTACAATTCATAGCCCATCTTTTCCAAAGATTCAACAAAACAAGTGGGCACGAATCTTTTAGTAGAAAGTAAAATACTCAAAAGATTTGAAAACCACTAAAGTGGCATTGATCTTTATCATGAGCGGATAGAGAATGATCGAAACAAAGACACGAGTAAAATATACTTTTCAAATCGTCATAGTTTGATAAATAGACTCTCATAAGAAAACACTGTATGAAGAAGCTTAGAGGTGGTTTGTAGACACCAAATTAATTGCACGGTTTGTAGACACCAACTTAATTGCTCCACTATAATGGACACGTCTAATGCATGTCCTTAAAGCAATCGTTGACTAACTACTTTATCCAGTAATTGATAGACTGGATAGGTGAATTGTGATTTTTTTTGGATAGAGGGGTGCGAACCAAGAATAATTTAACGTCCACGATGTTTTTATTCTGCTTTTTGTTGGTCTTTAGTAAAAGTCTATACTGACGTTTGTATGTGCAAATTGTCTTTGTATTGTAGTCATGCTCTGGTATAAAACAAATAAAGAACCCTGCTAAGTGAATCGACGCAAATAAAAATACATTAATTGACCATGAGCGTCATATAAATAGTATAGATAGCGAATCTGCTTACGTATTTTTTCAGTTTATTATAAAAGAAACTGACAAAAGAATATAACGTAGATAAAGATCGCTTATAAAGACATTAATTGAACAAAAACATTATTCATCTAACGACCTTCAAGGCTTCAAATATAGAGTTTCCATCTCCGTGTTAAATCATTCAAATACTAATCCATCGCGTAGCTAACGACCTTCCATTTACGAGTGGCTATTTCGGTACCACCGATTAAAAGGCGGTACAAACAGACCTACGATGGTCACGCTAGCTTTCCAAACGAGCGACTTTACGTGATTTGAGTCTGCCACGATAACTCATTAAAAAATCAAAACTTTTAAAACCATGATTAATTTTCTCTTTCTAAACTACTATACTTTTACTAGTATACTAGCACAAGTAACAAAGGAAAAATATCAAATTAAATCTATAAATTAAGCAAGTAATAAATAATAATACACGTGTGCTAAAGTATTCCTCTAATTTTCAATTACAAGTTTCCAACCTCACTTTCCCCAATTCAAACAAAAAGAAAAATAAAGGACCCAAAAGCTAAACCCCAGTTTCATTTCATGTCCTTTTTTTAATAAAAATAAAAACAATAATTTCCCAATCTATAAAAACGTAAGAACCACTTTGTTTTAACATAAAAAACCCAAACACAAAAACACACACACACACTCATCTTTTACTACTTCACCGATTTCATAAAATCAATCTGTAAGTCCTCAAAATCTCATTTTGTTTCAATTTCTCGCGATAAATTCAGTTCCTTAATCAAAACCCTAGATATCAAATCAAAACGATGTATATAAGAACTAATTGATGGTTTAATATATATGTTTGTTGTTAATTCTGTTATATAGATATATAGATAATATATATATAGTGTTAGTGTTGGTTGTTGGTGGAAATTAGGGCTTGTAAGTGAAATGTTGGGTAAGGAGGATGAGGTTGTTCAGGAGGGTAGTGTTGGTGGTGGTAATGGTAGTGTTGGTGGTGGTAATGGTAGTGTTGGTGGTGTTGGTTCGGTTTCGGGGGGTAGGAAAGTGTATTGGCGGTCGGCTTCGTGGTCTTCGTCCCACGTGCCGTTGCCGCCGTTAGTTCCGGAGAAAGAAGGTGTAGGTGGTAGTGGTAGGAGGCCGGTGGCGTTAACGCCTAGGTCTAATAGTAAAGGACGGTCGTTTTTGCCTCCGTTGAATATTGCTAGGAGGAGTTTAGATGAGTGGCCGAGAGTGGGTCGGATGATGTTGGTGAGTGGCCTAGTACGCCTTGTGGGAGGATTTGAATAATGGGGAGAGGTTGAAGCTTGATTTGTCGGCGATTCAAAGGGTTCGGATAAGAATGGGGGTTAGTGAAAAGGATAGGATTGCGTCTTTTGATAAGAAGTGTTCCAAAGTTGCGGAGCATATTTTTTAGGGGGCGATTCGGTTGCGAGAGATAAGGATATACTTAAGCAGCATAAGATTAGTCATGTTTTGAATTGTGTAGGGTTTGTTTGTCCGGAGTATTTTAAGGGGAATTTTGTTTATAGGACTTTGTGGTTGCAAGATAGTCCTTCCGAGGATATTACTAGTATATTGTATGATGTTTTTGATTACTTTGAAGATGTTAGGGAACAAGGTGGGAGAGTGTTTGTACATTGTTGTCAAGGGGTGTCTCGGTCAACTTCATTGGTGATAGCGTATCGTATGTGGCGTGAAGGTCAAAGCTTTGATGACGCGTTTCAATTTGTAAAGGCGGCTCGTGAGATTGCTGACCCGAATATGGGATTTGCTTGTCAGTTGTTGCAATGTCAGAAACGTGTTCACGCGTTTCCTTTAAGTCCTAGTTCGTTACTTAGGTTGTATAGAATTGCTCCACACTCGTCATACGATCCATTACATCTTGTTCCAAAATGTTAAATGTACCTTCTCCGGTGCACTTGATTCTAGAGGTGCATTTATTATGCATGTACCTTCAACGATCTTTATATGGGTTGGTAAGAAATGTGAATCTTTAATTGAAAGAGATGCGAGGGGGGCAGTTTGTCAGATTGTTAGGTATGAAAAAGTTCAGGGACCAATCGTGGTAGTTAAAGAAGGGGAAGAACCGACGTACTTTTGGGATGCTTTTTCGAGTCTTTTGCCTTTAATGGACAAATCAGGCAATGCAATGGATATTGCTAAATTTTCAAATGTTAACCCGGGTGAGAGGATAGTTGACTCGTATAGTATTGACTTTGAGATTATTCATAAAGCCAGCGCTGGTGGATTTGTGCCTCCATTTGGATCGTCTGAGACCGATCACGAAACGCATCTTCCTGTTAGAGAAAGCAGTTGGAGTGTATTGAGACGTAAATTTGCAGTCGGAAACATGAAGGAATTTGTTTTAGCTTCTAAGTCTTCCCCGTCTAGAGTATACCCTGATTCATTGTTTTTAGGTGCAGATAATAATTCTAATTCTAACTTTTCATCGAAACCAGTAGCTCGCTCTTCAACATCTTCATTAATTTCATCGTCATCATTGTCACCGTCGTTTCATCGGCTTCATCTCCCGATTCCATGTCTTCTGATTCTAGCATTAGTTCCAAATGTTACTCAGATTCTCCAGCCGCATCCCCTTCAGTAACATCATACACTCATGCTTTCTCTTCGACTTTGTCTACTTTGTCGAATTTATCACTTGTTCCTACTAAACTCTCTCCTCATTCCATATCTAAAAGTTCAGATTTTATCGATGTCAATTTTACTTCAAAGTCTTGTTCACAGTCGGTCTTATCTCCCTCTAAAAAGTCTTCGCTTTCCATTGCTGAACGCAGAGGTGGTACTCCTAAAAGTCTTAAACTGCCGATCCCGAGTGACGAATCAGAGTGTCAAGATGACGCTGAATCTAATGGAGATATTGTACTAGAAGTTAAATTAAAGGGACTAAATAAAGAATCTCGTATTCAGGATTCTCGTTCTTTATGTCCAAACAGTGAAGGAGATGGGATTGACCGTGACGAAACATGTAAAGCGACACAAGGAAATCGGTCTTCAAAGAGGAAAGAGAGTGAATCTGCACATCACAATGTGAAACAACAAGTAGTGATACTTGAGTGGCCTAGTTTGGAAAGCGTAACGAGATTTAGTGCTGGTGATATGGATTCTAGTCGTATGTATATATTTGTCGTCTCTAGTTCTATTTCTGGAAAGAATGGGGATTCTGTTGTGTATTTATGGGTGGGAAAAGCTTTCAGGCATGATTGCAGGAATCTCCTTGAGACAAATAAAAGGCGTGCTGACTTACCAGATTTTGCGGTGAAGGAAGTTACTAATAAGGTTGTCTCCCAAATGAGCTTGTCAAAGGAAACTCGCGTTAAGGTAAAATATCTATTAAGGTTTTACTGTTTATGTTTTGCGTTATGTAGGTTTATGTCTTATGTTGAATTGCCACAATTATAATATAGGGGCCTGATTTATTTTAACTTAAGAATTATCTACATCTTAAAGTAGTTACTGTATCCGTCCTGCTTATTGACTTTACACGTAGTTAAAGAAGATTATTGACTATTGGTCAAATGACAAAAGTTCCCTTTAACATGACGTCAAAGTAGACCAAAATGGAAAGATTGATTGCGTTGATTATGGTTAATAACTAATAAGTCACTAAATAAATTACCAAAAAGGCATTATAATTTCCATGAGACATCCTAAATGATTTTGTTGCAATCTCTATGGAGGAAACAGAGTATGTTAGGTAATTAGGTTTTTACCATCTATGCTATAAGTATGATCCATCTTATTTGTTAATGGTTAAGTATAGAATTCTAAGTGGTGCCCGTATATGCTATGTGCTTCCTTTATGTAATAAATATATCTGCAACATGGATATACATATGGTATAGGGATTTTTCTTTTCATTTTTTATTTTTTTTATTTTTTTTTTATTTTTTTATTTTTGGTAAATTTAGTCGGTGTTTTCTATAATATTATTCATTCTTAAATATCAAATTTGTTTAGTTGAGCCATTTGTTGCAAGTGTCTTTAACTTGATCATACAGCAAGCATGTATACTATATATTGCTCACAACAGGGTATTTATGGTTAAGGTCTATGTAGCCGTGACTCATAAAATGGATTGTCCCTAACTGCTAAATGCATGAATATATTCCTTATAAGTTTCATCAAAAGCTTTTTTTATCCCTTGCTCTTCATGATACATTCTTTATTTGCATGATGCTACAATGTTACATGTTACGCAGTAATGTTATACTGTATTATTTTTTATTTGGGAAGCCTTTTTGTATCAATTCCCTCTTGACACTTGTCTTCATGTTTGCATGACGTTACATGTAATGCAATAATGCTATACTCCTTTTTTTTGCATGGCGCTAATTATGGTGCATTAAATACTTCCCTATACGTTGCAAGTAAGCCATTGTTGGGAAGTTGTGTCTATAGAAGTTGAGCACCCTTTGCAGAATGAGAAATTCTGAACGAAAAAGGGCACAGTATGATCGTTCTTTCTTTCCCGTTAACGTGTCTAAAGTTCATGTAAAAATTGCTATTATAGCATATTACTTTTATGTAGCTTGTTCTTTTTTCCATTTTCTCAAGAATATGGTTGGTCTATTGTAGCCAGCTGCTTATTGTTGGTTTCTGTGATCATTTTTCTAATTTTCTTTTTCATTTGAATAATACGAGCAGGTTGTGAAGCAAGACGAAGAGCCTTCAGATTTCGTTGCTATACTGAGTTCTTTGTAGCTCTGGTGTAGGTGTCGGATGTGGACATGTGGTGCAGTCTTTTTAACTCCCCTGTTTTTCATTTCTTCAGCTTCAACACATTCCAGATAAAGATGCTAGATAAAATGTTAAGGTACTGTGGCAATACCATGTTGTTTTCTTTCAGTAATGATCTTGTATCCTTGCGCTATGAATTGGCTAATTTAAAGTTACATGTTCGGACCTGTTACCCAACTCAAACCTGCTCGCCCTGCCCATTTTGCCACCTCTACCAACAATCTTGAACCCCTTTAAAGTTTTCTCTTTTTAAATAAAGAAAGATATAATCTTTAAGGTATACAGGTCACGATCGTTGGCACCTCTATAAGAACGGTTACTAGATGGTCACATGCTGAAAATGCCATTTTTAAGTTCAATACTTGCTAACAAACCATATTTGTCTGGTAACCTTTCTTTTAGGGCGACAATTAAAAAAACTTGTAATGGTTAATGGTAGAACTTAGAAACATACAGTTATGCTTGCTGCCCTATAAAGCACATGATCATACTGCTTCCACAACTTAATGAGACCAAGTTTGGCTTTGGACCTATTTGTGTATTCAATAGAATATTTTACTATGCTGTCCAGAATCAAAACTTTATGTTTGAAAATGAAGTGCCCTTGTTGCATTATGTACATCTTAGGGACCAAAAACAGTGAATGTCTTTGACCCGTTCTCACATCAGCTACATTATTTACTTTACCCAAATCAAGCAATTCATTTTAGTATAACTGTACATAAATTCTGCATTCTTAAACGTTTTTATGTACTTGTGTTTTGCAGAATATATCAAGGCTTCAGTTGCAACTGGCAGACCATTTTGTATGCGCAAGCGGATCTTCTGTTTTCTAACTTTGACAAATTGGCTGTATATCTCTTTTTTAAATAGTTTGCTATATAACTCTAATTTAAATTTATGAAATAGATTTACTGAAGATATGCTGCTCAGGCCTTATAAGTAATGCTTTTAGACAGATTACAATTGCTTAATATAGGTTATTGTGTAGTTTATAAATTAGGCTATTTTTTGTTAATGGTCTCCCTTGGCTTCGTCCTCAATGACCATTTATAGAGGTGGCAACCTGGAAGTCTCCAGGTTGGATATGTTTGGGTTTTTGACCATAAACACATTTTGTTCAATCTTTATTACTAGTCATAACTGTCGAATACGATTTTAGAAAACTATATCATTTCAAAACCATCCAAGCCTTTTCACTTGTTGACCTGTCTCTTTTAAGCAAATTGTAATTAATTTACTTATTTGTTACGGGATAGAAGACGTATAACCTGAAATATTCATATAGAATTTGGTCAATTTTATTTACCTTTAAAGAAAATATATCATTCAATATATTATGGGTGATACATGTTATTATACTTTTCAAGCTTGTACAGTATTTGTCCTAAACAATTTCGACATGTTCTTCGGCATCAAGGAATACACGAGTTATAACATTCTTGCATTCCAGTGAGGCCTTGAGTAGCTTTAAAGAAAATATATCATTCAATATATTATGGGTGATACATGTTATTACACTTGTCAAGCTTGTACAGTATTTGTCCTAAACAATTTCGACATGGTCTTTGGCATCAAGGAATACACTAGTCAGTACATTCTTGCATTCCAGTGAGGCCTTGAGTAGCTTTAAACCCTGCAAATAAAATTTTGATTTAGTGCCTCAATTCATGGTTATTCTGAAACATTTTCTATATGAGCATTGATACATAGGCTGTTAATCTTCTGATTCGTTTCATTTACGCAGAGTCTCCTTGCGCCTTTTTAGTTAGGTCCATTTATCATTTTCCTTTCTATATTCATGTGACATGTTAGAGACATGAAAGTACCTCTTCCATCCCAAAATGGACTTCTTTTTCTGCAAGATCACAAACATCTTTAATACTCAACTTGTTAAGCAAAGCTATTGTGGAGATGGTAGACATGGGTTTCACAGCCAAATCATCCATAACCATATAAGTCACCACCCCCTTCACAAACCCAACTTCCTCAGCAGCTTTTGCAGCCATCTTAGCCTCTTCCGTAGTAACATAGGTCATCTCATCCGACATTAAACTCCGACAGTTAGGACACACGGTATTTTGCTCACTTGAAATGTTTTTGCAGCGGTTAAAGCATTTATAAAATTTTCTTTCTGCGGGTGGAAGTTCTTTGGGAATCAAAAGCAGATCTTGGTCAAGAACATAAGTTGATGATTTTGGGTTCAGGATGGTTTCTTTGGTCTTGTTTTGTAGTATATACACGTCGTTTAGGTTCTCGATGCTTTGATAAAGATCTCCTAGGCAGCCTGATAAGGGCTCTTTTGCTAAGAGTTTGGTGATAGCACCGATAGGTAATGTGAGCATGTAAAAGAAAGTCGACAAAGTCTTTGTTTGCTTCGCAAACACGACTTTGCGATCTCGTTATTTACCAAAAGCTTCAAGCTCATTTTGGAATTTGTCATTGTTAGAGGTTAGAGGTGTCGATTTCTATAGATGATTTTTACAATCGATTTTTAAACGGTGAAATATAGGATGGGAGTTGTGGGAGAAATATCGAGTCTTGACTAATGAAAGAAAGTTATGCTTTTCTTTTGGTCACACAGCTCCAGTTATGCAAAGAATATATGCTTTTCTTTTTGTTTCAAGTATCCTTCTATCTTTTCTGTTTTGCTTTCTTTCTTTCTTATATAAAATAGGAAACCATGTCTTGTTTTCTATCTGAGTAATACTTACGATGATCCATAAGTTAAACAAACTTAAGAGATAATAAATGCTAAAAGAGTTCAATTATTTAACTGTTTTAATTCAGATGCTAAAAGTTACTTCTTACGATAGGGATCATCTATCAAAAGAAGTGTGTAATTCCAAGATTAACGGGCGGTTTGTTGGAGGTTTAAGAGGGCGGTGAACAATAATTATAATGACTAGGCGGACCACCTGCTACACAGCAGCAATGATTCTGCAGCGACGATTAACGATATCGCGATATTATGGCGAGTGTTTGTATAACGTTCAAAATATAATATGAAAAGATCGATATGTAATTCGCAAACGATTGTAACGTCGACGGGTGAATTAAATTGTGTATTAATTTTATGTGTTCGATAGTGTTTTCTATTTGTTTTATGTTTTGGGCGATGGATTTCATATTTTTGTTTGAAAGTTTAATTAGATTGTACGTTGTGATTAAATAGTTGTATATTTTGGTGAAGGTGAATTAAATTGTGTATTAATTGTATGTGTTCAATGGTGTTTTTTAGTTTTATGTGTCTTGAAATCTTGAAAATGATCTTCTTTACTTGTATTTGCTTAAAATTTTATTTAAAAAGTCTTAAAAATTAATAGGAAGGAAGTGTCAACATGATTTATAAGTATTATAGATATCACAAATAAATGAATTTAGCAAACTTAATTGATAGAATTAAAAATAAGAATAAATAACAAAATATTTTGGAAATGAAATATTTAAATATCAAATACAAAATTATTATTTCTAATCTAGAGTTGATACTCAATGAATTCCATAAAATTAAATAAGGGGTATATATTCCTGTTCTTGATACGCAATCTATAGTATAAATAACAAATAAACAATAATTTAAGATCATTTGAGAACAAAAGATTATTTATATATCAAGGGATCAATCTCCACCATCCATTTTTATTTAATCTAATGGATGAGATTAATCACAACATTTTTAAAAACCCACTTTCATCATCTTTTTTTAAATATTAATAACTTTCAAACCGTTAATCATTAAGCGGAAAAAAAAATATCATTGCGACGAGCATTTAATTATCTTTCTATAAATAGGCACTTTGATATACTTTCGACAAAAAAAGAAAATTTCGTATTTTTCACTTTTTTTTAAGGTTTTTTTTGTTTTTTTACGTTACTGAAATTTGCATTAAAAAAATCATATATGATAAAACACTAATTTGAATATCACATGTGATATTAGTGTTATATCATATATGATATGTAATATCACATGTGATATTAGTGTAATATCACATGTAATATCACATATGATATTAGTGTAATATCACATGTGATATCACATAACATATATGATTTTTTTCATGCAAATTTCAAGTAACGTAAAAAAGACGAAAAAAAGGTGAAAAAATTGAAATTTTTTTCTTTTTTCAAAAGTATATCAAAGTCTTGCGTCTATGAAAGATAATTAAATCTTCTTCACGATGTAAATATTTTCACTTAACGATTAACGGTTTAAGAGATATTTAAATTATAAAATAGGTGAAATAATAAAATCTTTTAATCTCATCCATTGATTTATTTTTAGATGGATGGTGGAGATGAGTCGCATGGTATGTAAGAAAAGTTTGGTATGTAAAATAAGCTCTCATCATAAACAAATTGATGAGGAGGTTATTTCATCCAAACTTTCTCTCACATCTGCGACTCATCTCCACCATCCATTTAAAAGAAATCAATGTCTGAGATTAAGCGTTTTATTATTTCACATATTTTTATAATTTAAATACTCCCTCCGTCTCAAAATTATTGTCAGGGGACAAGAATCACAAAGTTTAATAAAAGTGGGACCCTATAAATCTCAACCACTCAAATGGAATATTCCTCAATTATATTCTCTTTTTCTTACTAAATATGGAAGGTGGACAATTAATTTGAGACATCCATAAAAGGAAATGTGGACAATAAATATGAGACGGAGGGAGTATCTCTTAAACCGTTAATCGTTAAGCGAAAATATTTACACCGTCGCGACGAGCATTTAATTATCTTTCTATAGATGGGCACTTTGATATACGTTCGAAAAAAGAAAGAAATTCGTTTTTTTTTCACGTTTTTTCGTATTTTTTTTCGTTTTTTTTACGTTCCTGAAATTTGCATGAAAAAGATCATATATGATAAAACACTAAGTTGAATATCACATATCATATATGATTTAACAATAATATCACATGTGATATTCAAATTAGTGTTTTATCATATGTGATTTTTAATGCAAATTTGAGTAACGTAAAAAGCGAAAAACTTTAAAAAACCGTGAAAATACGAAAAATTTTTTGTCGAAGTATATCAAAGTGTCTATCTATAGAAAGATAATTAAATGCTCGTCGTAATGATATATTTTTTCGCTTAACGATTCTGGGTTTGAAAGATATTAATATTTGAAAAAAATGATGAAAGTGGGTTTTAAATTGTTGGGATTAATCTCATCCATTAGATCAAATAAAAATGAATGGTGGAGATTGATCCCTTGGTATATAAAGAATCTTTGTCGCTCAAATGATCTTAAATCTTTATATTTTTAAGTAAACATAAATATCAATATGGCTTCAAAATTTTTAAAAGGAAAAGTTATTATATACCTAAATTAACTTTCTTACTCTTACATTTCTTCATTACCTAAAGAGGTAATAACCCATTACTCACCAAATTAAGAGCATTGAAAATTGATACTCACTTAACTTCTTTTTTACCCCACGATCCATTCATAAATTCAATGTTACAAAAATCGCGAATCGGTAGTCGGGCGATCGACTCTCTTGTAACTTGTAATCGGTCTAGGTGGATTAATCGGATTGACATTTTTCCAATTTTGGGTATTTCCAGCGAGTTTTGGGTGTTTAACACTATATTTTCACAAATCAGAAGGGTTTGTGACCCAATAGCACCTAAGCGGCGATTAATCGGCCTTGTAGACTCTTTTTGCAACACTTCCGTGACCCAGTAGCACCTAGGCGGCGATTAATCGATCTTGTAAACCTTTTTTTTTGCAACACTACCTAAATTCTAGTTCAAGGTTTCTCCATAGGGTAGTTGCATGCGTTTTCTGAATCATGTGGACAAAACATGCAATTTATGCATTTTCTGAACCATGTGGACGAAACATGCAATTTGCCAAACCACAAGTACGATTTTTGCAATTTGCTCTTTATAATATTGCAAATAATAAATGTCCTTAAAGTATAGGTATTTTAAAAGTTTAGTTCCTGGTTTAGTCCTTTTTAATTTGTTTCATAATTTTAATTCCTTTTTATTTTACCTTTGGTGTAATATGTATATTTATGTGATTTTATATTTAATATAAAAAGTATTTGTTTACAAAATGAAGAGAAAAACAAGGACTCATTTGGTGCCTATAAATATTTTTGTTTGTGTTTTTTTAACGGCAAATTTATTAAACAACTAGCAAGGAGCTAGAATTAAACAATTACAAGAAATGGGTTTTGAGCTAATCGATCCATTTGAGCGAGGCTTTGCATCTAAACTTACACCAATAGAATGAATTAGAAACAATATCATCAAAAATCCTTGCTGTGAAGGAGAATCTTTCTCAAACACAACCTTGTTGCGAAATATAATACTTGATGCAAAATATATGAATGCGTTAGGTTTTAAATGTATTTTCATTGGTATAACTTTTATTAAATATTACATAACACAAACAAAAATATTTAAGGACAAAAAAAAAATAAAAAAAATAAAAATAAAAATCAAAATCAAAACTTCAAAAATCAAAACTTAATAATTAATATGAGACGGAGGTAGTATATGATAGAAGCTAATGTGACAATGCTTATAACCGGCTCCTATACCTAATAACACCTAGCACTCTAAATTGTATGTGGAGAGGAAATTAAGGATGTGTTTGGTATGCTTAATGGAATCACTGTATGTATAAGTTTGAGAATAAAGAGAATAGAAATGAGTGTAATCTGTTTCAAATTAGTTGTTAGTTTTATATAATGTGAGTTTGAATATCAAAATTTATAAACTAAAAAAACCATAAATTATTGTTGATGGACCCCTCAAAATTAATAAAATACGTTTGAGTATTGAATTGATTCAAACATTCTGACAATGAAAATGACATATGTGATGGGCCCTTTAAACTTTACTAGTATATTATAGATCAAAATATGAAGAAGTTTATGAATACCTCTCAAATTAAACCGGTATGTGGATACCCATTTCTCAAGGGTTTTCATAGACATATACCCATACCTACTAATACCAAATATCTTTTATGACATTCAAATCCATAGACTCATATCTACACCTATATACCAAACGCATCCTGAATGTGATAATGGGGGTACATATAGCTATCACTTAAAGCGGATACAAAAACTTAATATACTTTCAAATTTTAGCAATTTTAAAAGTTTTTATGGACAGGGGATAAGAAGGTAGAAAAGACAAAAAATGACTTATGAACTTATAAAAATACATTTTTCATAGGTCCTTGAGTCATTTTGTGTGTGTCCCTGGATCTTTTTTACGGTATTTTTTCCTTTTTATCATGTGGCCTTACTACACAAGATTAAAAAAATCCATTTTTAAATAGAAAATTAGAAAATAAAAACAACATAAAAACTCACATTATAGCCTCGCGTCGAAGTTATAACGCAGGAGAAAGTTAAACTTGTTACGACGGTACCACATCATAAGCGTGTCAACATCGGTAATAACACACTCGTGTTGGATCTTTTAGTGACAACATTCAAAGTCAATTAAATGCTCATATTGAAACTTATTATCATCTTAATCATGATTACGATATTATCATATTCTAAGAGCATCGGTGTAATAAGGGTAGATGGTGTGGTTGAGGTTTTCCTCATCACATCGCCTTCACGCCAACTTTTCACTCTTTTAAATATTTTCCTCAATCATTCGAAGACATTCTCTTGATTTTATTTTTGTTATTTAAAATACCCACTAATATAAATATATAATATATATATATATAATATATATATATATATATATATATATATATATATATATATATATATATATATATATATATATATATATATATATATATATATATATATATATATATATATATATATATATATATATATATATATATATATATATATATATATATATATATATATATATATATATATATATATATATATATATATATATATATATATATATATATATATATATATATATATATATATATATATATATATATATATATATATATATATATATATATATATATATATATATATATATATATATATATATATATATATATATATATATATATATATATATATATATATATCTCTCTCTATATCTATGGGACTCAAGTCCCGTGATGCAAAAAAAAGTGTGTTTTCCCGAATAGTGGGTATGGTGGTCCCAGGAAAGGTAGATATAGATGTTTCTTTTGGGTTTCTCAAGCCCACACCTTCCCACTAACACCGTTAACACCAAAAGTGCTATCACATCGGTACCACTCACTATCCTCACTTTTAATACCAACAAGCAAAAATATCCCTTCACTAATAACATCCATAAAACACCATTTTGAGACTCGCTATTTTGTTTTATTTTTATTTTTAAACAAACTAAATTTCATTTAAAATAAAATACTAAACATAAAAAACATCGAAACTAACAAAACGTCACGGAAAAGAAAAAAAAACAATGATATGAAACTAAAAAAATGACAATAACTAATTACATTGATTTTATTATTGTGATTGTCAATATTTCTTCATTATTTAACCTTTTGCGGGTTGAAGTCCGTTGGCAAAAGGGGTCGATTGAGTATTGAGAAACTTCAATTATTCTATTTTAGTATGCCTCGTCTTTATTCCTCGGCGCCTCGTATGCCATCACTGCGGCCTCCGGTTTGATTGAAACTTATTTTGCATAAAATCACCAATTCAAACGGGTTACTTCCGCAGTTTCGGTGAGGTTTGATTTGATTTTTAGGCACGTGGTTTGCGAGGGACGAGGTCTCGCTTCATCTCCGAAAACTCCTCATGTCCGATGATATCAATCGGATCAGCGGCTCGGCGTCCCATTTGGCGTGTTTTTCATGATATCCCACGCGTCTTCTTGAGCAAACGGTATTCCTCCTTTAACCTCTTGACGATATGCGTTCCTAACACGGTTCATAGAATCAAGCTCATTTTCTCATCTGCGACCACCGATCGTTGTAAACTTGTAAACGTTTAAAGATTGTGTTGAACTTTCGGCAATTATGGTTTAAGTGTATGTCACTTACTCGTCAACATGTCCTTGAAAATTACTTTTGTTGAACTCGTAGACAACCTTATACCAAAGCGAATCGTTGTTTTGATGCGCTTGACGTTGTTATCCTCGAAGCGGCAGCGTTGCGAGGCTAATAACCTTTTCTCCAACGTTAACCAACGAGGAGTACAAGTTAAGGTTTCGGTTTGGGGTTCGTTTTGAGTTCTGGGTTTCGGATCTTTTGTTAGTTTTGCCATGCGTTTTCCTTTTCATTTGAACTTTTGGGTTTCGATTTTGGTTGTTGGTTGTGTCATGTATGGTGGTGGTTGTGGTTGTGATACATTTTATTATAGATTTTGTAATTGTTGGTTAACCATTTGTTGTTGTTGAAATAATTGTTGTTAATGATAAAGTTTTTCGGTGTGTAAGGCGTCATTTGATATTGGCTACGAATTCGGGAAAGTGAGAATGTGATGATATTGATTGTTCGGATGAAGGTGTCGATGGGTTGACGGAGATGACGAGTTGGGTTGCGATATGTTGAGGAGGTTGTTGAAGAACTTCGTTATTGTATTGAGACATTTTCGATTTTGTATGTGAAAATGTAAAAATTATATAATGGAGTAAAGTGTTTGTGTATGGTTTAACATACACAAACACTTTACTCCACCTAATGCCATTGAAAACCATGATTCGCCAAGATGATAACATACCTAATACTCTAATAAAAACACTAGTTTATTACCCTCGCATATATAAAAGTATATGTAGTAAGATCAATTTAGATTATTAAAAAAAAAAAAAAAAAAAAAACTTTTAAGTTCTGTATATACTTTGTTGATGTGGGTATAGTTGTGGAATTCAAACTTGGGTGAAATTCTTAATTCAACAAAAAAGAAATTAAAGGACTGCAGTTTTACACTTGTATTTATAAAAATAGATTTGGTATACAATGCTTATTGTGAGCAATGGTTAAAACACGTTAAATAACGTATTCTTTTCATATTTAAAGTATTTGTATATTTATTGTATAATAAAATGAACATACAATTTTTTTTAATTTAATAAAACCCAAGTTACCTTTTATATTTATTTAACTATTGCTCTGATCCCTTTATAAAAAAAATACCTGTAAATTCTGTTGAGTAATATCAAATCCAAAAATATATAAAGTGGCTTAATAATAGTACTTGCGTATATTTTGATTATTTTCCTTAAAAAACAGAATTTCTTCATTTTTGACTCGGTTAGATAATCCAGTTGGCGAATCAAATTATTGAACAAGTTACTAATTCTCGCGTTCCGTTTTTTCCATCATTTTCATACTAAATGTATCTTTTTCATCACAGAAAAGCTGATCAGGCTGGAACATGAACCGAAATTTAACAAAAGTTTAACAAATCGTTTGTGAATAATCCTGGTTGGAAATTCCGATTATACTCATTTATTATATGAACAAACAAAACACAATAACACAAACAATTAAAATTATTACTCGAACATATATTGTGAATGTTTGATAATATGTTCGTTCATGTATTTTATGTTTGCTAAAGTTTATCTATGCTCACTGACTCATGTATGAATTTGAGTTCTAGTGGGGTAAATGTTGCAAGTTTACAACAAGATGACGCTGAAGATCGTGTCATGTAAGAAAATTATTGTTAGACATGGACACCTCAAAGTTAATCATATGCAAATTTAACTTGAATTCAGAAAACTACAAATTTATAGAAATAATTATAGGCCAACATGGAATAAATCAAGACTCTCTCACACCTTTGGATTACTCATAGAAGCAAAAACATCCGGTTGAATTGGCTTGAATAGATCAACACCCCTAGAGTGGCTTGCACCATTTAATTGTATCAATTTTTCGTTGTAACTTTGTTCTAGCTTCTTGCTAGATTTTTAATGCAAATCGCCGTTCAAAATAAAAAATTATAGGCCAACATACTTGCATCAACCACTAGAAATCAAAAGGAGGTTTGTGGAGATTACAATAACACATATTAGTCACTGGACTTTAGGATAATACTGAGTTTCTCTAGTGATACAAAAAGAACTCATTAGGTGTTTCTTGACAAAGGCTTACCATACCTTTTAGACGTCTTCTAGATCTTCATCATTGGTAGCAAGGAAAACATTTGTGAGCACTGTCTTAGAGCCCAAAGCATGCCTCAATATTTCCAAGCCCTACAGCATCATCACATGATTTAGTACCCGATCACGTGTCTCAAATAAATCAAGTGTTTGACTAATTAGGATGCCAAAAAATTACTGTTGAATGAAACATTAACATAATAACATATTAGACTGACATGTATTATGCATATGAATTGGATAATTGCGATAACTTTTGCATGTACGGAATTTTGATTTGAATCGATTAGATAAAGCACGAAGGTATCAATCGTTCAAGTTTATTGGATTTTATAAGTCCAAATGCTTGTATATCTAAAGTTATTCTGAGACTTTATGTATGTATTATTAAGTAGTATATTCTGAGACATATTATATCAACCAATAAGGTTGATATACAAGGATTGATGACCGTCAAATGTGGCGATTAATATAGGTATTATGGGTAAAACGGTTTATGGCAGTTATCATTGAAGAGGTGTGTCTTTTGGACAAAAGTAACCATCACAACCCTTCATGCATGCCTGTCCATAAACTATATAAACCTTTGTATCTTTCAGATAATAAAAATCAATCATATTTACAGTTTATATTACTTGTTTCTTTCCCTCCAAAACTTGTGTACATTTCGTTTCTTTCCCTGCATATACAACTTCATTCACCAAACTCACTGCAACATGGTTAACACAAATTACTTCATAGAAAACAAATGGACCACACCCAACCAGAGGTCTGTTGGCCATTATAACAAAGTTTGCCTTCAGAAGATAGAATTGAATGAAATGATTTCATATTCAAATTGATAAAAACAATCATGGAAATATTCTGAATCTATGGAAGTCTTCCTTCATATAACTTAACTAGAAGGGTACCCGCGCAATGCGTGGCAGGTACCGATGACTATTTTGTAGCGAACAAATGTTTTGAGGTGGTGATGTGATGAGATGGTGGTGACAGTGAGGGGATAAGTATAGTTATATGTGTTTGCTTACCGTTTAGTGAATTCGTTTCACAACACTTCAAATGTATATGTGTTAGTTGTAAGTGTTTGTTTGGGTTACCCGTAACTTTCACGCGACATCATTATTCCGCATATAAAATACCCTCGCAATCTCTTACGCGTCAAACACTCCCCAAAAGTATATGATTTTGACGAATCAAGATTATATTTATTGGAGACGAATCAAGATTATATTTATTGGAATAAATGAAATAAAGGTTAAAGTTGTAAAAATTTGATTTAAAATAAAATAAAACCACTAAAAATATAAAAACTAAAAACTCATAAAAATATATTAAAATGGATGTTGAATTAAAGAACATAAAATTTTAGAAAATATGGTGAAATTAGATTATAATATAAATAAGTAGACAAAAGATATTTTAATTTGAAAATAAAGATGAATTTTTAGTTGAGAAGTGACACATGTCGTTTTATAATTGAGCTCCTTATCTTAATTTTGATGGTTAGAAGTTAGGCTTGGAGTTTGTTAGAAGTTAGAACTTGGGTTTGTTAAGAAGTGACACATGTCATTTCATGATTGGAGCTCCTTATCTTAATTTTACATGCATTATAATATATCTTTCCATAATAAGCAAGTAAAAAAGTCTGAATTTTTAAGCCTTCTAATTTTAGAAGGCCTAAATGCATTATAAAATAAGTATAGATATAGATTAGTTGAAAGGGGTTAAAGCATCCACCAATATTCTGCTTGTTTCATGTTGTATCTTAACTCTAAGAAGCTACTCATTATTTTTAATTTTTTTTAACGACAATTTTTATACAAATACAAAGAAAGAAACATGCCTACAAATCAATCTAAAAAGGTACCCAGACCCAAAAAATGAGATGATTGAAGTCCAAACAGCATATATACTCAATACCTAAAAATAACATTGTAATAACCAAATAACACCTAAAATAAAACACGATTCCAAGAAACAAACGAATTTCAGTGCCGTGTATACTCTTTAATCTGATAGTATACAATCACTCACTTACTGATTGAGAGAGATAGATGACTACAGTAGGTATACACATAGAATGAATGCATGGAATCAAACAGAACACTATCTCCACAAGACCATTGACCAACAAACTTTAGGGTTCGTATCATATAGAAGTGCCTCAAAGAAATATGAAAGTATCTGCTCAAATTCAACCACAAGACCTCATACAATAACAGCTTTATAATCAACACTTTTCTTATACTGAATTACTGGTATGCAAGAGATTAGGATAATGTCATTCTATCTAGCTAGGTATATACTTCTATTGTTAACTTCAAATATCATTCTAAAGCACTAATGAAATCCAATCAACGACATATTCTATAAATTTACCATACTTTTATTCCGTCCCTATGTATATCAAACTGATGTATGCAAATCAATTTCCTATATGACGTGGCCTAATATAGAAAAGTGTGTGACGCGAACTAAAATATTGACCAAAGTCCCAACCTTATGCAATAAGCACATTCAATATTGTCCAACAATCAAATTGTAAGATTGTGTTGGAGAGTAGATAGAAATAAGAAACCATTACAAAAGAGTAACCGGGCATATAGAAAAATCTAGTCGCTTATATCACTACTACAACATAGTAACATACTCACATTTATTAGTGTGTGCCGCCACACTTTAAAATGTGAAGAATCAAAAAGTTCACACTAGTATGCGTGTAAACCAATTGAGTGTAGCAAAAAATTTCACACTCTTAAGTGTGAAGCTTTATGAATATGTTTCACTGATAATTTTAATTTTGAAATAATTCTTCACACTTTTAAGTGTGAAGATTTTGATTTTGATATAATTGTTCACACTTTTAATTGTGAGATTGAAATTCTTCGCACTTTTAAGGTGTGAGGATTTTGAAACAATTATTCACACTCTTAACTGTGAACATCTTTAAAAAAAAGTTCACGGTTTATAAAGTGTGAAAAAAAAAACGTGTAAAAATGAACTTTGTTGTAGTGTATAATGATCATCTTGAACATCGCGGACCCGGTACTAGAAGTCATCATGTTCATTTCATAGGATTAAAGAAGATTTGTAATGCATAAATTTTGGGACCGGGATCATTTTGAAAAGTCGGTGTTTTGATGATTTTACACCATGCGAGATAAATCCGTGGGGTTCCGTGCACTTAGTGAACCCCTCCATCCTCGGTCCAACTCGATCTACAACCATATCTCCAAAACATCTATTTCTCTATATTTTTGTATTTGAAGAATTTAGCATATAAAATATTTCTAGCCATGTTTTATTTTTGAAGATAATTATGAACATTGTTGAAAATCAACCATATTTGAAAGATCACTATTAGTCAATAATTCGCAAAATAATGCAATATATACATTAGGTAATAAATAAAATAAATGAGTCGCTTATTGAGCGTTATATAGTAAAAAATTGATACTTATAATCTTATGCAAATTTATATGTTGTTATTTTAAAACAACATATACATTGTATTTTTAAAAATATAAAGTATAAAGGGTATAAAGTATAAGGGTTATTTGTTTATAATTGAAAGTTATTAAAAATATGAGACTTATAATATTACACTTAACTACTATATAATTTTAAAAATTCAACCACTAAAGTTTTATTAATTACCTCCTCCTTTTTAAGTTTTGTTTCACAAATTTGACACATATATTTTATGTGTTTTTTTATCAACCAAATTTATCCACCAAATTTATTAAAGTTTGTTAAAATCAATTTAATTTTGTTTTATTAACCAATCACATCACATGATTTTGATGCGGTGGCGAAATTGAGCTCTCTATTAGCTCGATTGTTTTTCAATAAGAATGAATTACAAAATCACTTTAAAATGATGTGATTCCTTTATTATATAAAAGATGTAGAAATTAAGTCAATGATTGAAAATAAATTAAATTCCTATGAATGTTTGTAAAATATAAGTTTGTTTCAAATTTGAGGCATTGCGTTTTGAGATGCCCTTCCTTAAAGAAAGATGCCACCCCAAAATGAATGAAACCTAAACCCTCAAAATCAAAATGGATAAAAAAAACTTGGGAAAAAGAGTACTTGGTATTTTTATAAAGGAGAGATTCTCGAGTTATTTTAACTCGATTGATCGAGTTCTGATTATCAACCATTGAATCAATCCAACGGCCAAATCATCTCATGTTCTTTTGATTTGAGACGTTGGTTTAATCGATGATTGATAATCGCCGAACTGATCGATCGGTTATAAATAACGAGAGAATATCTCTTTATAAAACTACAATTTGATACCCTATACCACATACATTATTATATATTTATACTATATATAAAGAAAAGCCCATAAAATTTAGAAAACTATATATGAAAACCATAAAACTTTATTATTATTTTTGTTTAACCCTATAACCCATATTATTTTCATTCAGTTTAATCCTCAAATTTTTAAATATTTATTATTTTTCGTTTATAACTCATAATTTTTTTTATCACTACAACTATCTGGCATAATAAAATCCGTATATACGGGTATCTTGTCTAATCTCAAATGATTTCACGAGATTTGAACTTACACCTCTTGATGGTTGGACGACTCACATACATTAAAAATGAAATAAAATCAAAATCAAATACTTGAAATAAAATGGAAATTACCTCATCCATGCCAACTTGAACATCTTTTTCCTCCAACACACTCACATCCTTAATCTTAAACTTGTTAAGCAAAGTAATGTTAGAAATAGTAGACATGGGTTTCACGGCCAAATCATCCATTATCATATCGTCACCACCCCCTTAACGAATCACGCACGGAAACCACGGTGAAGTCGTCGGAACATAGTGTGTGACAACGGTAGTCATTAATGGCCACATCTTGAACAAGCACGAGAAGAAACGGGGAAAATTAGAGTCGCTACATTTCTCATGCGTGTAAAAGCCTTAGCGGTTGTCGGTCTAGGTGGTGGGGACCACCATTCTCCAACGGGCAAAAGAGGAGCTTGAGATGAGGTTAATGAAAGTGAAGATTTAGGTTTCAAGACAACATCTTTTAGTTGGTGCTTGTTTGTGCGTTTTGGTTGCAAGAAGAGAGAAGAATGGAGTGGCTTGTGTGTGACTGCGCAAAAAATGGGTAAGAAGTGATGGTTGCACAAAATCACGGATAACATCTTTTATCCTTAAGGTTAACAACATTGATTATGTGTTGTATGATGTCATAATGGGCTTATCCCAATATTGTTAAGAGTTCCCATAATATCTAAAAATTGTTGGGGCTAAAATGTTTAATATTTGAAAAATAGTAAACTTTTTGAATTAGGCTAATTTTTTATATATTCTTTGGTTAATGGTAATATTGGGGGATAAATGCAATTATGGACTGACGGTGTATTTTGGACTTTTAATTTTTGCGGGGATGATTATTTCAAATGTCTGAATCTCAGAACCTATAAGCTTGGTTTCGGTTTATTAATGATCGGTTTTTGATTGAGCAAGTCGGTTTGGTGTTTTGATTTTACATATTTTTTGAACACCATATCTATAAAGCTTAACTTTATATAAATCATGTAGTCATTTTAAACAACGAAAAAACGTTGCTTACTAAATTATTTATTAGAAAAAATTACACGTTTGGTCCCTATGGTATACCCAAAATAACAACTTTAGTCCTAAGTCGTTTTATTACACCACGATACTATTTTGAAACCTTGCGCATTTAGTCCCTATTTTGGATAGGCGTTAGTTAAGTCCGTTAAGTATTTTTATGTTATTAGTCCTTCGTTAAAAATTTTGCACCGTTAGTCCTTATTTTTAAAATATAGTTTTCCCCAGTTAGTCATTCAGATTAATAATAGTTATCCTTGGTTTTTACATTTTGTCCGTTTTATCCGTTTTCCCCGTTTTTCGTTTTAAATCCGTTTTGTCGCTTTTTATCCGTTTTCGACCGTTTTTACGTTTTGGCAGCCCATTTTTACGTTTTATCTGTTTTTATCCGTTTTACGCTTTTTTTACGTTTTTGTCTGTTTTTTTCCTTCTGCGTTCGTTTTTTGTCCGTTTTTTACGTCTTTGTCTTTTTTTTCCTTTTACGTTCGTTTTTTATCCGTTTTTTTTTTACTTTTTTGTTTTTTTTTTATCCGTTTTCGTTCGTTTTTTTCACAAAAAAATTGGAATTTTCTTCACAAATTTGAAAAAAATAATTCCAAAAATTTTGAAAAAATAAATTGGAAAAAATAAGAAAATTTGAAAAAAAAAAATGAATAAAAAATATATATTTCAAATATTTAAAAAAATTATTTTCAAAATATTTTCAAATATTTAAAAAAAATATATTTTATTCAAATTTTTAATTTAAAAAAAATATTTGAAAATATTTTTAATTTTAAATATTTTTCAAAATATTTGAAAATATTTTTTAATTTTTTTTTATTCAATTTTTTATTCAAAATTTTTATTTTTTAGAAAATATTTTTCTTCAATTTATTTTTCAAAATTTTTTGGAATTTTTTTTTTCAATTTGTGAAAAATTCCAAATTTTTTGGAAATTTTTGTGAAAAAAGCGAGCGAAAACGATAAAAACAGACAAAAACGGAAAGAATAGAACGCAAAAGGAAAAAAAGACAAAAGCGGATAAAAAGCGAACGCAAAAAGCAGACAAAATGAACGCATAAAAGCGGATAAAAAACGAACAAAACGGATAAAAATGTAAAAATGGTGGCGTTAAAAACTGGACGGCGGATAAAAGCGTAAAAAGCGGACGAAAAACGAAAAAGGGAAGCGGATAAAAGCGAGCGAAAACGGATAAAAGCGGACAAAATGTAAAAAGCGGCGATAACTATTATTAGCGGAGGGACTAGCGGGAAAACTATATTTTAAAAATAAGGACTAACGGTGCAAAATTTTTAACGAAGGACTAACAGTAAAAATACTTAACGGACTTAACTAACGCCCATCAAAATAGGGACTAAATCGTGCAAGGTTTCAAAATAGGTATCGTGGTGTAATAAAAGCACTTAGGGACTAAAGTTGTTATTTAGGGTATACCATAGGGACCAAACGTGTAATTTTTCTATTTATTATTACAATTGCATAAATAAAAATCATTATCAACGGTTAAAGAGTTAAAATATTCGACGTGAAATTAAATGCGTTTATTATATAAAATGTAATAAATTAGAATCGTAGTTCATTGGAAATTAAAATACGTAAAGAAATTGTTAAAAAAAAATGTTACTTTAGTAAAGCAGCCTACGAATCATGCGGATCACCGCTAGTTTATTATTATTTCACTACTGAAAATTGGTTCATTCTCCCACTAAATTTTCATACTTTTAAAAGTGTGTAAAATTTTATTGGTTTATTAACATAATTATGTGTAAAATTATTATTAACACTTAATTATGTGTAAAATTATTACATGAATAAGTGTGAATTATTTGTAACACCCAAATTCTCATCACTTAAGTAATGTGGAGAATCTTTGGGTCCCACACTTTGAGGAAGTGTGGAGAATTTGGTCCACACCTATAAGTGTGAACATTTTTAGATTTCTCACACTTAAAAGGGTGAGCTTTTTTTGACACAACTAAAGGGTTGAAATTTTATTGTTTTACAATTTTTTTCACATTTATTAATTTAACCAATTTTACACATTACTAAGTGTTAGTAAATTAATAAAATTCTACACACTTTTAGAAATGTTGAGAAAAAAGTGTGTAAATTGAACCAAATTTTTGTATTGTTTTATTTTAAAATATTTACTAAAAACTCAAATATTTCATATTTGGCAATAGTTAAAAACGTTCTAATATATAGTCAAGAAAAGAGAAATAAACATAAAACCTTAAGTGTCAAAAGTATAAAGAAAAAACTTAGTAAAAAGCGAGAGTGATTTTAAAAATATTTGTGTCTAATGTAAAGAAATAAAAATAATTAAATTAATTATCGTTTTATATGTCAACAATTTACAACTTTATATAAAATAAATAAATTAGTAATTGATTTTAAAAAAGCACAATATATAAAATAAAAAAAAGCGTGCGTCTGAAAGTATTATAACTAGTACAACTAATTAGGTTTAGTAAGTAGAAAGAAAAGGCACTTTATAAAATGGGAGGTGATTTTCCACCAACATTTTTTTTGGCATACACCACCAAATCTTTTGCAAAGACTATTTTACGCTTAACCTATTTACTCTTATTCTTTTACCAAATCATAATCAAAATGCAATATTTACCCTACTTACACCTACACACAAGTATGATTTAACTTAAATATAATTAGTTTGAACAATATTTTTTTACAGTGTAATGTATATGGCATTTGATTTTGGGAACTTTGAATACTTTATATGAAATCTAAATAGGTTAATTATATCCATCGTGAGTACATCATGATTGATTTGAATTTATATCTAGAATCTCCAAGCGACTTTATGTTGTTTGAGTAGAAGATTGGTCACTCACCTACAAGAAGCCAAATATGCTTCTTATGGTGCACTGTTTGATTAGAAGCATGGAGTGGAAGAAATATTTCATCTATACTATATATAATAGAAAAACGGTCAAAGGTGAAAAGTTGAAAAGTTGAATTGTTGAAATTGGTCAAATGAGAGAGAATGCGTAGTGTAATTAATACTCTTATTAAAACACCATATTACTTAAAAGTACAATAATTTATTCACATTTTACAACCAATTAAAAGCACATCTACCAAATTAAAAAAAAATCAATTAAAACACTATTTACTAAAAAGTACAATAAATTTTTCATAACGTACAATTTAAAGAAGCTACAACATAATCCAAAATATAAAATAATTAAACACACTAATTAATGATATTTTTAAAACACCCTAAAAAGAAAAGTACATGTTATTATACACATGATACAAATTAATAAAACACATAAAACTTCATACAAGCTAACAAGTTGATGATACATATATTTTGAAAACCGGACGGACCGGACCGGACCAACGTGTTCAACCGCGAACCGGTGTCGCCATCGGTTCGGCTAACCAATTAAAGCCATCCGAAAGCGAAACAGAGGACCGTTGAAGCGATACAAGCGGTGAATCGGTCTCATCGAGATCTATTTCTGCGATTAATCGTCCTGGTATCCGTCGCCAAAACGCGAGTACCCACTATATACTATATATAAAGGAAAAACCAAAAAGTAAAAAGTGAAAAGTTGAAACTAAAAGTGAAAATGTTGAAGACATATATTTCAAAAGGAAATGATAATACACATCGAAAACTGGTTGACCGGGATGCTTCAAACCCGTGGGTTGACCCTATTTAATTTGACTTGTTTTCGACCCAACTGTCGGGTTGACTCGGTTTAAATCGACTTGTTTTTGACCGGGCTGTTCAACCGGTTGAACAACCCGGGTCGAACCAGGTTTCAAATTTGACAAAATTATATGAGAAATGATGAAGTAGTTGTGGAACCAGTGACAAATTTAGAAAAATGATAAACCAAATAATTGTAGTTTTTTGTTGTTTATTTTGCTTTGACACATGTACGTTGTCATTTGTAAAATGTTATTTTGAAAAATGTTGGTCTTGCACCACTTAAGGGACTAGCATATATGAATCATCTTTAAAAAGTTAATATATACTGTATAGCCCTTTATCCGATACGAGTAATGTTATGTAAGTTTATTAGAATCACAAAATTTAAATAGTATTGTTATCTTTAGCGATAGTTATTTGTACTCCAAACAAATAGCTTTGAACAATGCTTAAATATCTATGAAAATTGATAGTACAAGATAATCTTATTATGGTGATATTAAATTTGTAAGGTTACAAGTTTAAAAGTCACACACCAAATAATAAACGCTACACATGTAAAAAAAATAGTTATCACTACCTAAATTACTGACAAAACAAGAAAATACTATGGAAAACTAGAAGGGGGGGTTGAATAGTTTTACCAATTAAAACTTCATTTTAAACTATTTAGATCGACTTATGTCAATCTATTTGGTTGTGTGTGTTGGATGTTGATAAACAATCATATAAAGATATGTAATGAAAAGATAAGAGTAAGAAGCACAAAACCACAACGCGAGTATTTATAGTGGTTCGGCTACAATGACACCTTCCTTGCCCTACTCCACTCCACGAGTCACCTACTCGAGAGTTTGTAAACACTACATCAATCTCCTTATGGCAGAGAAGCCTTCACAACGTCGCTTAACCTTTTTCCGGTACAAAGCTAAATAACGAGTTCTTTCACACCAAGGCGAACCACACCTAACACAACGTCGCCTACCCTTTATACGGTGCTAGGCTAACCACCGAGTTCTTTCACACCTTAGTAGAACTAATCCTTCACAACATCGCCTACACTTTATTAGGTACTAGGCTAAGCACCTAGTTCCATTGCAATGGAGGAACTACTACCACACTACACCAACGACTAATCCCAAAGGAGATCTACTCCTTTACAACATCATCAAGGATATCAATATCCTTGGATCTAATACTAGTCTATCTTGTACATCGAAACACACCATATCGAATGTACATCTAAAGCACCTTTCACTAATGCCTTTTGACTAGATCTACAAGACACCTTTCACTAATGTCTTGTGTCTTCACTTCAAAGCACCTTTCACTAATGCTTCTAGTCTTGACTTCTAAGCACCTTTCACTAATGCTTCTTGTCTTGACTTCTAAGCACCTACCACAAGTACTTATGCTATAGACGTAGATACCTTTCACTAATATCTTTGTCTTGACACTTGAGACATCTTTCACTAATGTCTTCAACACTACACTTCTTTGAAGAAAGAAAGGAATCATCAACAAGAAGACTTCAGTAGCCTTGATGATGAGGAAGCATGGCAACTCATGGACTTGAGCTTGCTCGACTTCAAAGGTGGTGATCTTGCCTTTAAGAGGAACCTAGAAGATCACACAAAAAACAAAACTACAAACATAGATCTCTTGGATCTAAGGTTAGTGAGATTTAACTCAGGGGATAAAGTATATTGAAAGGGGGTGAGAAATAATGAAGACATGGCTCACTATTTATAGAGGAAAAATTCTACTGTTCCCCGGATCCCACGGATCCCTGCCACAAGGGATCCGGCTAGCACAAAGCCAGGGATCCGTGGTACGCTCCTCTTTGCCCATGGGTATTTTTGGTAATGGGTCATGGGTTATGGGTTGATCCATGGTTTTCTTTCTAGATTCAATGAACTTGGTTAAGTGGTATATATAAAACCATGGGTTGTGGGTCAAAACCATTTGCTAGTATTTACCCATTTAGTATATACTTGTATTTACCTATTTTAGTATATACTTAGTTTTACCCATTTTAGTATACTTAGTTTAAGTATTTGTTTAACCCAATATGTAAACACTAGTTGTTGTACATATGTATCTAAGTCATAAAATCACTTATACTTGTTTTAGTGTTTTATGTGAAAGCGTAAGTGTGTTAGAAAACTATTAGTCTAAACCATTTACGTATTTTATTTGTTTCGTTAAAATGATTTTACGTTTGTTATCGACAAAACATTAGAAGATCGTAAAATATACATAAACGTTTTTACGGCTTATTTGTATTAACAATCTCCCCTTTTGTTGATGACAAAAATAAAATTATTTTAAGGAAAAGCTAAAATTAAGTAAAAGTTTGAATTTGTAGTTTTACTTTCTTCTCCCCTTTTGTCGAAACAAAAGTGTTTGAAGGAAGGCAACACATTATTTTAAGAAAAACATGTGAAAGAAAAAGTAAAAGAAATAGAGAGCAAATAACGGAAATGATCTCGTCTTTTACTCCCCAGACGAGTCCATCCCTATGTAAGGCGTCAAGTAAATGATACTAATCTAGTTTGTTTGCAAATAAGTTTGCAAAGATATCGTCTATGAGACGAATGTGCTCCCCTTGATTATTGCAAAGGGATGTCATGAAATGTAAACCTAGTATTGCAAATAATTTGCAATGTATTGCTTTGACATAAAGCTCCCCTAGCTTTAGGATGTCAAAGTCTTCATATGTAAATTGAATAACTACAAAACAAAGGTTAGAAATCAAGTATAATTCACAATTTCACGCAAATGTGATTCAAGTTAGTAGAAAGAAAGCTTTACATCTCACGGATCCCACGGTTCCCTCTAGTAGGGATCCGTCTAAACAATCTGAGGATCCGTCTGGTGATGAATAAAGTCGAGAAAGATTGGTATAACAAGAAATGTTAATACCGAAAAGAGATATGGATTATATAGTATACTCATATACTCGGAAATATAGCAAATAGCATGTAATTCCATTTAATAAACAAGAGTTATGATATACATGACTTGAAAAACAAGAAAATAGACAATACATGACTAGGAATTTCAAGATCACCTAACGCTTGAAGCTAAGACACCACTATAATCTTCTAGCTCAAGTTTTGTTTAGGTTTAATCTCGTCGAAGCGTTCGAGGAGATGATAGAACATGAAACGTTGGTCTTCTCGTACTTCATGTATCAAACTTTCAACATGTTGACAATGATAGCAATCTTTGTCATGGCTAGGTAGTGGTGGTGGATGAAATGAAATGGCTTGATTCAAAGGATCAAGTGAAGCGGCTTGTGGAGCTTCAAGCGATGGAGGATTGGTGGAGGTGCATTTAACAATGGCTCAACCAAGAATGATGGTGGTGGTAGAAGTGTCAACTTCCATATGGTCGGTGGTTGACTTTGATGATTTGTCATAATCCAAATGGGATTATATGATGAAAGCGCCGAGAAGGAAGCCGGAGCAAGTGTTGACTCAACACCTTGATTTTGAACCATTATTCCTCCTAATGAGGAGAATGTCGTCGTGAGCGGATGAGGCGGCCTAGGAGGCAAGTCCTCTAAATTGTAGAGGTGTGGTGATGATAGTGGGGATGTAAATGAAATAGCTCTAGGAACCAATGGTGATGGTTTGGTGGAGATGATATTGTTTGGCCTAGGAGGTATGGTGGTGTTTGGCAAAGGTAGTTTTGTGGGTGCTATCCTTTTAGGAATTGATTTGATTGGATGATGAAGGATTCTATCATTTGTTGGCTTGACCGGAGATGATTCGATTGAAGAAATTTCGTGTATAACATGAGCTCTTTTCATGGGTGGTTCTTTAGTGGATAAGTTACTACTTGGGGTTTTCCTCATGATGGGATGATTTCAAGAGGTTGCAAGACCTGAAGTTTAAGATGAGAGTGATGACTATGGAGGTCCTAACAAGGTGGTTTATAAACTAAGAGATTTGGCAAGTGCATTTAAGCTTTAAGCCACTAGATTCATTGGAATGTGATGATTGACATGCACAAGAGTCAACTTCGAGGTTGCTCGATCTAGGAACTCATTTAAGATGAGATGGAGTGTTTGAGTTAGGAAGATGAGTTGAAATGATTGTTTTAGCAAGATTTGACCTATCATCATCCGGATCCCACGGTTCCTCCTCGAGAGGATCCGTCTAAACTAATCCTAGGGATCCGTCTCTCAGCAGCTATGAAAGAGTGGAAATGATGTTTCTAAGATCTAAGACCTATATCATCTTGAGTGTTTCAGTCCTCCTAAGTGTTTTAAATGAAGGGATGCTTGAGTACTTGAAAGTAATGGGTGATGTAGCTAATGATTGTCATTTATGGAAGGATTTGGAACTTTCAAGAGTACCAATGGATGAGCAAGGATGACACTAAAGATTTGGAGTGTCAATTGAAGCTAAATGATCCTAGAGATCAGGTTGTGTCTTAGGATTGTGTTTTGGAAAATATCCTAATGGTTTTGAGATGGAAAACTAGGATTTGATCAACTTTGATCAATTTTGAGGTGAGGTTGATTTATGATCAATTTTGTGATAAAAGATTTCTTAACCTAGATGTGAGGGGTCAAAATAAAAATGAAGTGTGAGTTTTGAGGCGGAAGAGTGATGGATTAAAACAAAGTGATAGATCTATGAATATCTTAGAGTGTGATCTATGTGAGTTGGAATGAGTAGGAAAGATCAACCTATCTTGATAAGGACTTTATCTATCTTAAGACACTATGTTTAGCTTAGTGTGAGGTGTTCTAAAGATGTGTTTGACATACAATGTTTGCAATTGCATTTTCTGTTTGCCGGATCCCACGGTTCCCTAGATGTAGGGATCCGTTTAGTACAACATTTGGGATCCGTCTATCTGCTAGACAGAACCTTTACTAAAGGTATGCAAGGATCTTGACAATGCATTATATTCCAAGTTTTGTTTAAAGGAGTTCTAAAAACTAAATATCAAATGTAAGAAGTTTTATTTCATGAAAGAAATAGGATTACATTGATAAATCACGAGTAGAGTAGAATTGATCCTATTTGACTACTACTAGGTTCCTTGAGTGTCTTCGCTAGGAGGATCATTATGTGATTGATGGGTATTGGTGGAATCAAGAATGAAGAAAGTCTTCATGAGAGATATGTTTAGCGGTTCCATCATCTTGTTCACAAGCACGCATACAACGGACTTTGAAATTGAGGATGGAAGTGCATAACATTGTGATAGGCGTGTCAAGAACATTCCATAAGGGATGAGTTTATTCTTGGAGCCTTGAAGATTTGCAATTATTGCGAAGAAGTAGGCGAGATTGTATGGTTGTTGTGTTAGCAAACGATTACAACATGTGAGCACAACAAGCGGGAAGAATATCTCGATTTCCCTAAGACTCCAAACATTTTCACGTAGAATGAGAGCAAAAGGCTTGTACTCTTCTCGGATATCCGTGTATGGATAATGTTTGGATTGGAGTAATATGGTCGAGGTTTGCATATTATGCGATTTAAATCTTCCGAAGAGGGTATGTGTGAACAATATGGACTATTTTCTTCACGAAAGTTAAAGAGAGAATCAAGAGACCAATATTCGGTGAAGGCACATTGTCCATGATTTGGAACCCGAATGATGTGAGCAAAATGCCCAAGGGTTAAAGTGAACTTTTGGTTTTTGATATAAAACCAAAGAGATAAAGAGCGATCCTCGTTACGAACGAGTTCAACTTGACGGAAGAATTCCATTATGAACCTTGGACATATCTTCTCGTTGATTTCAAGAAGACATTCTAGTCCTATGGCTCGGAAGGAGGTATTGATACCTTCTTCAAATTGTAGAAGGTGTCTACAATCGTCCTTCATGGAAGTAGCGGTTTTCGAGATTATTGAACCCACGGACATGATTGCGGTGTGTTGGGCTCAGAGAGATGTTCGGAGTGTAGACGCTAGTGAGTGAAAAATCAAACTCATATTCATGCGTCATAATTAAACCTATGGAAATGATAAGTTAAAGAAAGAACATGTTTGTGATCAACCTATTATAATCTAATGTTTTACTAGATTTTATTAACAATGATATTTAATACTTAACTAACTCATGGTTTTGAAATTCTTAGTGGATTATTACTTTTAGTAAGATAGTGATTTTAATCTTGCATGAAAATTGTTTTCAGGGGACGGATCCACGGTTCCTTTACAAAAGGGATCCGCTAGTATATCTTCCGGATCCATGGATGCAGTAATGTAGAACATGATTTGATAAGAACAAAGGTTTTACAGGTTTTATACCACGAAATATGTTTTATCCTACATTTTTTTTACCATTCATACATGACTTCTAATGTATCATGAAAGAATATAAAACATATAAATCAAAAGAGATGATAAACACATTATAACAATAATAACCTAGATAAACTAGATTATTAATAATATTGCATTTCAATACTAAGGATGATACAAAGGATTGGGTATATGACTCCAATATAGATTAACAACACAAAGTAAATGTCTCCGTATGTGAACTTCATCATAGGGAACACAAGTGCGATGAGTGTTAGGGCGATGAGCATGAGTGAGATGTAAACCATGTTGATGACGGATCTTCTTGGTTTCGGTTGAGATGAAATGAGGAGGAAGATGAAGTTTTTGAAAGAGAGGACATTTTTGAAATTGGAAGATTTGAAAAAGTGAGGGTTTGATAAAGTGGTCGACGGTGGGAGTTTTTATGGGGAAGGAGGAATTTTTGAAATTCGTGTTTTTGTTTTATTGGATTAAAAGAAACAAAACATAAGTTTCATATACCACGACTTTATACGAGAAATAAAACACGTATGTGAGAAAAAGGCTTCTAATGAAGCTTCATGTAAAACATGTAATTTGCACAAAAGATAATCATATAAATACCTAACTAGGTATACTTAATTATCAAGCAAATTAAAAGAAAATCATACCTTTAGCGCACTTAGGAATGTCTTTACAAATGACACAGCAAATGTCACTTAGACTATTCCCACTCCTTTGCGTTTAAGATACCTTCTTAAGGAAGGTTTTCTTGTTACCAAGCGACTCCTAAAGCTTGGTGGGTATGAGCTTTGACTAATCAACATGACAAGGAAGATTAGTGCAAATAAAATAAATAAATAAGAGAAATGTTGTTTATCAAATCAACATCCAAACATATAGTTTTAAAAGACATGGTGTTTGTTTTTATGAAAAACCTTCTTTGTAGTTTTCAATTAACCATGGATCGTATCAAGTTTTTAAAGTACAATATACTTCAAGAAACTTGGTAAACACCAATTGTGGAAAACTAGAAGGGGGGGTTGAATAGTTTTACCAATTAAAACTTCCTTTTAAACTATCTAGATCGACTTATGTCAATCTATTTGGTTGTGTGTGTTGGATGTTGATAAACAAGCATATAAAGATATGTAATGAAAAGATAAGAGTAAGAAGCACAAAACCACAACGCGAGTATTTATAGTGGTTCGGCTACAAGGACACCTTCCTTGCCCTACTCCACTCCCCGAGTCACCTACTCGAGTTTGTAAACACTACACCAATCTCCTTATGGCGGAGAAGCCTTCACAACGTCGCTTAACCTTTTTCGGTACAAAGCTAAATACCGAGTTCTTTCACACCAAGGCGAACCACACCTAACACAACGTCGCCTACCCTTTATACGGTGCTAGGCTAACCACCGAGTTCTTTCACACCTTAGGAGAACTAATCCTTCACAACGTCGCCTACCCTTTATTAGGTACTAGGCTAAGCACCTAGTTCCATTGCAATGGAGGAACTACGACCACACTACACCAACGACTAATCCCAAAGGAGATCTACTCCTTTACAACATCATCAAGGATATCAATATCCTTGGATCTAATACTAGTCTATCTTGTACATCGAAACACACCATATCGAATGTACATCTAAGGCACCTTTCACTAATGCCTTTTGACTAGATCTACAAGACACCTTTCACTAATGTCTTGTGTCTTCACTTCAAAGCACCTTTCACTAATGCTTCTAGTCTTGACTTCTAAGCACCTTTCACTAATGCTTCTTGTCTTGACTTCTAAGCACCTACCACAAGTACTTATGCTATAGACGTAGATACCCTTCACTAATATCTTCGTCTTGACACTTGAGACATCTTTCACTAATGTCTTCAACACTACACTTCTTTGAAGAAAGAAAGGAATCATCAACAAGAAGACTTCAGTAGCCTTGATGATGAGGAAGCATGGCAACTCATGGACTTGAGCTTGCTCGACTTCAAAGGTGGTGATCTTGCCTTTAAGAGGAACCTAGAAGATCACACAAAAAACAAAACTACAAACATATAGATCTCTTGGATCTAAGGTTAGTGAGATCTAACTCAGGGGAGAAAGTATATTGAAAGGGGGTGAGAAATAATGAAGACATGGCTCACTATTTATAGAGGAAAAATTCTACCGTTCCCCGGATCCCACGGATCCCTACCACAAGGGATCCGGCTAGCACAAAGCCGGGATCCGTGGTGCGCCTCTCTTTGCCCATGGGTATTTTTGGTAATGGGTCATGGGTCATGGGTTATGGGTTGATCCAAGGTTTTCTTTCTAGATTCAATAAACTTGGTTAAGTGGTATATATAAAACCATGGGTTGTGGGTCAAAACCATTTGCTAGTATTTACCCATTTAGTATATACTTGTATTTACCTATTTTAGCATATACTTAGTTTTTACCCATTTTAGTATACTTAGTTTAAGTATTTGTTTAACCCAATATGTAAACACTAGTTGTTGTACATATGTATCTAAGTCATAAAATCACTTATACTTGTTTTAGTGTTTTATGTGAAAGCGTAAGTGTGTTAGAAAACTATTAGTCCAAACCATTTACGTATTTTATTTGTTTCGTTAAAATGATTTTACGTTTGTTATCGACAAAACGTTATAAGATCGTAAAATATAAATAAACGTTTTTACGGCTTATTTGTATTAACAAATACGATCACACACGTTGGCTATACCTCTAAACTACAATATAATATTGTCAACTACATAATACCGTTGCTTTTTGTAATGCTTGAATCTATTATTAATAAAATCTTAATAACTTAAAAGTTAATACAATCTTATTAGAAATATACTCCCACACTTAGATTGACTCTACATAATTTTTTTGAAAACTGTATATTTCTGCTGCTATGCAACCACGCATCAGAATTATAGTTATTCGAAAATGATTATTTGACGTTACAAATATAGTTTGTTGAAAGAAACTTATGGGTCGTCGGAATTTTGCGGAAAACTAGACACCGTTGCCGCTAGGCACGGGTACTCGTCTATATACATAAACTATCGATCATGTTAGAACTTTTTTTTTTTATTTATTTTTTTGAGTTGTGTAGTCTCTTTTTCTTCGATCATACTTGGTTTACGAGTTTGAATTTTTGCAAACGTTAAACTTGCCCCTTTTTATTGCTACGTTTTAATTTGTTCAGTTGGAAGTGGTGAGGGTGGTGGCAACGGGGGTCGGTGTGGTTCGGTATGAAGTGAAACAGCACGGCAACACCGTTGCATGTGTTTCGGTTTCGTGCGGTATGAATGAGGTTCGGTATGGCATGCCGAATTGGCATGGTGAGGAGCGTGTGTTTATTTTCAAAAATTTGACAGTTTTCATGCATTGATACTAAAAAAAAAAATCCCATATAAATATCACTTCATCCTCCTCACATTTTATTCCAAATCTCTTCATTTTTACACAAACAAATCAACTACAACACTCAAAAAAATGTCTTCATCATCCGATGACGAATTAATTTTTCTCGACGAGTCTTCCGAACTAATGTTCTCCACCGGTAGTACCTTAGAAACCTATTTAGCCGTGCGCAATCCCATTGAAGACACGGCAAGCTCAAGCACTACCCGGGGTGCAGTCTCTCACCCGCTTTCGTGATAAAGCATTACAAACTCTAATGAATGTCTATTTCGTCGAACGATCAAAGTTTTCCGACCATGTTTTTCGTGATAGATTTCGAATGAATAAAAGCTTGTTTTTAAGAATTGTTGGTGATGTTGAAGCGAGATTTGAATGGTTTCAAGAGGCACAAGACGCAAGGGGAAAAAAGTTTCACAGTGTTACAAAAATGCACATCGGTCATTCGGCAACTCGCAACGGGTGAACCTCCGGATAGATTTGATGACTATTTAAACATGGCACGAAGAACGTCAGGTTAATCTTCACATAGTTATTTTTTAAATTCGGTTTTTTTACTATTTTTTAAATTCGGTATTTTTTACTATTTAATATTACAGAGGAGATTGCCTTGATCATTTTGCCATGCGATAATTGAATTATATGGTCGAGAGTTCTTACGTAGGTCGACAACCCATGACGTTGCACGGTTATTCAAGGCACATGAAGAAAACATCACATTCTGGAATGCTTGATAGCATTGATTGTACACATTTCGTTTGGCGAAATTGTCCTAGGCAATTGAAAGGCCAATATAAGAGGTGATCACCAATACCCGACTATTATGCTTGAAGCCGTCGCTTCAAATGATTTGTAAATTTGGCATTCATTTTTTGGTCCTCCCGGTGCAAACAACGACATCAATGTTTTGAATCAATCTCCGTTGTATCTTACTGAGCGAAATAGAACGGCGCCAAACAGTTCATTTACTCTAAATGGACGGCTTTACAAACGTGGATATTATCTTACCGATGGAATCTATCATACGTATTCAACGTTTGTTAAAGCATATAAGTATCCCACTGACCCGAAGGAAAAGAGTTCAAGAAGCTACAAGAGTCTGCAAGAAAGGATGTCGAACGAGCTTTTGGGCGTCTTAAGGAAAAATGGATGATTCTCAGTCGTCCTCTCCGGGCTATGTCGGTCGAAAAGATTCGACTCCTCGTTTATACGTGTATTATATTCCACAATATGGGTTTAAAAGACGATGAGATGGCAATATCACCGGTTCATATAACGGATCAGCCGGTCGCGCCAGTTTACGATGACAGTGTATTACAGGAGTTACTCGACGAAGATATCCATAATCTTCTCCGATATGATCTTACGAAGCATGTAGCGGCTCAAGACTTACCATACCTCGATGACTAGTGTAATTTTCTTTTTATTTCAACGGTAATGTTATTTTCTTTTTTCTTTTTCTAAGTTTTATGTAATTTTCTTTTAATTATTAATGAAATATTATGTTTTTATTAAATTGTTTAATATAATTATGAATATAAAAAGAAAAAAAATTAAGTGAGGTAAGAAATCATGGTTGCCACTAAAAAAATATGGTGAGGTATGAGATTAGGTGGAATGATATTATTGATGGGTGGTGAGGTATGGGTGAGGTATGAGTGACATGAATGCCACCACCCTTACACTTCTTTTGTCGATTAATCAAATTCCTTTTACTTTCAGTCGAATGTTAACTCTGTACTCTATTAGCCTAGTGAATTGTATTGTCGTTATCATAAAAAAGGCCATGCTCTCGTGGACTTAAAAAAGAGCCTAAAAGATGAAAAGTTAGAACAAGGAAAAGTATCAATAAGGAAAAATTGGATGAAGTAGGAACATAAAACCATAAACGTGTGTGCGCATTTTGTTGTATTGAGGATGATTAGTTATTTTTAAGTAAAAAATTGGCGGGATAAAATTGCAATAAGGCGGGAAAAAATCACGACGACATGTCGTCGGTAACAAACTAACGGAAAAAATTCCCACCAAATTATTCTCTATTAGTTACAAGCGGGGAATGCAAATTTGGCATAAATCCATCCCGCCGCCTCGTGCGGAAGAAAACACTAATTACAATTATTAACGCTAATCAAACGCTAAGAAGGGTAATTTTTTATTTTATATATTCCCGACGACGTGGCGTCGGTACCACTTGGCGGGGTTAGTTCCCGCCCAACTATTCGCAAAGTCAAATTTTACCAATATAGTGCTGACGACAGGGCTTCGACATAATTTTTCATAAAAATTCAACGCAACGGAGTCTTGGTCAAGCGAGTTTTTTTGTCGTTTAGCATAAAATGCCGACGACATTGTGTCGTTGGCATTTTAGCGTCGCATGTTGTCCTGATTCTTGTAGTGGTAGTTGTGTATAAAAATATTGAAGTTCGAAGTTATTTATAAGTAATAAAAGGGTAAAGCTTAAAAGAGCTTATTATTATTATTATTATTATTATTATTATTATTATTATTATTATTATTTGCAAGTGACCCTCCACCCCCCCCCCCTACTATAAAAAATGACCGTTTTCCTCTTTTATGCCTAGGTACACGAATGGTGAGGCTCTTCACTATTTCTCCCTTGTTTTGCGCGTGTCGCGCGTGAGGGCTGCCTCCTTTAGTGGGGGTGGCGCGTAATGGATCACTAGCCATTATGTGTAGCCTTTTTATGTATATATAAATTTTCTTGTTTTATGCCATTGTTTGTAGCCTTATAAAAGGAGATGATTCGCACATTTTATTTTTTGGTTGGGACACTCATATGTACAATCGGTTAAAGCAGTGTATGTCCACAGTACAACAATTTAATGCACATATTTGAGTGTCCTAATAAATAAATGAAGTGTGCAAATCATTTCCTTATGTATATATCTATTTTGTTGTTCGATGTCTCGTTATAACTGTTCTTAAACAAATTTCTCACATTTTATACATATATTTATTTATTATGTTTACCATTTCAATCGTTATAAACTGCAATTTTATTACACATCAATTTATTTATTTGTCCTACAAAAGTGTTCACGTTGTTTGTTATTTTTTAAGGGCTAATAGCTTTTTAAAGCGTTATCTTGTCGAAATTATAGTTCTGCGTGTGACTAAAATATAACTCTTTTAGACATTAAAGTTGACATTTTGTCTTTCTTTAAGTATTATGACTATATTATGACCATTTTACCCTTTCTAAATTTTTTCGATTTTTTTTGAATTTTATTTGAAATACTTTTTTTAGAAATTTACGAATTTTTTTTCAATTTCTTTTTTTTGAAATATTTTCGAGCGGTAAAATGGTCATAGTATGATCATAATCTTAAAGAAAGACAAAATGTCAACTTTAATATTAAAGTTATTTTTTAGTTATTGCAGAACTCGCTATTTTGACAATTATAATCTTTAAAGGTTATTAGCCTTAAAAAATAATAATAATAAAAAAATAACAAACAACGTGAACACTTTTGTAGGACAAATAGATAAATTGATGTGTAATAAAATTGCAATTATATTATAACGATTGAAATGGTAAACATAGGGTTTGAATTGAATTGCAATTTATAACGATTGAAATAGATAAATTGATGTGGATCTGCTTACAAATCCTTTGATATATATGGTGGTATGTAGATCCATTTTGTAGACATCTTTGTGCCTTGAGAAGAAGGTTAAAACACCATGTAATTTGGGTACCGTAATGTTCTATTTATATTTTGTCTTTGTTTATTCATTTTTGGTTGGATTATTTGGATTGCCACAATTGCGGGTTGCTATTTTTAAGATGTATTTGTATTCCGCATGAGTGTGAAAGTCTGGCATTCAATACTGATTGATGTGATCCTATATTATAGATGATCAAACAGCTCGATTTCCAAAGAAACCACGTCACATATGAAACTGTTAAATTTCTCTTTCAACCCTAATATGTTTTTTATTCTAGCTCGTGAGCTAGAATCCAAAGACCAGTGTCATTTTAAGGCTCTATATGTCGAGTCGTGTTGGACATGAACATCAATTAGCTTATCAATCGTGTGCAATTTTACCTTGTACATGCAACTTATCAACACACATGCTATGCTCTTTATTTCGTTAGTAGCAAAAAAAAGAGACATATGCATGATGTATAGATGATGCTGTAAAACTGTGATACAGCAAGACTATATAATTAAGATGATCAGCGTCATCAATATCACACAACCCATAACGACGCACCAAATACACAAAATGATTATCAGCCAGAGTACTTACATTAACCATTAGAAGATTGACAAAAGGAGGTTTTTGGAGATTTACATTACAGTCATTAGTAGTTGAACTTGCAGATACGACTGATTTTCTTTAACGAAACAAAAGGAGAAGTCATAAGATGTTTCATTACACAAGTTCAGAACGACCTCTTGCAGATTTCCTCGTCCGGGTAGTAAGGAAGACATTTGTCAGCACTGTCTTAGAGCTCAAAGCATGCTTCAATAACTCCAAGCCCTACAACCACATAAAAGGATTTAAGTACCAAATAATTGAACTGCGTATTTGACTAATTTTGATCCCAGTTACTACTACAGGAAGTTAAGAAATAAATTTGATAGTATCATACTCCTTGTTAATTAAGAAGATGGGTGCCTAAAAAGGCCATACTATATAGTCTATATGATCGAAGACAATCAGAGCGAAGACGGTCACTAGAGAATTTTCTGAACTTAGAATGCTTCTTAGATAGTGAATTAATTTATATCTTCCACCTGAACAATTCATGGAATCAAATAAAACGCTCTTTTAAGAAGACCATACAACCTTGGTGTTTGTAACATGTATGCGCGCTTCCAAATATATCTAAAGTATATGCTATCTAGTAAAATTCAAACACAAACTAGTTGGCACGAAAGAAAGTTCGAAGGAAAAAATTCATAACTATTAACATATACATTCTATAATCTAAAACAAGGTATATTACATGCGTGTAGCTCTAGACTGTATATCTTGGCAGGGACGAAAATGGGGTTCTCGTGGGTGGCCGGGACTCCTATGGATTTTTTCGATGTGGTGTTAATTTTTGAAAAAACATCAATTTTTCCTAAATGCATCTAAAATGCACCCGGTATATCGAAATGTGTAATGTGTAGTATGGTTTCAAACATGTTGTGTGTAAAATGATGCGGAGTATGTAAGAATGCTGGACAGAATGGGCCCTTATTTTAACTATCTTTAAAAACTATAAGCATGTAGATCACACCACGAAATGAAGTTAATGTAACTCCCAAATTCCAAAGAATAAGATGAAAAAAAAAATTATTACCTCATTCATGCCAAGTCTAACAACTTTCTCCTCTAAAGCATTGACATCCTTGATGTTAAACTTTTTAAGCAAATTTATGCTAGAGATAGTAGACATAGGAGCAATAACCAAATCATCCATAACCATATAGGTTACAACCCTTTTACAAATCCACTACCTTCACCCGTAGTAGGAACCAAAGATGCAAGTCTTGGGAACATAGTGTGTTACAATCTTAGTCATCGTTTGGCCACAACTTGTACAACCACGAGAAGAAGTTGGTGAGAATCTGAGTTTGTACAACTCTTGCAAGTGTAAAATCGCTGCGGTTGTCGGGAGGCAACGTGAGAACACCATTCACCGGTGGGCAACAAAGGAACTTGAGATGAAGCGAATGAAAGCGAAGATTTTGGTTTAAGACAACATCTTTTTCTTGGTTAGGTTGCATGTAATCATCGTTTAAGTTTGAGATACTTTGGTAAAGCCTACCTAAACAACCAACCATGTCTTTGTTGTTTAAAAGCCTAATAATGAGCTTCCATGTTGAATATTAACAAACACTTGAATATTAAGAGATACATTATTGAATGGAATGTTTATTGTTTTGATTGATTGAACTTCTCAAATCTGAGAGATACATATATCTGATTACATGATTGATTCATATTCCATAGAATGGGTGAAGCGCATAACAAGAGGACGGACTAATATTCCCCATGATCTTAGCGTTGGTTGGCGCTTAGAAGACCGGGAGATGAGATTATTACCAAGAAATACACGATGGCGGAAGTGGACCGACGGGCGGTGGGGCAACCAAATTTCAATCGAAGATCGAGAATAGGCAAGTAACTCAATAGGAGATGAAGAATACAACTGAAGCCCATAGTCAAGCGTACCCTGAACATATCTCAATATCCTCTTGAGAGCAGAAAAATGAGGTTCCCTAGGATCATGCATGAAGAGACAAACATGTTGAACGACATACGATATATCCGGTCTGGTGAAGGTGAGATACTGTAGCGAGCCAGCAAGGCTCCTGTATAAAGTCGGATCAGAAACCGGATCTCCCTCAGTCCCCAGTTTAGAGTCAGTATCAACAGGAGTCCGACAGGGGTTACAAGCAAGCATATGAGCTCTCTGCAAAACTTCAGTAGCATATTTCTTCTGTGATAAAAACAACCCAGTAGAGTCCCGTGTAACTGAAATGCCCAAAAAGTAATTAAGAGGTCCTAGGTCTGTCATGGAAAACTCCTGATGAAGTGAATGAATAATCCGCTGTAATAGAGTCTCTGAAGAAGCAGTGAGAACGATATCATCAACATATAGTAACAGATATGCAGTGTCTGTCCCTTGTCTGTATATAAACAGCGATGAATCACAACGACTATGACCAAATCCAACCCGAGTCATATAAGAGGCAAAACACTGAAACCATGCTCTAGGTGCCTGCTTAAGCCCATAGAGAGACCGCTGTAGTAAACAAACATAGTCAGGATGCTCAGGATCCCGAAACCCCGGAGGCTGATGCATATAAACAGTCTCGGATAAATCCCCGTGTAAAAAGCATTCTTGACATCTAGCTGATGAATCGGCCAATGTCTAGAAGCAGCTAAACTCAAGACGGTCCGGATGGTGCCTGGCTTTACAACCGGACTAAAAGTCTCATCAACATCAATCCCCTCCACTTGATTGCTGCCATTCACCACAAGACGGGCCTTGTAGCGACTAAGAGTACCATCAGCTAAAAACTTATGGCGAAAAAGCCACATGTAACGAATAATGTTACTGCTCTCGGGTCGTGGAATAAGAGTCCAAGTTTTGTTTTTAATAAGTGCAGAATATTCATCAATCATAGCATTATGCCAATTTGGATCACTGGACGCATCACGGTATGATTTGGGTAACGGAGACACCGAGGAGACATGCAAGTTGAGTCGTTCAGGGGGACGGTTAGTCCCGACACGATATCGTGTGACCATGGGATGAGTTGAGGCGGGGTTTGGGTTGTGAGGTGGTTCTGAATAATAAGAGGTGTTGGTTTGGTGTTGGTTGAGCGGTGGTTGGTGAGGAGGTGTATTGTTGGTGGTTCGGTTGTAGAGTATTGGTAGGTGTAGGCATAACGGATCGATAGTGGGTGGAGTTACATCGGGTTTAAGAGGGGTTTATGTCGGGTGAGTCATCAAGGAAAGTGTATGTAGGTCTTGATGAGGTGTTGGGGTACCATATGGGAAGACCGTCTCATCAAAAGTTACGTGGCGAGATTATGATTTTGTTGGTGCAGATGTCAAGGCGCGATATCCGCGATGGTTTGATGCTTGGCCCAAGTAAATGGAAGGTGTGTACGGGGTTCAAGTTTGTGATTTGGGTATAGGTGTGGGTAACATAAGCGACCAAAAGCACGTAACAGTCATGTCTGGGTTTGGCCAAACAAACGAGTATACGGGATGTCGTTGTTGATTGAGGTGGATGGTAAGAGATTGAGTAACTGGACAGCCATATTAAGCGCTTCAACCCAAAATGTTGGTGGGAGGTTGGCTTGAAAAAGCAAGGTTCGGATGAGGTTATTGATGGTGCGAAGCATTCATTCGGACTTGCCGTTCTGTTGAGATGTTTTGGGGCAGGAAAAACAAAACTGTATGCCATTATCGGCAAAAAGTTTGTGTAAGGTTCGGTTGTCAAACTCTCCTCCATGATCACACTGAAACGACCGAATTTCACACTTAAATTGAGTGTGAACGTAGTTACGAAACAATGAGAATTTAGATAACACATCAGATTTGTTAATCAAAGGATAAATCCATACAAAATGTGAATAATGGTCCAAGAACAATACATAATACTTAAAACCTGAAAGGCTAGGAATAGGTGAAGTCCAAACATCATAATGAATAATATCAACACATGCATTAATGACAGTATTAGAACTAGTGAATGGAAGTCTGACGTGTTTGCCAAGCTGGCAAGCATGGCAAAGCACAGGAGGCTTCTCTTTATTACACGAAATGAAATTGTTGGAAACAAGACGGCGTAGCACTTCGCTTCCTGGATGCCCAAGGCGCTGATGCCACGTGTGCTGACTGACAAGAAGAGCTTGAGGAATGGGAGATGGGCGTGATGGGGTAGAGGTCACCCGAGCTATCACATCGGAGAAGAACCCGAGCGTCATGAAATCCTTAATGAAAAACCAAAAGGATCAAACTCAACTGCATGTTATTATCACAAAAAATTGGCGAACGATATTAAGTTTTAACAATATGGGGGTAATAAGCACATTATTTAGGTGAAGAGGACGAGATGGAGTTGGCAAAATGCTATGACCGTATTGATGGCGAAAATAGAGAATCCATCACCAACCGAGACAGACGGATATATACACTTATTAAAAATATTACTAAGACTATTAACAGATGCATTGAGATGTAAGCTCACACCTGTATCCATGTTCCAGGCACCTGTTGTTGGATCATGTAGAGTCTCAACGGCAAAGGCATAAGGTAAAAGTGTTTCTTGCCCTGACATGTGAGAGTGCCCTAAAGGTTGAGATATAGGACCCATGGGAGCAGCGTGAGGCCCGATGAGCAGGGGCATAGCAAGCAGGTTTGTCGATGAACAGTACAGTGCAGTGTGGGCACAGTTGTTGGGACTGGGCTGGACCGTTTAAGGAGTAAAAGTGGTGTGGGCCGCGGATGGGCTAATGAAGCCTGGTGGAGGAATAAGGTGGTGGATTGGGTTTGTTTGTTGGGTGTAGTGAGATGGGCTTTGAGTGTAGTGTTGGGCCTGAGTGAAATAAGCCGAAGGACCTGGTCCATTTCCAGAAGCCATAGGACGTGAGGATTGGTTGCCAGGAAAACCTAATTTGCTTAAAAGTTTGAGGATAATTTCCTCAGTATTGTTATCCCCACTTGTATGACCCATTCGTGGCTTAGCATTAGAATCATGAACAAATTTGCACCCCATCCCAAACCGGCACGCACCCTTAGCAAAATGAATACATGGTTTCCATGACTTAGCTTGTGGGTTAGAGGGATTACGAGAGATACCTTTGTCCGTCATGAGGACCAATGGGGACGAAGATGAAGAGTCCACGGTGTGGAAAAATAGAAGGGGGGTTGAATAGTTTTACCAATTTAAAACTTCCTTTTAAATATTTAGATCGACTTATGTCAATCTATTTGATTGTTTATGTTGGACGTTGATAGATAGATATATAAGCGTGTAATGAAAGATAAAGAGCAAGAAGCGCATCACCACGACACAAGTATTTATAGTGGTTCACTACAAGGCTTGATGAGTGTGTAAATACTCATCATTTTTAATCAATCTGAATGTCAAAGCGTTTAAAATGCTCGAAATGCATCAAAATGATAAAAATATTCCAAAATTACATTTTATATGTTTCGGATGCAAAATGTTTAAAATCGGATGAAAAATGAGCAAAATTTGCATAATTGGCGGTTTAGTCCCCAAGTTTCTAAAATTGTCAAAAATAGTCCACGAGTCAAAATTTCAAAGAAAAGTCACCAAAGGTCCTTTTAAATCATAATTTGTCAAATTTAGTCCTTTGGTGAAAAATATCAAAAGTTTGAGAAAATTACAAGTTTGGTCCTCCAAGTTTGAAAATTGGCGAAATGACCCACGAAAAATTGCAAAATGGCAAAATTGGTCCTTATACTTTTGAGATTGTCACTTTCAACCCTTGGAGCAACTTTTCGAATTGGCGATTAAGGTCCCTTGATTTTCGATTTTACAACATTGGTCCTTATTATCTAAACCTAATTTTGGCCCTTTATGAACTTTTGACCCCGCCATTTGACCTTTGACCCTTTCCCTGTTTTGACCCCTTGGTCAACACCAATCAAACACCCAATGCTTTCCTCCTTCCACCTCCTTCCCAATGGACCACAACCCCGCTATTCCAAACACCCATCCCATCCACCTTTTCCCTTATCTCTTCCACATCCACTCATCATCACCCTACACCTCCACCCCCTAGTTGCGATCAAAGAGTCAACAGGTCAAATATGGGCTTCCGCCAAAATGGAAAAATGACCAAAATGCTCAAACTTATCCATTGGCTTATTAAAGAGGTGGATTTGATCTAAATGACACGTGGAAGCTTTTGAGGTATAAAAGAGGAGAAGACAGAGGAAAAGTTAAGTAGTAGTTTTAGTTTTAAATTCCTTTGTATGTCGTATTTTAATTTTATGTCTTTAAATTAGTTTTAAACTATAATTTTGGTTCCATTGTATTCAATTAAGTTGTTTAAGTGTATTAAAACTATTTTCAAGTGGTGATTCACATTATCTTAGCGATTCATGTTTCCAAAGTCTCTGTGGCAAATCTCTTATTCACACTCTTATGTTCAAGTACTAAGCGACAATTTTAAGCTAAAATAAGCTTAATAAAGCTTCTTATAGCTTCCTGTAAGCTTCAATGAAATTTCATGCAACTTTGAAAATTGGTCAATGAAGTCAACTTGTAGCACAAATGAGTATGAAATGAGAATGGGTGATGCGATATATATGGGTTGATAATAAGTGTTTGAATTGGGTTGAAATCAAAGTTAAGTAGTGGTTCTTGTTTTGGTTTACAAGCCATAGTAGTGGATCGATGTGAGTTATCTATCTCACTTCTCATTTCAAGTCATATTGTAGTTTTAGCTTATTCTTGTTTACGTGGTCTCCTCTAGTTTTAACTAGTTTATGTAGTTGTATTATTGTCATGTAAGTCTATTTTGATCATTAAAACAAAGTGGATCGAGAGCTAGTGTGACTACAAATGCATTTCAATTACTTAAAAGAGTGTTTGGTTTATTGGCTTTAAGTGAGACATAGGTTTGTGCAGTGCTAGGGTCCTGTTGGTCCATGCTTGTTTAGTCAAATTGAGCTCTTATCTGTCTTGTTCTTGTACCCACATAAGCTTAAAGTCAAAATTACACGTTATGTACCATTAGCATTTCATGTTGGATCTTTGAACACTCAAAAGCTAGTTTTGTGTTCAAATTACCTAAACTTAGCTTGCATTAGTTTCCTTTTACCTTGATACATCATTTCCAGTCTACAAATTGGGATCAAAATTGGATTAAGTCAACTTTTCATTTTTTCTTCTAAAGTCAAAACATTGAAATCTCGGTTTGAGCCAAATGGGAGGAATTTTCTTGAGCTCGGTTATGGGCCAATTCATATGAAACTTGTTGTTTTAAAAGTCCTCTGGTCTAGTTTCTTTTGTCATTTTGTACATTTTGTTAATTTTGCATTAGGCTTAAAATTGCTTATAATCATGGGCTTAAATGCCTGTGAAGGCTTCAAGTCTGCAGAGGGTTTAGCGAATTTGCGAGCTGTCTTGAGCTCATTTGAGCTTGTGTAGGTCGAGCCTTGGTCCATAGATAGTCACCCAGGTCTATTATGAGACCCAGCTTTTAGTTCTCTATTTCAGACTTATTCTTGTGCTTATTCTCTTGTCCAAACATGCCACTCTTTCTTGTTTTTAGCCATAAGCTCATAACATCAAATCTATCTAGCTTGTGATCTAGAAGGGTAGGCTTGTTGAAACTTGTTCTATTTTAGTTCTTTTAGCATACTTAGGTTCCTGTTTTGGTTTGGTGCTTATTGGTCTTCATTAGCTTATCCTAAGTGCTTATTTTTAAGCACTTTGTGCATCGATTTCTATTTCTTCCACATAAGCCCTTGTTTTCTATTTTCCTAGCTTCCTAATATTATTTTAGACTTTTCCTGAAATTTTCAGATTTTTCTAAGTTGTTTTCTATTTTCTTAATTTAAATTAGTTTTAAGCATTTTAATTAACTTTAAATACAAAAATTAAGAAAAGGTTCTAAAAATAATTTTTCAATTTTCTTAAGTTAAGATAAATATAAAAAGAGAAAAAGTATTTTCTAGATTTTCTTAGTTAAATTTGTATTTTTAAATAATTTAATTAGTTTTAATAGTTTAAAATTCATAATAAATAGAAAATAATCGAAAAATACAAAAATAGTTTTGAAAATTCTATTTTGATATTTTAGACTTTTCCATTTCATAATTTTATTTTTCTAGCTTTATTTCCTAATTTCTTGTATTTTAGGTAATTATTAATTAGTTAAAAATAGTTTTTAATTTATAATAATTAATTAAATAGTTATAAAAATAATTTTCCTTTTCTATAAATTTTCTTATATCATTAGGATTGTAAAAATGTATTTTTCATATTTTTAGGATTTATATTGTGTAAGTTTCACTTTTTATTTTGTGCGTTTACGTAATTTTTATTTAAACGTAAGTTTTTAGTTTTAGGTTTTAAACGTTCATCATTTTAAATATAGTGATAGCGTTTATTTAATAGATTTTATCTTTTTAACTTTCTTTAATTTGCATTTAAGCCTCTGTAGTTTATGGGCTTTTTCCTTAGTTATAATCATCTTCAAATTTCTTTTCCCGTTCAAATCTCTCGATCACTACACGTCTGACTATTCTCGCACTGACTCGTTGGGACTTAACGACACAGGGAAACACTATACTCTCCGATCTTCATTGATTTCGTGCTTGAGTGTTTTAGTTTTCTTACGCTTGCGTGAGAAACTTGACGGTTTCTTGCATCGATCAAATTTTGGCGCACGCTTGGGAGCAAGTGCTAATAGTCTTACGTTTAGCAGATTAGTGATTTGACATCACTCCTTGTTTATATCATCTATAAAATCAAAAACCCAAAAGATTTTCATTCTTTGTTTTTACATCATGTTTTCAAAAATACCAAAATATTCCTCTTTACCTCTCATATCTTTGATTCTTCATCCCAACCCTCTGTAAACCTTTGATTCTTTCTATGTCTTATCCTCACCCTCTTGGTTGTCAATGGTGTGGTGGTCCTTATAATGGTGGCAATTGCCCCGGTTGTAGCATGGTGGAATCGGAAGCGGGTGCATCTATAACCGGGATCCCTATTCCTACCATAACACAACCGATTTATTCCATCGCCTACCACACTGTGATACTCGGCGATTTCTTGTTGTGAGTCTTGTGGTGGTTCACACTCCGATTCGATTGTCAATCGGAAACACGCTTGTCTATGAGCGGGTTCACGATACCAATTATGACTACAACACATACCACTCACGGCCGCATCGGTTTCTTGTTGTGAGTATTGTGGAGGTCCTCACTCTAGCTCGGATTGTCAAACAAGGAATCCATTTCCTTGTAACAATTACGACTCTTCATATCATGACCAACCTCCACGGTGCCAAATGATTCAAGCGACTCCTCATGAAACTACGACGGACCTTCTATCAAGACTCGGGTTATTAAAAGAACTTAAGGAGGAGTCGGCTATGTCCTCCCAAAATAATCCAAATGAAAAATCCATGGAAGTTTTGTTAGTCGAAGAGCGGATCGCTAAATTAGATTCCCAGTTGCCTTTGAAAAATGCATTAGGAGTCAATTGCAAAGAGAAAGCGACCAAATCTAGCTCTCGATTCCGTTTCATTCACGATGACGATGATGATGAAGTTACCCTTGATATTAGTCAACTTTATGCAGATTCATCAAGTTCATCGGTTGAAACTCCTTCCATGAAAAATCGGGGAGAAAAGACTATGATGGAATTACTAGCGGAAGAACAAATGGAAAGTATTAAACATATGTATGCTAGTCCTTCTAAACTCCCTCGATCTGTTGTTATCACACGATATTCCCACTCACTCTCTAAACATGGGGATGAGCATCTTGACCTTTGTTCACGAAAAGGAATCGGACGAATTCATAAAGTCTAGTGTTGAGAACCTTGTCCCAATCCCAAGAGAGTCACGGGAACTCTTGATCATGTGTGTGATATCCCTCCTCTCTTGTCTTCCAAAATGATCATGTTGAGATGTTCTCCGATTCTAATGATGATGATTTGTTATCTTGTGGAGACATCGTTTATGTGGAAGATTTACCTTCCGAGCTTGTTAGCTTAGAAGAAGAGAATGATGAAGTTCTTGACACCGAAATCAAAGATGAAGCACTTCGTGCAACATTCTTGAATGTCGGTCTTCTCATTTCTAAAATCGAGGCTTTCGGTAAAAACCTATTTCATCTCCTATCCCCATTAAGGATAGTGACATTCTTTCCGATGATTCTATTCCGGAAATGAAAGCCTTCTGTTTTGATAATATGGGAGAGAAGATTAGTGGCGGTACCACTTTTCATTCTCATAATTCTCTCCCGATTATGAATCATTTACATTGGATGAGTTCACGGTGAACCCACTCATACCAATTCGAATATGATTCATTCACCTTCATGGAGTTCTCGGATGAACTCCTTTGTTATCATATCTCCACGGTATGATAACTTCTACTTTGATCTAGACACACCCGGGATATGTCTAGACCAATTGAGCTTAAAGATGAAATTCATGCTAGCATGAATTCCCTTCGATGATGATGAGTTAGTCAAGATCATTATCATGACTTTCTTTCTCTTCTTCACCTATCCGTGGCTTCTCATTTCTTCACTCCTTGGGGAATGAAGACATTATCTTTGACCGAGCATTTCCATGCACCATTTGTGAGCCGGGTGCATCGTATCTCATCGGTGTGGAACTTTCACGTACTTCAATGTTTATCCAAACATCTTGAATGAAAGTCCGATGGAGATTGTTTCTTCCACTTACTTCCCATGAACAAATTAATTGGGTCGAGTCAAGCTAGCGACTCGGTAATCAAAAACATAGCTTAACATGGGTTTTCACCGTGTGTACCACCCTAGTGTGGGGAGATGCCCACATGTTGTATATAGATCTAAAAATGAATGAAAATTGTATATATTAAAAAAAGAGAATAATTGTTGTGTTTCCACACTTAGCTAGGTCTATTATCTTTTACGTTCTAAGTTTCGGCATAACAGTAGGTACTTTGAATATTGAGGACAATATTCATTTCTAAGTGTGGGGAAATTCGCGCGAATTTTGATCATAAATGTACCCTTTTAGTCCCTTTTCCCCAAAATGGCCAAATTTTAAATTTTTTATTTAGTGGAAGTACTATGTACTAAACACAACAAATGGTAATCATCCACCATGTCTAACCCACATAAGGATTGGCTAATCCAGAGCAAACGGCTCTTGGTAAAGATATCTCAAATCCGTTGACGACTTACAATTTGCCCAAAATTGTATGGTATTCACTCACCATATCCTTAAAAGTGAAGAGTTGGCTAGCCCGAAGTTTATGGCTTGTGGTAAAGGCGATGGAAAAACCATAATTGGTAATCGACTCACCAAAGATAATATTGATAATTTATCTAAGAGTTGGCTAGTCCGTAAGGGTGCGGCTCGGTAAAGACAAATCAAATCCGTTGAAAGTCGATGATTTGCTCAAAATCATTTGGTTATCGATGTACCAAGGTTCTTACTTGAACTGAAATATTTGGCTACTCGAAGTAATGGCTTTTGGTAAAGAGATTCAAATCCATTAAGTTTTCTCAAAAGATTGCTAGGGACTAGCAATAGTTTAGTGTGGGGATTGATGAGTGTGTAAATACTCATCATTTTAGTCAATCGAATCGCAAAACGTTTAAAATGCTCGAAATGCATCAAAATCTTGAAAATATTCCAAAATTACATTTTATATGTTTTAAATGCAAAATGTTTAAAATCGGATGAAAAATGAGCAAAATTTGCATAATTGGCGCTTTAGTCCCCAAGTTTCTAAAATTGTCAAAAATAGTCCACGAGTCAAAATTTCAAAGAAAAGTCACCAAAGGTCCTTTTAAATCATAATCGGTCAAATTTAGTCCTTTGGTGAAAAATATCAAAAGTTTGAGAAAATTACAAGTTTGGTCCTCCAAGTTTGAAAATTGGCGAAATGACCCTGAAAAATTGCAAAATGGCAAAATTGGTCCTTATACTTTTGAGATTGTCACTTTCAACCCTTGGAGCAACTTTTGAAAATGGCGATTAAGGTCCCTTGATTTTCGATTTTACAACATTGGTCCTTATTATCTAAACCTAATTTTGGCCCTTTATGAACTTTTGACCCCCTGCCATTTTGACCTTTGACCCTTTCCCTGTTTTGACCCCTTGGTCAACACCCAGTCAAACACCCAAACTGCTTTCCCTCCTTCCACCTCCTTCCCCAATGGACCACAACCCTGCTACTTCTGCAAACACCCATCCCATCCACCTTTTCCCCTTATCTCTTCCACATCCACTCATCATCACCCTACACCTCCACCCCCCCTAGTTGCAGTCAAAGAGTCAACACAGGTCAAATATGGGCTTCCCGCCAAAAATGGAAAAATGACCAAAACGGCCAAAACTTATCCATTGGCTTATTAAAGAGGTGGGATTTGATCTAAATGACACGTGGAAGCTTTTGAGGTATAAAGAGGAGAAGACAGAGGAAAAGTTAAGTAGTAGTTTTAGTTTTAAATTCCTTTGTATGTCGTATTTTAATTTTATGTCTTTAAATTAGTTTTAAACTATAATTTTTGGTTCCATTGTATTCAATTAAGTTGTTTAAGTGTATTAAAACTATTTTCAAGTGGTGATTCACATTATCTTAGCAGTTCATGTTTCCAAAGTCTACTGTGGCAAATCTCTTATTCACACTCTTATGTTCAAGTACTAAGCAGCTTAATTTTAAGCTAAAATAAGCTTAATAAAGCTTCTTATAGCTTCCTGTAAGCTTACAATGAAATTTCATGCAACTTTGAAAATTGGTCAACTGAAGTCAACTTGTAGCACAAATGAGTATGAAATGAGAATGGGTGATGCAGACATATATATGGGTTGATAATAAGTGTTTGAATTGGGTTGAAATCAAAGTTAAGTAGTGGTTCTTGTTTTCAGTTTACAAGCCATAGTAGCTGGATCAGTGTGAGTTATCTATCTCACTTCTCATTTCAAGTCATATTGTAGTTTTAGCTTATTACTGTTTCTGTGGTCTCCTCTAGTTTTAACTAGTTTATGTAGTTGTATTATTGTCATGTAAGTCTATTTTGATCATTAAAACAAAGTGGATCGAGAGCTAGTGTGACTACAAATGCATTTCAATTACTTAAAAGAGTGTTTGGTTTATTGGCTTTAACTGAGACATAGGTTTGTGCAGTGCTAGGGTCCTGTTGGTCCATGCTTGTTTAGTCAAATTGAGCTCTTATCTGTCTTGCTCTTGTACCCACATAAGCTTAAAGTCAAAATTACACTTTATGTACCATTAGCAGCCCACTGTTGGATCTTTGAACACTCAAAAGCTAGTTTTGTGTTCAAATTACCTAAACTTAGCTTGCATTAGTTTCCTTTTACCTTGATACATCATTTCCAGTCTACAAATTGGGATCAAAATTGGATTAAGTCAACTTTTCATTTTTTTCTTCTAAAGTCAAAACATTGAAATCTCAGTTTTGAGCCAAATGGGAGGAATTTTCTTGAGCTCAGTTATGGGCCAATTCATATGAAACTTGTTGTTTTTAAAAGTCCTCCTGGTCTAGTTTCTTTTTGTCATTTTTGTACATTTTTGTTAATTTTGCATTAGGCTTAAAATTGCTTATAATCATGGGCTTAAATGCCTGCGAGGCTTCAAGTCCGCAGGGGTTTAGCGAATTTGCGAGCACTGTGTTGAGCTCATTTGAGCTTGTGTAGGTCTGAGCCTTGGTCCATAGATAGTCACCCAGGTCTATTATGAGACCCACTTTTAGTTCTCTATTTCGACTTATTCTTGTGCTTATTCTCTTGTCCAAACATGCCACCTCTTTCTTGTTTTTAGCCATAAGCTCATAACATCAAATCTATCTAGCTTGTGATCCAGAAGGGTAGGCTTGTTGAAACTTGTTCTATTTTAGTTCTTTTAGCATACTTAGGTTCCCTTTTGGTTTGGTGCTTATTGGTCTTCATTAGCTTATCCTAAGTGCTTATTTTAAGCACTTTGTGCATCGATTCTATTTCTTCCACATAAGCCCTTGTTTTCTATTTTCCTAGCTTCCTAATATCATTTTAGACTTTTCCTGAAATTTTCAGATTTTTCTAAGTTGTTTTCTATTTTTCTTAATTTAAATTAGTTTTTAAGCATTTTTAATTAACTTTAAATACAAAAATTAAGAAAAGGTTCTAAAAATAATTTTCAATTTTCTTAAGTTAAGATAAATATAAAAAGAAAAAAGTATTTTTCTAGATTTTTCTTAGTTAAATTTGTATTTTAAATAATTTAATTAGTTTTTAATAGTTTAAAATTCATAATAAATAGAAAATAATCGAAAAATACAAAATAGTTTTGAAAATTCTATTTTGATATTTTAGACTTTTCCATTTCATAATTTTATTTTTCTAGCTTTATTTCCTAATTTCTTGTATTTTAGGTAATTATTAATTAGTTAAAATAGTTTTAATTTATAATAATTAATTAAATAGTTATAAAAATAATTTTCCTTTTCTATAAATTTTCTTATATCATTAGGATTGTAAAATGTATTTTCATATTTTTAGGATTTATATTGTGTAAGTTTCACTTTTTATTTTGTGCGTTTACGTAATTTTTATTTAAACGTAAGTTTTAGTTTTAGGTTTTAAACGTTCATCATTTTAAATATAGTGATAGCGTTTATTTAATAGATTTTATCTTTTAACTTTCTTTAATTTGCATTTAAGCCTCATAGTTTATGGGCTTTTTCCTTAGTTATAATCATCTTCAAATTTCTTTTCCGTTCAAATCTCTCGATCACTACACGTCCCGACTATTCTCGCACACATTTCGTTGGGACTTAACGACACTGGGAAACACTATACTCTCCGATCTTCATTGATTTCGTGCTTGAGCTGTTTTAGTTTTCTTACCAATATGTAAACACTAGTTGTTGTACATATGTATCTAAATCATAAAATCACTTATACTTGTTTTAGTGTTTTATGTGAGGCGTAAGTGTGTTAGAAAACTATTAACTCAAACTATTTACGTACTCTATTTGTTTCGTTAAAATGATTTTATATTTGTTATCGACAAAACATTTGAAGATCGTAAAATATAAATAAGCGTTTTCACTGACTTATTTGTATTAACAATCTCCCCTTTTTGTTGATGACAAAACATAAAATTATTTTAAGGAAAAATCTAAAATTAAGTAAAGTTTGAATTTGTTGTTTTACTTTCTTCTCCCCTTTTGTCGAAACAAAAGTGTTAAAAGAAACTAACACAATTTTATATAAAAAAAATGTAAAAATGTAAAGAGAGCAAGTGGCGGGAATGGTACTCGTCTTAACTCCCCTTGACGAGTCCATCCCTTTGAAAGGCGTCAAGGACATAACGTAAAATAAACTAATTGTGTTTGCAATTAAGTTTGCAAATGGTTCGTCTAAGTGGCGAGCGTGCTCCCCTTAAATATTGCAATGTTGCAATGGGGTGTCATGAAGTGTAACCCAAAATAGGATTAAGTTTGCAAATGATTTTGCAATGTCATTTGACACAAAGCTCCCCTAGCTTTATGGTGTCGATATCTTCATGTGTATTTTGAATAACTACAAACAAAGGTTAGAAAAACAAGAGTATAGTGCATAATTTCCTGCAAAAGAGACTCAAGTTAGTAGAAATTTGTGCTTCATACCACGGATCCCACGGTTCCCTTCAAGGAGGATCCGTCTAGTTATCTGGAAGGGATCGGCTATCATTATAGTTTCTTGATGAAGAAATGTCAAGGAGTGCTATTTGAGGGAATGAGATATATGTACAATATAACAAGCACAACACACATAATAATCATAGCATATAATTATTCATTCAATAAAACAAGAGATACACAACCAAATCTCTAAAAACTAAGAGAATGAACTTTAGCCATATAAGTACTACTAATACTAATCTCATTTCGGGTTTAGAATGTGACAATGTGCTTAAGTCTAGGGATGGGTGGACTTGTTGAATTGATCCAACTTTGCAAGAAGATGATTGAACATGAAATGTATCTCATTTCGTACTTCTTGAACAAGTCCTTGAGTTTTTAGACAATTTGGGCAAATATTGTCTTGGTTTGGCCCCGAAGGAAAAAGGATGTTTGAGGGGCTCAATGTGTGTTGAGGTCTTCATTTTGAGAAGTAGGAGAGGTTCTAAGAATGAGGGTGGTAATGGAGCTTCTTCCATATGATCAAGGTTGTTCCTTGTCTCCCGTGATGGGCTAGTTGGTGTTGTAGGTGGTTCCCGATTCAATGAAAAGGTTGGTGAATGGGAGGTTCTTGGTGATGAATGAAATATGAATATATGTTTGGATGCGGAAGAGGCTCATTCAATGAGTGTAGTCCATTCTCAATGAATGAAGGTTTTGATGGCTTGCTAGAACTATCCATGTTTGGTTTGGAACTAGATGATCCCTTTTCTAGTTGGAAAGATTTGATGCTAATCCTTGCGGTTCTCTTAGCTTTTGTTGGATGGGTTTGATGAGGTGGGATTCTAGAGTCATTATCTCTAATGGGAGATGTTTCGGTGGATGAAATTTCATGAAACATTTGGCCCTTTCTTTTGGATGATCCTATGTTTGAGGAGTTGTTGCTAAGAGCTTTAGTCATGGTGATGAAGGTGCTAATGTGAGCTTCTAATTTCTGATTTTTGAAAGGTAATTGAGGATGGTGCCATAAACCTAAGATTGTTTAGTTTATAAAGAGTAATTTGAATTTGGGAATTAAATTCTTGACCACTTAGAAGACTAGGCATGCTCTTGAGGTTTTGATCAGCTCTAGGTGAATAATTAATGTATGCTAAGAGTGGTTAGAGAACCAAAAGGTGACATGAGTTTGAATATAGAAGGCGATTTATGCTCTCTGCATCTACGGATCCCGCGGATCCTCTCGATGAGGATCCGCCTAGTTAAAGACCATGGATCCGCTATCGACAGTCTAGGTGAAATTATTATGCTTTTGTAAGGTTTGTTCTTAATGGATTTCGAGGGTTTGACTTAATTTTGAAGTCTTTAGGCATTGGATGTCTCAAATCCTTAACCATAACAAGTAATGGTGCTTAATGATGGTTTTGGCCAAGAAAATTTGACTTTGGGTAATCTAACTATATGTTTGATAATGATTCCATTTAATTTGATGAGGAGAAATGGTGATAACAAGTCCTAGAAGTCAGATGATGTCCTAATAGGTTTTACTAAAATCCTTAAAAATAAGAAGAAATGAAAAGCTAATTTTAACCCTAATTTTGATTAAAAATGATTGAGATTAATTTGCTAAAATTGAAAATATATCTAACTAAGTGCTATCAATCGTGATAGATAATGTGAGTGTTGGAGCGGAAATATGGTGAGTTTTGGCGTTGAAAAATCAAGGATATTTCAAAGATGTATCCTAGATAAGCCATGGATGAGAGTGAGGTTTTCAACTATAAGAGAAAGACTTAGTTGGATCTAGTATCTTGTGTTTGACTTGTTTGAGGTGATCTAGTAGACTATTTTGAAGTACCTAAATCATATTGTATATCGGATACCACGGATCCCACGGTTCCCTTCGGGAGGGATCCGTCTAGTACAAATCTTGGGATCCGCCTCTGCGGATCGAAGGCTTTCGGCAAATGTGCAATTTGCACTTCTTAGTAAATGCTTCTCCTAGTTGTTTCTATGGAACTAAATACAAGAACACAACTAATATAATTAATAATCAAAGTAGGAAGAACTAAAATTCCTAAAATGAGTGGCGATGACCACTCCAAGAGGTCGTAAAATCTCATTTTCCAAACACCAAGTAAGGATGTTTAGTGCCAATGTATGGCAATACCTACATACTACAAGTATAGTTTAAAGTGTTTACAAACCATTGTTTGAGATTGTTTATCATACACTAGATTCCTAAGGTCTTACCTTTCTTTTCCTCCTTCACTTCTTCACCCGTCCTCCACTCTTTATCGAACTATCTTCACTTCTTCTTCCTCAAGAAATTGGTGAAGCATTTGAAGATTCCCTTGGTTTGTTGCCATTCGGGTGATTCATTAGGGATGTTTGGCAATTGGTTAATGTAGTCCAAGGGGTCAAGATCGATATTATCAAGTGGGTTGCTACTAATCCCTTCATCTCCACCTTCTCTTTGCCTATCCCTTTCATCCGAGGAATCCGTGGGTGGGTGTGGCCTCTTGCCTTCCACCATAAACCTTGTTGTTCTACCCTCGGTTAATGGTACCATAACCTTATTGCAGAAGCTATGATCCAAGGATTGTGGAGAGGGGTCTAATGCAAAGATGAATTTTGCAAGACGGGTTAGAAGCATTGCATATGGAAGCACCATCTTGTCCATGCTTCTTACACTTGCCATTCTCTTGATCATGTAGTAGGCAATGTTGAAGCGGGTCTCGGTCACAAGACAATAGATCATTGAGCTTAGACATGCGTTAGGGTGATCCTTGTTTCCTACTAGACACACCACATTCTCCCTTATCACATTTTCCCATTTTCTATATAATGCAAACATCTCAAAGCTCCATTTGAAAAGGATCCTATAGATCACTTTCGACTTTCTAGTCACCCTTGAAGGGGATGCTCTTGGCATAAACACGGTGTCCCTACCGTGGTTGCTTCGAGATTATTGTGTGAGAAATGTCATGATGATCAACCATAGAGTGTAGCTCCTGCAACGACCATTCATTTGAATACATACAAACACCATCGGATGGAACCCCTATTATTCTTCCAAACTCCTCAAGTGAAAGAGTGTACTCATGTCCATTTATGGTGAATTCAATTGAGATGGATCCATCATCATTTCTAATTATACCCATAGTCTTGTAGAACTCGAGCATAAAGACGGCAAATTTGCTCGTTTATATCCAATAAACAATCAAACCCAATAGTTTCAAATACTTCCCTTATGTCGGTATTTGCAAGGAATGATGGATCAACAACTCTACCTTCATGAAAGAGTCTCCTTTCAAGCAACTTAAAGACTTTCCTATCATCGGACTTAAACCATTTTCCTATGATACATGGGTATGTAGTGGGCGATGTCTTGGTAATCTTGTTGCTTGTTGCTAGGCATGATATTCCTAAACAATACAACCCAATGTGGTGTTAATGATGAATAGTCGCTAGAGGGTTTGATCACAATTTTGCTCTCATCATCTTTGTTGAGTTCAAGAAATGTGTTTAATTTGTATTAACAATGTTAATTCTTTGATTTAGATTATCTTAGAAAACAATGTGGTGACAAATTATAATAAACCCATTTGAACGCAACTCTTAAAGATGAAGAAATTGTAATCCTAAGAATCAAGGAATTAAAGTAACAATGTAGTGAAGATTATACTTACACAAGTGATTGTTAGACTTGAGAAGAATGATCAATTTGCTCCTATGAGCGATGGCGGGTTTTTGTTCGTGAGTCTTTGAGGTGGGTATTATTGTGGAACATCCACGGTGATCATTCTTGATCATATCATCTTCATTGCACGGATCCGCGGATCCCTCTCATTTGGGATCCGGCTAGTGTAAACCGAGGATCCAACATGACAAAAAAATCGGCTCAAACATTCCTTGATAACTAAGGTTTGGGAATTCTAAACGACTTAATGTTTTGGTGTTTAAGGTTTTAAAACTTGTGATTTGAGGTTTTTGAAGATTTAGTACTATTCCTATTAGACGAGGTTCCCTTTTTAAGGATTAGTCATAATTCTTGGGAACCTTTTCAAACATTATAATAAAATCCCATTTTATTATAACATAAGAAATTTCACATGAAAATTTATAGACATAGATGAAGTGTCAATAAATTCTTTGTGATTAATAATGATAAGGGTTCTCAAATAACCAAAAGTCATTATTACGAAATCATAATGTAGTTTCTACAAATAAGTCGAAGAATACTATTTTTGATAATGACTTTAATAAAGAAGACTATTTGAACAATTACTAATCAATCATGCAACTATGATTTCAATAATAAAATTAAAAGCAAGTGATTAGTAATCATACCTTGGCTAAATATTCTTTTTATGAAAGGAAATATTTAGACACGTTCTTTATGCTCTTCTTGGTAGCTCCAAACTCAAGTATGGATAATGCTTAAAAAAGTGTTAGAGCATTCTATCATTGTCCAACAATAAACAATATAGTGATTTTAAAATATGATGAAGATAATCCTTCTTTGTAGTTTTCAAATATACACGGATCGTATTGAGTCTTTAAAGTACGGTATACTTTAAGAAACTTGGTATGAAGCTCGATGCCAATTGTGGAAAACTAGAAGGGGGTTGAATAGTTTTACCAATTTAAAACTTCCTTTAAAATATTTAGATCGACTTATGTCAATCTATTTGATTGTTTATGTTGGACGTTGATAGATAGATATATAAACGTGTAATGAAAGATAAAGAGTAAGAAACACATCACCACGACACAAGTATTTATAGTGGTTCGGCTACAAGGACACCTTCCTTGCCCTACTCCACTCCCCGAGTCACCTATTCGAGAGTTCGTAAACACTACACCAACTCCTTCACAACGTCGCTTAACCTTTTTCCGGTACAAAGCTAAATACCGAGTTCTTTCACACCAAGGCGAACCACACCTAAAACAACGTCGCCTACCCTTTATACGGTGTTAGGCTAACCACCGAGTTCTTTCACACCTTAGGAGAACTAATCCTTCACCATGTCGCCTACCCTTTATTAGGTACTAGGCTAAGTACCTAGTTCTTTCACACCTTAGGTGAACTACACCTTCATGACACAACACCTAATCTCAAAGAGATCTACTCCTTGTTACAACACCATCAAGGATATCACCATCCTTGTATATAAACAAATACATATATGTATAACGATGTACCTCATCGATTATACGACCTAGGCATTCTTCCCAAATGCTACTTGATTTGATTATTTGGCATCCTTCACTAATGCCTTTGACACAACGCTTGGAACCCTTCACTAATGCCTTCGCCTTGACACCTTTAGCATCCTTCACTAATGCTTTGACATGGATGATGAGCACCTTTCACTAATGCTTTCATCTTGACACTTTCGGCATTCTTCACTAATGCCTTCAACTCAACATCTATGGTGAAAGGAAGAACTATCAACAAGATAACATTGGTAGTCTTGATGATGACGAAGCATGGCAACTCATGGACTTTGAGCTTGCACGTCTTCAAGAGGCGGTGATCTTTCCTTTAGGAGGAACCTAGTAGATCACACTAAAACAAAAGATAAACTACATAGATCACTTAGATCTGAGGTTAGAGGGTTAGAATACTTTGGGAAGTATATATTAAAAGCACACATAGAAAGGAAGAAATGGCTCTCATTTATAGAAATTCTCTTCTGCTTCCCGGATCCCACGGATCCCTACCACAGGGATCCGGCTAGCACAAAGCTAGGGATCCGTGGTCCTCCTCTTTGCCCATGGGTATTTTTGGTTAAGGGTCATGGGTCATGGGTTATGGGTTGATCCATGGTTTTCTTTCTAGATACAATGTATCTTGAGGATAAAATAAACTTGGTTAAGTGGTATATATAAAACCATGGGTTATGGGTCAAAACCATTTGCTAGTATTTACCCATTTAATATATACTTGTATTTACCCAATTTAGCATACACTTAGTTTTACCCATTTTAGTATACTTAGTTTAAGTATATGTTTAACCCAATATGTAAACACTAGTTGTTGTACATATGTATCTAAATCATAAAATCACTTATACTTGTTTTAGTGTTTTATGTGAGGCGTAAGTGTGTTAGAAAACTATTAACTCAAACTATTTACGTACTCTATTTGTTTCGTTAAAATGATTTTATATTTTTATCGACAAAACATTTGAAGATCGTAAAATATAAATAAACGTTTTCACGGCTTATTTGTATTAACACACGGGTAAGGAGTGAGACCTGGACTTTAATCGCATTTCCTCTGTTGTGAGCATTGAGCGTGCTGTCTTGAGATCAGGAAAGGTTTCCCGATGATGCATGATGCCACACACATGATCATACTTTTCTGGCAAACCTTTAAGGGCAAAGGTGACAATATCCTCGCTACTAATTGGAGATCCAAGGCTTGTAAGGACCGTGGCAATGGACTCAAGCTTTCTAAAGTATGCATCGATACTTTGGTCTCCAAGTTTAAGAGACCGTAATGCGCTTTTAACGTGATTGTACGGGACCTTTTGTTGTCTTTAACCTAATCTGTGAGGTGTCCATGCTTCTTTGGCGGAGCTGGTCGTTGAACAACCAACCGTGCTTGAAGGTCATCGGAAAGAGTGGTAAAGATCCATGACAAAATAATAGCATCAACCTTTTTCTCTTAGGGAAAGAAATTTGTTTTGACGAGGAGGTATCTTGAGGAGTACCATGGATATATTTTGTGACTTCATATCCATGACATAGTTGTTCGAAAAAGTAAACCCATGATGCATAATTCCAGTTTTCAAGGTTAAGTTTAACTGGTACTCGTGTAAGGAGATGATGATGCGTGACTAGGGAGAGTTTTTCTGAGAGAGGTGTGGGGGGATTGGTGTTGCCTGTCATGGATGCGAGAGATCATGAAACGAAACAGAAACACACGATTAACTGCTTGTGACCTTGCACAAACACCAGCAAATTAACAAACACTGAGTTTTGGTGGATCGTTTTACAGATGACTATAATACCATGTTGAATATTAACAAACACTGAATATTAAGAGATACATTATTGAATGGAATGTTTATTGTTTTGATTGATTGAACTTCTCAAATACAGGAGATACATATATACAGATTACATGATTGATTCATATTCCATAGAATGGGCTGAAGCCTATAACAAGAGGACCGAGCTAATATTCCAATGGGTAGAGTTAAGAGGGTGAAAAGGAAATCAATGAAATCTTTACCAGCTTCAGCAAACAAGACTTTCTGAGATCTTTTGTCGATCAAGAGTTTCAAAACTACCTTTGAAGAAGAAGAAGAAGCGGCCATTGATGGGTTTGGAAATTTGGGTGGCTTGGAGAGAGATGAGAAAGGAGAAGTACGGGTAATGATGTAGGCCTCTATAAGCTATGTGATTACTATTAGCTTACAGTATTACTCAAGGCTGAGCATCGGGTCAAAACCGATAAAACCAAAACCCGAAATTTGAATAAAACCAAAACCAAAACCGAAATTACTCGGTTTTCTCGGTTCATTCGGTTTTGGTTTCGGTTTAGTTTTGTCGGGTTTTGCTCGAATCGAACCGAACCGACCCGAATCGAAACTAAACCGAGTTAGAACCAAGTTTTGTCGGTTCGGTTTCGGTCGGCTCGATTTTGTCGGGTTTCTCGGTTCGGTTCGGGTTTAATTCGGTTTTGCTCACCCCTAGTATTACAACTAATTTGATCGTTTTCTTACTTGGTTTTTTAATAGTGTTTAATACTAAATTTTGTATTGATTAAAAGAAACCGAATATAAAATCTTAATAGACTCGACCAACCATAATAAGGCTGGCTCTTTGGGCAAGGATGACACGTCTTCTTTAGTACACTCCATCGAAGTCACGTCTTCAACCATAAAAATTATTGAGAACTCGGTCATGTGCCAGACTGAATCATAGAATGTGTTTTTTAATGTTTCGGTGTGTTTATGTTTTAGTGAGATATCTTTGTGTCTATGTGGGTATCGTTGGTCGATTATTACACTAAATTGATTATGAGGTTGGTCGAGAGATAAAAGTTAATATGACAATCAAGTGGCGAAGATGAAGTTGGTTGTGGTGCTCTCTTATTACCGGTAACCTAACCGTGCCTAAATTAAGTATCAAAACTTATCAACAAACTCTTCCACGCTGTTCTTGAAAGGTTTTATGGATATTTAAATAATAGTATGTCCGGATTCGAACTCGAGACTTCGGGATTGCACACATTACGTATGAGAATTGATGTATATAATTAATATAAATAAAACGTTATTATTATTAATTATTAGTCACGAAATAAAACATAACGCTAGTTAAATAATTAACGAGGTTTGGTTAACGGTCGTTAAATATTAACTAGAAGGACTAGAGATGAAATTACAAGTCGGGAAAGTTCTAGAATCCCCTTTGGGGCTTTGGCCGATCGGTTAGGGTGTTCCCAAACCCAAACCCACTCAAACTTGTACTCCAAGCTATGTTAACTATAAATACAAATCAATGTATTCATTATTGACTAACCTTGGATCACTTTGATAACCTAATTTCTCTTCTTCTCCTCTCTTTCTTGTGTGGCGGTCGAATATCCCAAACCCCAAGGGTTTCGATTTGCTTAACTCAAGATTAAGTATTTGGTTTTATTTGTGATTCAAGAAACTAGCTTTTCACATCAAATCGCTATTAGTGCGTGTGTACAAGAACGAAGGACAAGCACGCTGAGCTTGTGAATCTTGGTGGTCGATTTCTTTGTTGGGTCGATTGTACAAACCCTAATTTAGGTTTTGGGTTTTGGTTCTTGTTAAATCAACGTTTGATTCTTGAATTGCTAAAAGTGCACGCACTTTCTTGTTTGGTTAATTATTTACATATATTATTCCTATTTACTTCACTGCATGCTTTGATGATGTTATTTGATTTATATATAATTGTTATGAGTATTAAATTCCAACAAAGGCATCACGAGCCGTTAATATGATGTAATTAATTACGAAACACATAAAATTGGATCTTTATGATTATATGCATGCTTTTTATGGTTTCTAGGGTTTTAAATTGAAACCTAATTTTTTATATATAGGGTCGATTACCCTTTATTTATTTATTAGGTTTTAATTTTGTAAAACTTGTAGAAACCCTAGGATTGCATGCTTGTTTTATGTGGTTAATTAATGAATAATTGTTATGTGACATGTAATATGCGTATCTTGGGTGATAATTGTTATGCGGAATCCATGGTGGAACATGCATGTTTTGCCATGGAGTATTGTTTTGTTTATTGATTAATTGTTAAGTGATACACACATGTTTTATTTATTTAATAATTATTGAATTGGGAAGACCTCAATTATAACTAATAAAATTAAATTCGTGCTAATTGGTATACTATTAACTTTGGCTTACGCAATCGACTTGTCGATGTATGTGGCTCATCTACCTTAGATGAAAGTCCTAGTTAATGCATGCATTTGTTTACGCCTAGAATTGTTATTAGAGTTTATTGAAATAATTATGCATGTGGCTAATTGTTTTATATATGTTAAAGTGTTTAGTTATATGTTTATATGATTTGAGTGTGTTTATTTTTATTAAAATGCTTTTTGTTTATATATTGTTTTGACATGTTAGTAAGCAAAAGGGTTTTTGGAATAGAAAATTAAATTGACTAAATAATGGCGAAATTGATTTGTTATCTAAGAATTATTCTTGAACTTTTAATCGATTGATGCGACGCACTAAATGGTTAGAACGGCTCACCCACTAGAATAAACTATAAAGGGTATTTAAGAAGTGAGCAGTCTCACCGAATGGATGTCTAAGGTTATGCCTCGCGCTTACACGGTCCTCTCCCCTGTGAGTTCGATTGGAGCTACCTAGTATAACCATTCTATGTACGAAGCATCTTAGTGCAAAGTTGTAAGCTTCTCAACGCATCGATTAAAACTTTGTAGAATTCAATCTTAGCAATTAAAATCTATTGTAAGTTTTTTCGAAAAATATTATGTTATAAAGTTGTATGCGTGCTTCTTTATACATAAGTTTGATTACACATCAAAAATTGTACCCTTTAAATTTAAGTTTATGCCATCTAATGATATGAAACACTTGAAATTGTAATTTAGTTATGTGAGACCTTGATCTAGATTACAATAACAAGGTGAATTATTTTGTTGTGTGAGACCTCAGCTTTATAATTTGCAGTTTCTAAATTAGACAACTTAATTAAGTTAGTTAGTGAGACCTATAACTTAAGGCATAAGATGGGATAAAACATGCTTACGTTTTGCATTAATTGTTTTGGCAAAATTGTAAATCCCATAATTTTGGAATTGAAAACTTGTTTGTCGATTATCGCTTTTCAACGATTACTATTCTATACTTTCACCACTAGCGGATCAACCGATGTGGTGAAACTATGATAATGAGGATCCAATATTCAAGGAAAATACTATGGTTAATATGAATATTGACCAAAGGGTATTTTATTTTCTTGAATGTTTACTTATCGAAAGTACTAAGTTTTGAACTTTTATTTACGTAGAAATGGCTCAAGCTGAATCATCGCACTAGCCTCGTCGCTCAAATCTATGTTTGATCGAGAGAAATTGACCGTAGCGCAATTTCAATGATTGGTATCGGCAACTCGAATTTTCTTGAGGTTGCCAAAAGACTCAATTATTTGACCACGCCTTGTCCTCCCGAACTGCACCGATGCTCTGCCAAGCACGAGCCGCATGGCAACTGAGTATGACAAGTATAATGAGGTCGCTGCATTATGCTCGGGAGTATGAACTCAAGCTTGCAAAAGCAATTTGAGAATTACTTCCTAATCTCATCTTTGGAAGAATTGCAAAGGTTGTTTGAAAAGCCCGTGGATCAGAGTCAGTATGACTTGATTGATGCTCTTCATAGTTGCAAGCAAGGAGAAGGGAAACACATGGCGCCTAACGCCTAGAAATGATGAGTTACATGGACCAACAGGCGTTTGAACTATGTCTACCCTAATGACATACAAATTGGCACGATCAATGGATCCCTTAACAAGGAATTTGATGGTTTCGTGCAATTATAATATGCATTGCACGGGAAGACAATCGGTGAGGTACATGCAATGCTCATTGATTACGAAAAAGGTTTGCCCAAGAAGGCCTCTACACTGCGGTTTGACCATCCATAAGGGTAGAATTTCTAAGCCTAATAAGCCGCTAGCGAACAAGAAAGGAAAGGTAAGGGTAAAGGCGATAAGGAAAACAAGTTATGACTTATCGGCAAGAACCCAAGTACCCTCCCAAAAGCATGAGAATCCAAGAGGATCGTGCTTGTCATCACTGCACGAGGTTGGACCTTTGGAAGAGGAATTGTCCACTGTACCTTGATGAGTTGCGCAATAAGAGGTATAAAAATCTTGGCATCGTGGCGATGCTTGTACTCTTTTGATGATAGAATTATTTGCTTTTCCTCATAAAATAAATTCTGGGTATATGATCTTTGGATGTGGTATTCACATATGTAATACACTGCAGGGACTTAGAGGAGCAAGGAAGCTTGCCTATGGATGACAATACCGCACGTGGGTAATGGAGCACATGCGATCTTTGAAGCTATAGGCACGTTTGATTTAGTTTACCTTCGGGTTTAGTAATTGTCATTAAACGATTGTCATTCGCACCTTCCATTGTTAGGGGTGTCATTTACATTTCCTTGTTAAAAGATATTGGTTTCGTTCATACATTCTTGATTATGGAATTTCTTTCTTTAAATAGTGTTTTTACTTTAATGTTATTCCGAAGAATGGTGTGTTTGAAATTGATTTGCATGATAATGTGATTGATAAAATAATTACATCTTTAGCATCAATAATAAAAGAATCAAAGGTGATTTGGATTCTTCATTTCTTTGGCATTGTAGACTTGCTCATATAGGCAAGAAACGCATGCAACAATTGCAACACGATGGGCTTTGCAAGACATCAATGATGAATCATTTGATAAATGCGAATCTTGCATATCGGGAAGATGACCAAGAAACCTTTTACAAATAGTTTAGAAAGGGCTTATGATCTTCTTGGTGTGATACATCTTGGCGTATGTGGACCACTAAGACATGTGTCAAGAAAGGGTGCTAGCTACTTTAACCTTCTTGATGATTTCGGTCGTTATGGTTATGTTTATTTACTTAAACATAAACATGAAGTCTTTGAAACATTTAAGGTTTTTAAGTGTGAAGTAGAATTGCAACTCACATAAAGTAGAATTGAAACATAAAGATTATCT